>BSAI01000162.1:9417252-9605411 GCA_036245035.1 Adrianichthys oophorus
TATATATATATATATATATATATATATATATATATATATTTCATTGTGTTAGTATTTGCTATTTATTTCATAATTACAGGGTTATGTTATTACATTAGTTGTGTGTTCTAAAATAAATATTCAGCAAAGCTACCCTTTTATCACTGGCTTCACAGTACTTGCAATCTTGTTACAATGTTCTAGAGTCTGTATCAATTTTAAAAGTTTTATTATAGCCTTTATTTTTTTATTTTAAACGTTTTATGTAACTTGACTGTACTTATAAGGAATTTATGGGATGTTTCCATTGTAAAGTTTAGCAATCATTGCTCATTTATTCAGGTCTATGTGCTAACTGCAGGTACAGACCACGCCCCCCTCTGTTTTCTTGAAAAAGCTGCTTCCAGTATTATTAAACCATAGAAGTTTTACCTTTTAATAATTATAAAATAGTTACCTAGTGGTTACCAAATATCAATGATGTAATCTTTATCTACCCAGTTATTCATTAGGTTATCTACTTCTTGAGCTACTGTACCAACAACATTCATATGTATAAATGTATAATAATTACACATTTTTATCATATTTAAACAACACTTTAGGGGTAAAACACAGGCATCAAAAACATTTTGACACACTAAAAACTAAATTTCAAAAAGTTGTTGGTTCAACTCCAACTACCCTCAATTCAAGATCACCTCTGTGACCTCACAAATAAACTTTGATTCTAATTTCAGATGAACAAGGTCAAACTGGAAAAGAAAAACATTTTCCTAACAGTTTTCTATACTCTACAGAAAGAATATGTAAATGAACATGATCAGGATGTGACGTAAATTATATTCTTACCTTTAAAACTGAAATAAACCTTCCATCAGTGGATGAGTGGGTTGTCACTTGTCTCAGGGGGCCTCATTAAATTTTATTCCACTCTCTTCAATCAGAGTAAGAAAAGTTTCTTTGCCATTTCAGTCATAACTGAAGCTGGAGTAGAAGGAATGGATATGCTTTACCCTAAACGGAATAAATCTACTGTAATAATTGCACTAGATCATTGTATTCCCTCTGTGGAGAGAGGTCATTCTTCATCCAATCACTCATTACTCTGTTAAAAGGGGTCATTCCCCGTGTTGGCTTATCAGGAACTTGATGCTATTTGTCAGGAGAGATGTGAGAAAGGATCAGGTTAGAATGATAGACGATGTAATATTAGTGTATTACTTACAGTCTCTGAAGAAGACTGTGCTTGCCTTTTACGTCTGTTAGAATTGTAGATATGAAGGTTTCTAAACTATAAGTTACTGAAATTATAACTTTTTTTTTCAACTTACACACACACACATATATATATAATTGTTTAACATCTTAGAACTGTGAAAAGAATGAAGAAAACATTGGCAACTGCCTATATAAGATCTGTGTTGGAGGCCAAAATATTTTATTCTAACGGTAATTCTCTAAGGATTTGTGTGCTGTATGGAAATGCTGTGTTTGTTGATGGCAACAGTTAAATATTTACCCAAATATCATATCATATTGTTTTATTTTACAAAAAGGAGAGCTTTATGACATAGTGTGAAAAAATAAGCTTTGAAAAGCATGCAACTTCAGCGTTGTGTAGACTAAGAGTCGTGTTTGCGCTTTAGGTTTGATTCACTGATCATGTGTTCCATTAACAGTTAACGAGGAGTTTCTTGGTCTTTCATTTGTGTTTGCTTCATCTCTATGTACCTTACACTTCCATTCCTTCTCTACTCACTTTATTCTATGTTCGGCTTTGAGATCATTCTCCTTTCACTGCTACATCAGCACCTTTCTCTTTGTTTCCTCTCGCAGACTTTGCTCCTGAGTAAGCCTTTAAATTATCAAGAGACAGTATGAAATTAGCTCCTGACTCCTGTGAACATTAAAGGTGTGTGTGTGTACTTGTGTGTAAGTGAAGCAGTTTTCTTGTACCTATTAACTGCAACTTCAAAAATAACTACTGTTTATATATAATGCTTTATGGAAATAAAGAGGACAATGCTGCCAAAGTCGCTGATCCGTATAAATGCAAAAATATATTTTAATTTTAATTCCTTTTTGCTTTTTTTCTCCTCTTCCTTTGACCAAACAATGTGAAAAAGACAGGGAGGTAAAATTAGCTTGAAGCAACCAGCAACACATGGCATTATATACTGCCAATAATTAAAGAAAGACTAAATATAAAACAGTGTGCTACAACAACACTACATTCAAATTGATTTCATTGAAATTAGTGCGGAGACCAAGTGTAGTGTCATGCAAATCAGGATTTGACATGGGTTTCAAGATGGAAATGGTTGGTCTGCTTTGCCTAATTTGGCTTTTCCACAATACAGAGAACCATATTTTTCAATATAAAAGCACAAACTGCTAACACAAACATGAACTGTCTAGGAGCTAAGCTCAGAATTTTAAAGCATAATCTAAAGCCTAAATCTAATTTAATCATTGATTAAGATTGCTGATTTGGTTTATTAAAACAATATGTTATTGTTAGATCAGTGTATTATCAAATTTATAGCATATAGTATACAAAGAATTAAGATGTTGATCTGCATCTTTTATTTGTGTGCATCAATGTGTGGATAAATGTTCATTGTTTTTATTCGACTCACAACCACGGAATTTTTATGGTTATTTTACTTGATTTCTTTTTGCCCCTACATTTTCTGACACAATGAAACCCTTTAATTCCATATATATTAAAAAAAACATATTATTTAATAGCTTTTGTTTTTTTTTAAATTGATGCTAAATTAGTCTTGGATTTAATGGTACTTTGCAAATTACTGACATACGACATGAAGGGATTTAAATTAGAGAGCATATTTCAAGTACGGTACTCTACAAGAATTTTGGAGTTTGCTTTTCCTTTTGAAATAAAGCAAAAATTAAATAATAAAAAATGAGTTATCCTTAACTTAAAAAGTAAGTTGAGATAGATGGTTATTGAGGCACCCGATATCTAGTTGAACAAAAAACAGCTTTATACATTGCCTAAAATCTTTTATGTGTATTTAACTTTTTCTGTGATGTTTTATAGATCAGTTGTTCCCATCTTGGAGTCCCCGCCCACTTGGTGGGGTGTCAAACAACATATGGGTTTTCTCTGCTCCCAGGTGGTCAAAATGAGATTTTCTCATGGACAGAAATTGTAACCAACTGGCTGAGTCAAATAGTGTGTACAGGATGAAGGACACCCAACATTGCTACAGAACAAAAAAAAAAAGAAGAACCATTGTTCTTTTGAACTGACACTTGAAACAAAGAATTTCTTTGAATGGTGACAAATAAAGGGCAACATGGTGGTGTGATGGTGGTGTTTCACAACAAAAAGGTCCTGGATAAAATCGAACATTATTGTTGTGAGTTGTGAACGTTGTGTTTTCCTTCTCTATACAGCACTTTTTTTCTTTTGTATTTTCTTTGAAGAATAGAATTGTGAGAATCTTGATAGAAATTTAGGCTATTGATTAAGGGAAACAATATTTAGTCATTAAAAAAAAAGGATAAAGTTTGATCCGAAAATGGCAGATCCTAACCTTTCTCCAGCTGTCCATACCGACTATGTTATCTTTTGAAAAACTTAACAGTAGGCTGAATTCTCACTGTTACTGTGGTTGTTTGTTCTGTCTGCTTTGCAGTTATTCTGGGAACAGTAAAGATTGTGACCTGGATAATCCGAAACTCCCAACTCTACTGGGATTTAGATCATATCTCTGTTTTCTAGTGAGATTTTTCAAACACAAAGGTAGACAGGAGTGCAGAGCTTACTGTTGAGAACTACATTGGAACAACTCTAAAGACTAAATGTCACATGATATTGTGCACTCAGTTTGAGTCATACTTCAATTTAGGCCACTCGCGCACTTTACCTTTAAAAACTGCTTTCATTCATCATCAAATATTAATGTGTTTTGGGGAGCACTTTCAAATCGCAGCCTTGGTTTTCAGCTGTTTACGTAGCTCCTTTTGTTTCAATGTATTCTGGGAGCTTTGCTATGACTAAACATCATCACTGGAAATGTTCTCAAAGTAAAGCCATGTTAACAGTTTTCTCTTGAGTAAGGAACATTTATTGTAAACCCTGGAGATTTCTGCCCATTTTTTTGTACAGATCAACAGTTTCATAAACACTTAAAGGCCCACTCCAATGAAATTAATGTTTTTTTTTTTTTTATATATGTTCTTTTAGCATTTTTCTTATGACAGAGGACATATAAAAATAAAATTAAGATATAAACTGCTTTTCTTTGTTCAAATCATTAAACAGGCAGACAAAAATGTGCCTTTTGAAGAAGCTTGTAGGAGCTCCCTGTTCCACTCTATTCTGATGCATCCAGACAAGTAGATCCATTAACGTCTTCATTTTCCTCGTCTGAGTTGGCATCTGGCTCAAAACTGTACTGCTGGATAGATCCAAATTGCTCACCGTTTTTGTTGCATTGCTAATGTTCGGTTGGGTTGCAGAATGATGATGGGAAATAGAAGCAGTCTCACTCAGCTCCAACGATCCCACCCACAACTCAGACACACATTTCTAATGAACTGCTGCTACTCTGCAAAAACAATGTTCAAAAAACCGCATAATGAGAAATAAAGGACCTCTGGGAATTCTTTTACAATAGATCAAAAAAGGATCGGAGTGGGACTTTAACTGATCTAGCATGGCATCTGATCCAAATGCATGCAGACATTGTACTGTAATTGCTTGATTAGACATTTTCAACAAGTACGGGTTGAATATGCAGCAAGCTTTTCTTTACCATATGTAAAATCCTACACAATATGAAAACTTTCAGAAAAGTTGAAACACTGAAATAATGAAGTTTTCCTAATAATAAAGTGGAATCAGAAATGCCAAATACAAGTATGAAAAATGAGTCTGTAATTTTCTCAGCTGTGCTAAGCACACATTTGTTGAAGTGTGTCAGCTTCCTTCCACTTCAGAACTTCAGGTGTTAACTTTGACATCGGTTAGACTCAGAAGGTGGGAGAAGTGAGTGGGTAAAAAGGAGCTGAGCCTAAGACTCATCTGAGGGGTTCGGGACAGCTCCAACGTGCTGAGGGAGGACAAAACTCTACACGCTTAGAGAGAGGAAATGAGCTGGAGGAGGAAAGAATTAAACAGAGCCGAGTAATGCAGTCAGAGGAAAGTAGGAACATTTATCAGTTCATCCTCCTGAGCTCTCCCCTTATTTCCCCAGTGGAGCCGGCAGATAAGAGAGCCTGTGTGCATGACTGGCTTAACACTTGGCCCATCACCACTGCCGCACTATCACTGAGGGACACTGAGACAAGCTAAGGGATTCTGCAGATAAGGTGGTATTTAAACAAGATTGGACAGCTTCTGTGCATGATATTGACTTTCTGAACTTAAATCTTAGCATCTGAATTCTGGATATGATCAGTAACACAAATTGAAATCATACATCAAGTAAACTTCCTCTTCCTTTTATTTTGCATGTAATTTTACCCACTTGTGATGCATTTTCAAGACTAAACACATTTGTTTCCAGTGAAGACTCTCAGACTTGAACAGTTGTGGAATTTGGCAATACAGTAGCTGGGTTTTCCTTTTTTTCCTCGTGAATTATTGCAGTTGGTAAAGGCAAATGTGGATGCAGATGGAAACAGTCTGCACTTTGCATCCAAACAAGCTCTCTAATGCAGAAAACCAAAGAGCCAGTTGACTAAATATAAATAGAAACAGATGATTTTTGTTTTTTTAGTTTCCCAACTGTTCACATAAAATAATTACAAGTCCAGAGAACACAGATGCTGGTGGGCTGTTAATGTTAATGCACATATTTTGGAAAATGCAGGAGTGAACAAACAGCTGTCAGGTGGAAAAGAAACTACTTTCATTTTTATTTTTACTTTGTGCAAAGCCAAGACTGTGAGACTGTAAAGTTGTAGGTATGGGCAGCACCAGCAGAATGTTTATAGTTCTCTTAAAACCCCACACCCATTGCTGGAGCTCACTTGATTGATCGGACAATCAAAGGCACCACTGGACATACTTTTTTCTGACCAGGTATCTAAAGTTTGGTCAGATAGAAATGACCTGTAGCTGTCTCAATGAAATCTACTGACATAACATTGCATCTAGTATTTGTTTACTGGCACATTACCTCCCAAAGACTTGGATCTATTTTAAAATCAACACATATGACAGTTGTTGATAGGCATCAAAGCTAAAGACAACCTTTAGACGCATAAAAAACTGTGTTCTCACAAAGGTTTTTTTTCACTAAATGTAAGTACATTCATAAAAAATTTTTATTTGCTTCCATCATGTATACGAACTACACTAAAATGAGAAGAAGACACAAAAGAAAATAGGGGGGTATTTCTTTAAGATTGGCTCTGTTCTTCATGGTTTGCTCTTCAGGAGCTTAAGTCATAGGAAACATTCACACAACAGGGAATCATGTACTGTATCACATTAATAAAAACATAAAGAATGTTTTTTGGGTCCATTTTATGTAACCAACATGGTTGGTGGTTTTGGTGAGTCTGGTTTTTATTAGTAATTAATTCATGGAGCAGATGTGATTATTGTGCACTTTAGTGACCACGAGTTGCTCATTGCAGGTGTGAAATCAACATTTTCACCCAATTATTTTTTTCTATCAAATCTGTGATATATTTTGAAGAGGTTATTTTAGGAATGAAGATAATTTTAAAGAAAGTAACGATTTCTATCAGTTTTTAAGCAACAGACTGTGCTTTCTAAGGGCTTTCCCCCCAAAACCGGGAATACAATCGGAATAACAAAGGAAGCATTCTGTTTTTGAGCTTTTGTTCAGTTTGCACATCTGTGGGGGGGTGGGAGGGTGTTATTCAGCAACAGTGGGAAAGGACAAGAAGAAGACTGATGAATGAGGGAGAGTTTTTTTTTAAAATAGAAAGCAAACTGCGTGGGGTGAGGGATATACAGAGAGAAAATAAGTTGTTTGTGTTGTGATTGTTTGTGTCTGCACTGGCTTGCCGGTTGCTTGCATAACCTAACAGTCAGGGCAGGAAGCTCTTCAGCTTTCTGTCTTTGCTCTGTACTTTCTTTAATCCCCTTCATCTTCCAAACTCTTCTTCAAATGTGACTTGGCAAGAGACGGGGCTTACTTTGAAAAGCACAGTCAAAAGAAAGCATGCACATTCACTCCTACTTCATTTCACTTCATCACCTAATCTGAAAGAAAATGCGAATTTATTTTGAAAACTTGAGTATTAGCAAAAAAATCTTCTCTGGGAGAACACAGACAGTCATGGGAAGTCATGAATTCCTTCAGGCTCCACACAGTGAGACTTAAAGAAGATTTATGGGAAACTGTTGTTTTTAATTAAAATAAACCAGTGTGTCTCATAAACAATAATCACTGGCCATATCTCAGTGTTACAAAAGCACGGTCATTATCCACAGTGGTCCTTCATTTGTCACGGAAGTTACATTCTAAAGATAATCAATGATAACATCAGCAAAATATTTATCTTTTTTTTCAGAATGGGCCTACTGGTAATCATAGATGTTGTAAGGCTGTAAAGCCCCAGGTTTTTTTTGTGATTTGGCGCTCTGTATTGAGGCTTCACAGCTTGTGCCGGTTCCGAGCAGGGAAGGGGAGATTCCGCGTTGCTCAAAAGGGCCTTCCTCCTCTAGTGGAGGACCTGAAAACGATTACATTCGAAGCTTCGCTGCCTGACTGTACCACGTGACTGGTTCATGGAGTGGTTCAGAATGTGTCGCGAGTCTTGACAGCTGCATGAATCTGGCAGGCTCCATTCATAATGTGGGTGTTCGATGGAGAGTTACAGTCAGTGCATGTTTGGACAGAGGTAGAGAGGCAGAGCTGCAGTCACTGTAAGAAAGAAAGTAATAAAACATCTTAAGCACATTTATGTGCTCTCATTCACCCTGTGACACTGCTTTGTCACATTTATATTCTTTTGGAAAAACTGGTTCTTAATTTTTTTGTTTTTCATTTATTTTTCATCTTTGAAGCAGCTGTTTCACCCTTTAGAGACCAGAACAGTTTTAGTCAATCATTAATCTTTATTTATATAGCACTTTTCATTACTTAGTGTCTAATAAAAATGCTCATTATACCAAAAATATATTAACAAATATAACAAGCAAATTAGTTTATAGATATGGTCACTCCCCCCAACCCACACAAATCCTACCTTTAAAGTACCGGTTCAGCATCAGCACCCATGAAATCTAAATCCATTCCTACTCTTACCTCAATTTAAATTGTCCTTTTTTATCATTTCCTAATTTTCCTTTGAGGTTGAGAAAGTTAAGATTTTTTTTTATTTGTATCAATACATAAGTAAACACACACAAAGCATATGGCAATGTACAGGTTTTTAAACTCCTTTATTTTGCTGACATGTTTGTTTTTTCAAAATGCCGCTTTTAATTCAACTGATCCTTTTTGTGTCCACTAGATGTCCTATGCAAATGAACCATCATTAAACATTTCACTGGAGTGAACCAATTGAATGAAAGGCTTCAATGATTCATGAAGCTTCATCTGCTCATAACTACCTTTTGGGGTCACAGTGTCAGGAACTGGTGATGTAGGACCCAGAATGCAGGAGACTTGGCTTGGTGGCAGACACTTAACATTCAGTAAAGTGACCAGAACATGACAAAAACCATGGAAGCAACAAAAAGGGTGACAAAGCGAAACAGATTAACAGAAAACAAGACACTTAAATAGACTGAGAGCAATTAACTAAAATGAAGAAAGCTGTGGATCATGTTGAACCTGAAACTGGTGTGGCTGACAAAAGGAAACTCAAAACATTACCAAAAACAACTTAAAAAAGCAAACTATACCATAGAATCCTCACACGAGGTTGCTGGAGCCTATCCCACTGTCAAACAAATGTAGAGTACACCTTTGATAGTTAACCAGTTTGTTGCAGGGTAGAATGAAATTGTAAAACGATCAAATAAAATATCTGAAAATTCTAAAAACGCAAAGTGAATACTGTTATAAACAAATGCAAAATTAAAGTAAAAAAACATGAGGGAGGAAAAAGCAACCCAGGCATGGTTTAGGTCAAGATATCTGCTGTTAGGGTATAATATTGCAACTGTAGCTGTGGTTAATCTGCTTTCACTGAGGGTATAGATGCACTCAAGTCTCTGGCAGTAATTGTGGTGCTCTGGCATTAGCATTCTCATTTCTGCTCGCCCCTTCAGTCAAAATTGCACAACCTTAAATTGCTCTTGGTTTGAGCGCCGGTCATAACATTGATAGCACACATTTCTCAGAGTCAGAACCACCAATTCAAATACTTGGTAAAGTGTTTGGAGAAATTTTTATTTTTTAAATCAAATACCCCCTTATGGCAACAGTAAGAGAACTTTCATAAACTATAACTGTGCAGTTGCCTTCAATCCCTGCAATGATTTTACTTGGTCTCACTAAATCTGTTGAGTTCGGAAGGAAGTTGATGTAAAATTATATCCACTGTAAGCTGCACTACCTATATAGATGATAAAGTTACAATAACAAATCTAAGTTATTCAAGTCCTATTTAGCATTCCTCACCTCAGCAGAGAGCAAACAGTGCAGTAATCTGAGGCAGTGTGTCACTAAAAGCCACAGTGTGCTGTGTTGTGCTATCTGCTCACAAAGCTCGTGTCTCAGCTTCACTGACTGCTGATTGGATCAGAGGATGTAGCCTAAAGAGAAGAGCGAGGACCTGGTGGAGAAGGAAGAAAAGAGAAACTAGATTGGGGAGAAGACGGGGGAAAATTATAGTGGAAAAAAAGGAGGGACGGAAAGAATTGGGCAAGGTTTTTAAACCATGGAAATTAAAGCAAAAATTAAAAGAAAAAAACCTATACAGTAAATGTTTAATGCTGTTTGGTCTCCTCAAGAAGTGGGATTTGCATCCTCATCCTCTGATTATGACATTTTCAAGCATCACTCCAGGCCTGGCTTTGCCTATTTTAATGTTAATGTGAATATTTTTACATACTTACAATTATTCACTCCTTAGGGTTTCAATATCTCAAGAGGTGTCAAAATGGAAAAAAAAAAAACAACGGATTGACTGCTTGAGTTTGTGTTTATCATAAAATTATCTTTAATATCATAGTTACCTTCTAAAAGTTAAATAAGAAAAAAGAAAAAAAAAACATCCTTTCAGTGTACTTTCAGTCATGTTTATTTTGACCTGTTGCTGTTTTGCAACTATTTTGTGTTTGGTACATAATAAATTGAACAAAATCTGGTTATTGCCACAATAAGATTAGTCTTTTTTATTAAAATATATTCTACAAATAGACTGATAAACAAGAAAAGCTGTAACACAGAGAAGCATGGCTGAAAGCTCTGAAGACTGCCATGAATACAGTAGGGTTGGCAGGTAACAGACTAACTCTCATTAAACGATATGGATGCAAGCCAACAGTTCAATTCCACATCTGTGTGGACGCTCTTTCAAAGCCTTGTAAGCCTGAATATGGATTAACTCTCATGTCTTTGTGTAACAGACAGTACTCTTTTGTGCTATTTCTATTTTGGTTTTATCTCCATTCATTTTACTTCCATTATGCCTAATTAGAAGATCTAAGGACAATTTCTTTCTTTCTTTACTTTCTTCTTTTCTAGCCAGCTTTTTGCACCCAATGATCAGAGTTTCTTAATTATCATAACACATCTGCCCAAAGAAAACAGTTATATTTTGCCAGAAAAGAAAGCGTTATGACACCGCGGCAGTGAAAAATGGGCTGGTTTCTCTGTTTTAAGTTAATGTGCCACTAGAATGATTTTCAAAACCTCATTTTAGAGGTGAAAAAGTATGTAATAACTCAGTTAAATGCCACCATTAATTGTTACAATTATCTGTAGAAATTCCCTTAGGCAACACAGAGCACAACACATTGTGCTCCAAACCTCAGTGTAATACAAATAGATAAATAAAATGGGAAAAATCCCACAAGAAAATCACAAGATTACATGTGAAAATGTGAAAGAACACTACAGTGTCAAGAAAGCATAAATCACTTTGGCTTTTAAAGCAAAGCTTTTGCTCCAGAGGGACCCAAGAATGGTTCAGTGCTCGCAGTGATTTAGTTGCAGAGTTTAAGACAGAAGAAAATGCAATGTAATAAAAAACCTGATCAGACAGTGGATGGCTTCATCGTGTTTTATCCCCCAAAAAAGCAGAAAAATCTACTGATTCAGTTCAGATAAGTCATATATGCCCCATAGTTGCACAATAGAAGATTCATTTCTAAACCTCAATAAAATATTCAAAAACAAATATTTGGATATAAATTGTTAATTTTTCTCTTACAGTAAATTGACATTAATAGTCTTTGATGGAGCAGAAACCTTTAATGGTTCAAGATCTCACTATGTTCCACTAAATATGTAATTTTTCATCTTTTTTCTATGTACTTGCATTCCTACCCTCATAACTGTATCGTTTTGTTCTCTTTCATGGACATGTGTTCAGTGGGGTGAAAACTTAATGCAAGAGGCATTAGACATTTGATTGGTTTGGATCAAAGTTTTATATTTTGGACAGCTCTTTCCAAAAATGAAATCATGTAATTCACTACACTCCATCCTTTCAATGTCATCAGCCTTTGTCCACAAGACTCAGACCTTCAGTTTAAAAAAACACTGGTCTAGTCTTCCTTTAATCAGCTTCCAAAATATCCCAGATCAACACTAGCCAGATCCCCAAAACATAGCTCATGCACTCATCTCCTCTAGCTTGAAGAACTATATATTTTTTTCTCTCTTAAATGAGTCAAAAGCCTCTAAATTAAACTAGTGAAAATACAGTGACTACGTCTGAGCTCATAACAGTGACCTAATTTCCCTCCGCTGGATCTCTGTTCTGTTTTAGAACCCATTATTAGATGTCTTTTGTCTCTTTAAAGGTTTGTTGGGACATTTTAATGTAATCGTACTAATAGTGTCATTTCTTAATACCCCTTTTTGTACATTAACTCATAATTTTGTCTGCTTATAAATGTTGATAGATACTGCAAAAAAAATAATATATATATATATATATATATATATAGCAGTAGTCACACGCAAGAAGCATTGTTATTGTTATATTGAAGCCAACTATTTCATTGGAGTCATTAATAATCATTTTAATGCAAAGGTGTTTAAGCACAGCGGTTCCATTTATTGTCATTTAAATGAAGGCGGTTCTTGTTCTTTAGTTTTATAATGAAGGCATCCCATTTTCAGAGACACTTATTGTGCTGCTTTTGAAATAGATTTTAAATTGAACCATTAATTAAAACCTAATTATACTGAGTAAAATTATGATTGGTAATAAACTCTTACAGCCTGCAACTTTGAACAGGCACATTTTTCCACTTGTAGCTGGATTTAGCAGCTATACCTCCACCAAAGAAGATGTGATAATAACGATCCAGTTTTATATCCTCGTAATCTTTTTAAAAGGTTTGAATGACATTGGAGCAATGACCTGAGCAGGCAGCTCATACTTTATAGATAAGCGTGCTAAACTGTTAATGAAGGATTCTTGCAGAGAAAGGTCATCGCTGAGACTCTCTCGAAATATGAATGTTTGGTAACAACTTTTGCAAAAGAGCATTTTTAGATATTTAAGGCTGTTCTCTGATTAAATGAAACAGTGCACTTCCTTCGAGGCTTAATGTGGTTAAAGGCCATGATGCAGAGGTAGAGCGGTCAACCTCTGTTCGGAAGATTGCAGCTTCTGTTCCAGCCCTGCCCGCCCAAGAGTCAACCCATGTGTTCAGCACTGGCGCAGCCATCAGTGTGTGTGTTTGTGCACGGTTAAATAAGACTGTGACTGTAAACTGCGGTGGCCTTTCTTAGAAGGTAGTACAGCGCTATATACTTAAACGTAATTTATCATTTTCCTGGAGAAAGAGCAACATCAAAATCCTGGTGGTCCACAAAATCCTACATGTAGTCTTTAACTGAGATGTTTTACAGACATGATCGTACAAACAAGTTTGATTATAAATCATTTAGCTCTAAATCTGTGTTCACACTGGACAAGCAGGGAGGGGCATCTTCTTGTTTATTTGCCACTGTTTACTGGCGCACTTACAGCTGGAAGAGGCTTGGTGCAAAATATCAAAGGGGTGCAAATCTGGCAAATCTTGCTCTTTCACATCTCTATTACAATATATGAAAGACTTGGTGTCATATAAATCGCAATAATTAATTTTTCCTTCATGATCAATTTTCAAGCAGTTGGTACTTCCATGAATTGAAAGGGACGTCATCCATTCGTGGCTACCAAAATCCTTGAATGGTCAAATTATGACCTGGTTTAACTTTCAAAGCGTGTTCAACGGCTGCACGTTTTCTACGTGGAGCTCGAAAGCAGTCTTAGGAGCTTGTGTAGCGGCTCACGAGCATTAAAAGGTTTTGGACCCAGAAACTTGTGATGCACATTTACGCATGTTTACATAAAGCTTTTATTTGAAGTGGCCCATTGAACACACATTGCTGAGGGTGGTGTGAACGTGGCTTAAGATGAAATGATCACTGGATACAAGAAGTTATTAAGTGATTTCCGATGGTGGTGGGTGATGGTAATGACTTTAAGTTGGAATGACTGTTGGTATAGTTTTTTTGCATTCTAATTAGGGCTGTCAATGTTCATCCTAACGCAGGTGATTAATTAAAAAAAATGTGTTAATATTGTTTAACGATGATTAATTACACTCCACGAAGCAACCATCTTCTGCACCTTCAGACTAGAAATATTTAAGAATAAAAATGAAGGAAACATTTTCTCTTTGGCTTTTTTTTTTGTTTGTTTGTTTTGTTTGAAAGCTGCATTTTGCCGTATACAATTTAACTCGTAAAACATTGTGATTATTCACAACCAAAAAGTGATTCATCTGATTATTTTTTTAACGATTGACAGCACTAATTCTAATCTAAATAGTTAAACAATAGAAATCTTCTTAGTCTGTCTGAAGAGTATAGCTCTCTCATTTCGATGCATTCTAATTTTCAGTTATTAAATGAATAGTTTTCAGACATATTTTTAGTGAGATCTCTTATGTCTTGAGTTTTCCTCGTGCTCAATGTTCTTTACAGTTTCACATAACATTGTAGTGAAACAGAATGACGGTGGAATAATTTACTTTTTCCCCCATAGAATCAGTTTCTGCACAGTGTCCGTGCCTCTCTCCTCTCTCTGATTTTCCTTTACGCTGTAATGCTACTCTGCCTTCACAATTTGGTCTTGTTGTGTTTCAAATTACATGCCACGTCAAATAAAGCTGGAAGTGCGTGTACGTGTGAGTTCTGCGGTAATCAGTCAGCTTCAGAATTAGATTTGCATTAAATGGATCTCTGAAGTTGAGCTTGGTATTCTGAGTGAGTCACATTGGGTTGCAATGGATCTGATGGGCATAGCATACTGTGCCATAATTACTGACCTTTCCTTCTTTCTCTTTTCTCTCCTGTGCCCTCTGCAATCATTTCCAGGAAGCAGAGGTGAGTATAGTCATTGTTTTTTTGACTTCAAATGCTATTTTAAAGAGAAATAACACAGTTCCTCACTGGAAGCCCCAGACATTGCAGTGTTTGTCTGACAGCTACTTAAAGACATATAAGAGAAGCTGGATATGTTTCTCCTTTTGGCTTCTCCCTTCAGGGGTCGCCACTGCAAATCACCCTGAGGAGCTGGAGCAGTATTGCTGATTTGAATGCACAGCAGGTTGGATGTCTGGTCAGGCACAGTGCAGGATAGTTCAGAATATTAAGATACATTTCATTCCATTTTATCGATTTTAAGCTTTCTAACTTACAGTGATTGAGTGATTGTATTTTCCAGTATAAAGTCAGTCATTTTGACATGACAAACGTGAATGTGAAGACACCCAAAAATGAAGATGCTATTCCCATTCAGTTTGAAGACTATTGCAGAGGTTAGAAATGCGCAGAGAAGCTCTGAGTTTCTGTGCAGTTGAAAAAAAGCATTTTTGATTTTCTCATTCTTTTACTTTTTTCTCAATGACACTTTAACCTTTTCAACAAGAACAACTGTTCTTCAGAAATACTGTATGTAGGTTTAAAATGTCAAAGCTGCCATGCTGTTAAATGTTCTTGTGCACTCCTGAAGCATCTGTGGATTAAAGCATCCTAACTGTGCATGCAAATCACCAATCAGAGCATATAAAGAATGCAGTAAAATGACACTCAAAAAGTATATGAGCTGCAGCAAAAAGGTTTGTTTTTGTTTACATTTTTCTGAGGATATTCTGAATAATATATAGTCAGCACTTGTCGACTGCAAGTGGCAAATGCTTTAAACCTTTAGTCCTGCAAAGGTGAACGTGGGATTACATCAGGGATCAGTTGTGAGCCCATTCCTGTTTGCAATGGTGATGGACAGGCTGACAAATTAGATTAGACTGGAATCATCATGGATTATGATGTTTGCAGACGATATTTTGATTTGTAGTGAGAGCAGGGAACAGGTGAAGGAGAAGCTTGAGAGGTGGAGGTTTGCCCTGGAAATTAGAGGAATGAAGGTTAGCCGCAGCAAGAGTGATGGAGAGTGTGGAAAAAAGAAGTGAAGAATCGAGTGCCGGCAGCTTGGAATGGGTGGAGAAAATGTTCTGGTTTGATGTGCGATAGAAGAATTTCAGTTCAAATGAAAGAAAGGTGCAGAAAACTGTGGTCAGACCGGCCATGCTGTTCAGCCTGGAGACAGCAGGACTAGGAATATCTCCAAAAATTCTCACCATTTTTGTTTGCTTTGGGTTAATGTAAACAAAGGGATGATGGCATGTTAGCAGATGGTTACGGCCACGTCAACAGTCCCGCCCACAACTCAGAGGTGAATTATTACTGCCACTCTGCAGAAAATATGTCTAAAAAAACACAGGCTATTTGCTTTTGGCTAATTCCTGCATAATCATAATTAAAAGACCACTGTGAAAAATTTACAACAGATTGAAATTGAGTTGGAGCGGGACTTTAAGCATTCAGTGTCATAAAATAACCATATTATATTTTTAAGCTTCTAAAGAAGCCTTTTGTTTTTAAAGATGAGGTACAGCTTAAAAATCGAAATACATTTTGCCTGTACTACCTGTAATATCACTAATGGGTTGTATCTAAAAAATTGCTTTATTCCAACTAAAATGATTCACTGGAGTGTTTTTCAAGGTATGATGTAATTTGGGATAAGATTAGAGTATTAGCAAGTTTGTGAACAAAATCAATATCTGATTAGCCTCTGTGTTTTGTCAAACATTAGGATCCCTTAGATTCCAGCATCTTGTCTCAATTGCAAAAGAATAAGAATTGAATGGATTTGTAGTGAAGCTGAAAAGCAACAACCCAGAAGCCGTAAGTCTTTCCAAGGTGACGAACGCTGTGTGTGCTAACCCACATTGTTGATTAATTTGTATAGTGGCCATTAGAGGGCCAAACACTTACAGAGTGTTTACACGTAGCGGATTGAAGAGACAGAGTGCTGCCATCAAAGCTGGCTATGTCACCACATTTTCACTGGATAGTTCTCCAAATCTTTATTGAGACAGCTAAAATGAACAGTTGTGTCATTGGAAAGAGTTTATCACACTGCGTTCTCTGTGTTTTCTACAGAAAATCAAAGAAATCAACTTTGTCTAGATAGTCACTCACTACTAATACATAATCTATTTATATTATTAAACTTTGAATTTTACATATTGAACTCTTGCATCCCAAAAAAAAAAAAAATTTAAATAATTTTTTGGCAGTTTTTTTTTTTTTCATTTTGTAAAATGTTCTCTGTAATGATTAATGCTGTTCACTTATATTAAAGTACCACAAGCAAAGTGGCATTACTTTTTTTTAAACACTCAGATTACTTTTTAATAGCTGGGTGTTAAAATTGCTTTTGCCACTAGCTCTCTTTACTTCCCAGTGAGTGTCTTGTAGGTTTCTGGGTAGATGTATGTCCCATTTAAGTGTCTACATAAGCTTGTGCCTTTCATTTGTCAATGAATTTTCTCACTGCAGACAAATTTTCCTGGAAGCTGACTCAAGCATTTGGACTCTTACTTTTCTGGTCTAAAGAAAAAAAAAAACAAAACTCATGATTTGCATTGTTTTATTTTATTTTCGTTTTTTTATAACCCTTGTTTTATTTTTGTTGTTACTTTCAGGATGACTACTTCAAAAGTTGGGTTCCTGCTAAATCTGTCGACCACGGTGAGTAGCTTTTGTGTCCATAGCTTCTTTTTTAAGCACTAACGTAAAATTTGTCACTCTGTGTCAAAGGAAATTCTCCATTGTGGCAACATATAGATATTATTTACTTGAAAATTTCAGATATGATATAAAAAGGCTAATTTCTGTTACATTTAATTATATGGGTGTAAGAATTTAAGATGTACATCCTAAGGAAGGTAAAGACAGGAGCAGGTAACCGTTGTGGAAGCTCAAATGTGGAGGAGAGGTCGGTGATGTCATTGTCTGAAGTGCTCAGGAGGATTAGATGACTCTTCTGAGACAACCATACTCATGGATGAGTCAGGATGTGGTGATCAGAGTGGTGGTGAGAAGCAAATCCAACAAACAATCCAAAAGGGGTAATTCAAGTTTAAAAGCAAAGGTCAGAACGTTTGTAAATCTGAAGGTAAACTCGTCTGCAAACAGAAAAAAAAACGTTAGCAACAAAGAGGCAACAAGACATGCAATAATCTAAGGTTTGAACAAAAGCAAAAAAAAAACTGTCAAAGAAGCAGAGAAATAATAGCAGCTCAGATCAGGTGAGGGTAATGAGCCTGATGAGGAGGGAAGGGACTGTGGCGGGACCACCAACAGCAGCTGGAGGTCTGACAGCAGAACATGTATACTAGGGATGAGTATCGTTAAGATTGTATCGATACTACTCCTCTTATCGATACTTCTTATAGATTTCTTATCACTATTCTTATCAATACTTTTCAGTGTGAAAACAAGGAGGGGGAAGACAAAAACAAATAGGTACAGGAAAAACTATATTTCAGAACCAATTAAAATGCAGTAAATGAATTTAACGTCCTTTGCAAAGCAAAAATAAAATTATCAATAAATACTAACGTGTCTTTGTATTAATAACATATGTTTTAATGTAACAACTAAAATAAACAATGGCAATTAGAAACTAAAATGTTGAATATATCAAATAGCTTCACTTCAAAAACAATAACACTGGAAAAATAAATGCACAATGTTGTATTTGAATTAAGTTTGGTCTGTATGGCAGGTAATTTATTATGATTGATGAACTTTCAACCTGTTGAAATTATATATAATATTATGTAATAAATGTTTTTTTACAGTGCTGGTAGCCGTATTTATGTTCTCCTCCTTTTAATTCAGTTTTTATCCATTTATCTTTGATAAACAACACTTAAATCATGTGCTCCACATGTGTACCACTAGTGTGCACAGCTTTTGGAAAAATAGTGACACTGCGTCTCACTTCGATGGTCAAACTTTGCACCTTTCTGCTAAAATCTGGTGTATTTTAGCGCAGTGTTTGGACAGGTTACTGGCGTTATTACAAGCCACGTTTTTGTTACATTTGAGACAGCGTACACTGTCTGCATCTCTGCAAAAATACAACCACACTTTGGACCTTTTTGCTCGTGGCCTCTCTGCCATCTGTGTACGTTTACTGTCACTTTATCAAGCTGCATTCACACCAGCCGGGTGTTCATGAACATTCAGCTGGTGGTGTTCACACTGAACAAGCAGGTAACAAAGGGGAGGGGGATTCTTCTTCTTGTTTTGTTTATTTACTGCTTACTTAGCACTCGGCTGCCACCTACAATTGTTACAGGCTCAAAACAAAAATCAATGCGGTGCATATTCCACAAATCTTGCTCCAGTATTTTGTTTGCCCAGCTCTGTTCTTATAAATGTATGTTTTAGTGTCATAATTTTGGCCAGACAGAAAATATTAACGTCTTTTTTGTGATCATGTTTACAATGGTTGGCACTTCTGTGTTGTGAAAAGGGCGCTACCCATAAGTCACAACCACATCCAAGTCCCCATTTATTTATAGCTCAGGGTTGTCGTAATTCAGCTTCAAGAAGTTCAACCAGGTTGTGCCATCAATGAGCGGCCATTACGTACTTACAGCCCAAGACCAAACTTAAAAACCGTCTTCACACTGGAGCAGGAAAAGAAAAGCAGCGAGGAAAAAGGGAGAAACGATACCGTTAAAGGCTGAAACTCATCAGTCTGGTAAAAATTGATGTTGCACCGGTACCAAACAGTTTGGATTCTGAATCCCTTATGAAGACTGTAATTCAACTGACTGTAATTCATTCATATATTTTGTTTGTATTTATGATACAAGCAGAAGATGGGATAAATAGAAAATGTGAATAACTAAAAAGGAGGAGAATGAAAAGCAGTCTTGTCGTTCATCACTGTTACATGGTCAAACAGAAGCAAAATAAGGTTCCTGCAATGTTTCCTTTTTTTTCGTCACAGAGAGAAACAGTTTGTACAATTAGTTAAGGTGCATTCCTTGAACACATTATTAAAGCAGTGGGAGTTTTTTTTTTTTTTTTTTTTTTTACTTAATTTCGAGCAAACTAATGTTTCCCTTCGTATCTCTTTTGAACATACTAGTCTTTCCACTTCCAACCACAACAGTGGCTCTGCATCAGCACCACACGTATTGTGTCTGACACACTAATCCATATGGATCTGCTGGTGCATGAAGTCAAGGCTTGCCAAAGCACCAATATTAATTACACAGTGTGTACAATTGATTTCTCATGTCAACACACACATGAATACCCGAGATCTTCTTCAGAAACAACATAGACATATCGCTTCAAAATATTTGTGAAGGGTTGTTAAGTTGTTAACATTTAATTGAAAAACAGCTCTTTTTTTCTGTTTTTGCAATCAAAAAAATGATTTATGAATAAACCAGCTGACGCAGCCACATGCTGTCAGATAATCAGATTAGCTACATGCCTCCTGTGTCGTGTCCTCATTTAGGTGTGCAACACATAAAATGTCAGGTGTGATACATGTTCCATTATAATCAAGTTAGGTCTATTGATAAGATGGGTAATGAAATGTCTTTATTTTAAATTAAAATACATATGTATACAGCATCCAATGCCAATAGCTGCTTGTTCTTTCACTTGCTTATCATTTTTTAAAGACCCACTCTGATGTAAATAGTGTGTTCATAACATGTCTTTGTGGCATTTTTCTGATGAAGGAAGACATATATAAAGAACATAAAGCTTAAAATTACATTTCTGATTGGTTTTTTATTTGCCAACTCTAAACATAAAGCTTTAACAATGACTTGACTTATGAGTATAGTGCACAAATAAGATAGATTCTATTTAGTGTCAATATTTGTGTCCCAAAAATGTTTATTTCATGTGTAGCATCAGTCGCCATCACCTTTAAGGTGAAAAGTATCCTTCATCTAGAATGCATGTCATGAGAACATGGACTTTTTTGCAAGCTGTAAACTATTAAAATCCATCTAAAAACTCCCTACAGTTTCTAAAGAAAACATTTGTTGCCACTGAAATTGTTATTGTTATCATATTTAGGTCATGACAAGGGTTAAAGCATTGTGAAATATGCTGGATTTTCCGACTAGCAATTTATCATGTAACTCATGTCACTGTTCTAAAGGTAAATGAGCTCTTTTATCAGGTCATTCATCCTCTCCTTGCTGCAGCTTCCACATTGGGGTAGACTTGCATGTTACACATGCAGATGAGCATCCTGTGAGTGGTTCACATTACTTTCAAGGCAGAACACATGACCGTTTTATGCAATTATCAATAAATGAATATTAAATTACACAACAACCTTCAACAATCTTGCATGTTCTGTACAGCATGTCCCAGGATGTAAGCATGTTCAAAGAGAACAGTATGCTGACTCAGACAGAGTCACAACGACATGAAGTACTTGACTGTTGGAGTAATGGCTTGTTGACTGCACTAATCAATGATGATTGTGAGTTACTGTTTGTGTTCTCACATGAACAACACACCTGGATTTTACATCACGCTTATATTTATCCGGTCACATATGCAGGTGCAAAACGATGCTCTAGATCATCAGTGCTCAATAGTGAGATTTTGATTGCGGCTATTTTTACGGCACAAATAACTGATGAATGAATTCTAAGTATTTTAGTTAATATAAATTATGAACAGAATGTTATAACACAGTGACGCTGTGACAATGATGGGAAATGTCAAAGAAGAAAAATGTTTTAGCTTCTTTTCATTTGTTTTATGCATTTCAGAAAAGGATTTTTGTTTCATATATTCAAATGTAAAAATACGTCAAAATGATTCACAGGTTTTGAAGCAACTTTGTGTGGGCAGGTAATTTAGAAGTGGACCAGCTTACATAAATCGTAAGTAACTTTACTTCACAAAGTTCAAAAGACAGTTCTTCAAAGTGTTTAAAGTGATTAAACAAAACAGACATGGGAACTTTGTGAAGAGTTGGGTTAGTTACTGCATTTAATTATTGGAAATAAATGTCCTCTTCACACGGCTTGGTGATTATGGATTTACTACTGTATAGAAAGAATGCCAAGTTCTTTCTATCAGCTACACTCAAGTGTGTAATGCTCTTACATCCCCAGTAACTCTCAGCTAAAGTCAATTATTACAAACATGATTTTACCCACATACTGCAGCACTGCCTTGTAGCTGCCTGTGCACATTCTCAAACTCTCCCACAGTTTGAAGGGGGTTAATTGGACTGCAGCTCTCTGAGCAGCACACCGAACCTTAAATCTTCCAGCTGTTCAGCTTTTTCTGTTATTTGTAGGCTGGATTTTGCATATCTAGCACAGTAACTGTAATTCTTCAGGGAAGGACAAGCTGAGCAGGTTTATCTGGGCCAGCTCCTTGTGGATGCTTAGCCTGATGAGAACAGCCTTGCTTCAGTGCATCGTGTTCTTCGTGGAGTTCTTAACTATGACTCAAAGCACAAGGTATTCAGCACACCACACCCTGACAAGGGACTAAATGTGCAAGTGTTTTATATGTAGATCCTCTGTGTCAGTCTGAGAGTAGTCTGATTTAGCCTCTAACATAATTTCTAACCCCAATAGAGGTACTGCACAAACAAAACAGATCACGAATGCCAAAAGGATTAGATTAGTTATAAAAAGTAGGTTTTTTTTGTTCATATTTATTTGGTGACATCATACTATAAATAGTAGTGAGCATGGTGTCCAAATTGCTTTAAAAATCCAAGGCACAGATAGTCCCTCAATATATAGTTTTTCAGTGGTTAGAGAGTAGGAAGGGAATTCAGACATGGGCTAACAAGCCTGGACCGCTTTTAGAAAACAACCAGGTCTTAGTTTTGACACATCAAGCAAAAAAACTCAAAGAACAGATCACTTCATATTTTTTCTACTATTGCTGGTATCACTTTGTAATTTTCTTCTTATTGCAAAGGGCTTTGACATGAAAAGGACCGAATCTACTAGAAAAAAAGGGAAATTAAAACAGTCTTTCCAAACACATACCCATCATTCGAAATTCTTTAATTAGAAATCTGAATATTTGTGACTGAACTCACTTAGCAAAGGAAATTTAAATTCATTTGAAAACATTACATTTTTTTCACAGGATTCAAATAATAATAGTCTAAATAGTCTAAAAGAAGACAATATCATAATCTTAGGTCAAAGTCAGAACCGTTAGAAAAAAGTTAGATTTCTGACAATATTAAAGGAGCACTAACTTTTTTGCCTTTTTCATTTTCCTGTTAGTAAATTCAAGATGGTGAGAAAAAGAGTGGGATAAGTCACAATATTGAGATGAAAATTTATTTTAGTACAAAAAAAGTAAAAATGTATCCCACTTTTTTTGTGGTGACTCAAACTTGATTCTAACTTGTGCTTTAACTGAAGTAAACATCAACAATTTTAAATGTAAAATATTAACCTTTTTTGGGGGGGGGCTGTAAACTGAGCTAGCATAGACATCATATCTAAATAGACAGTGCACGCGTATAAACAATTGTTCAGCTGTGCTGCTGCTTCCTGTCTGCTCAACAACATACCAAGACCTTGCTGTAATGGCACAGTCGTTCTGAAAGGGTTGAAAGATAATTTTCTTTAGCCACATAAAAAATGCCGCTGTCATTTGAAGAAAAAAAAATCACAATTTTTTTTTTTTTTTTTACAAAATGGGAATTGATGCAAACCTTGGGTGAAGGATGTTGAAGCTGAGATGATGATTCTCATAGAATAAACATTGGAAATAGAATAAAATTGAAAATGCTCCAACATTTGTTTTTTTTTTTTTGTTTACACATTTTCTGTTTTATATTTCAAAAGCAGATAGGTCCAATGAATACAAAGTGCATTTTTATGGGTCTTGAAAGCAGAGAAATGGAAACTTGCCTGCATCATAACCAGCATTGTCATAACATATCAGTCAGCACAGTTTGTTTACATTTTTTTAAACACGCTTCAGCTTTCAACCACAAATATTCAATGAAAGTTTAAAAAAAAAAAAAAAAAAACTGGAAAGCATTTTCTGACCTAAATGATGCAACTGTGTGAAGAACTGTGCACTAACTTAGTCCTTGCTATGTAGAGAATGTTGGGTTCAAAAACATTGTGTCAATATTCTGAGTACTCTTGTGGTTCTGCTGCAGCAGCGCAACACTTTTTAGTCAAACATGACTGCAGGCTGTTTTAGCCACTGAAGGAGGGGAGCAGTCACCCCCCCACACATCAGCAGCACAGCTGGGAGTAATGGGCAGCAGAAACAATTAGACAGCACATAAGTAATACAAGTCTATTAGACAATCTGGTTCCCGTTTTGGAGCATTTGCTAGCATCATGTGCCTGGACTCCTTCTCCAGTTATTGCTACAACCATCCAGCTGGCACTGCAAGCATCACAGTCAAATCTGGTTTGACTTTTATTGTGATTTATAATATGATGGAAATGTTTTTTACTTCTTTTCCTTTGCAAAACAGAACCATTAGGTGACATTTCCTACAGTTTCTGTCTTTAGAGTTGATGATTAGTTGGTGTTCTGGTCCATTTAAGTTTAGCTCCAAGCTTTAAAAAATAAACAAGTTGATTAAATTAATAGATCTGTGAGTGAAATTTCAAATTTAATGAGCATGTAGTCAGTCATGGAGATAATTTTTCTAATTTGGCGGCTACATGAGGACTTAGTTTTTGACGAGTGGGCACAAAAATACTATAAAATTATGTATGTGAGGAAAAATCAAACCTTAATCAAACTTTATTTATAGAGCACTTTTCCTATACCTGGGGTGTCACAAAATAAAAACATATTTTAAAGCAAAACAAAGACCTTCATCTGTACAAAAAATGGTTGATACATGTTTTGAATTTGAATCAGTATGGATGGAAGAATGGGAGGATTGATCACTGGCTGCTGATTTCAGTTCGATGGATGAATCTCAGGTCCTCCTAGGGGACAAAACGGTACCAAGAAGGTTGATGAAGGAGAAATTCAGTTCACTGATCAACCACTCTGAGATTAATGCTCCTTTCAGACGATTGGATGAATTTAGTGGATCAAAAACTGCTTGTTGGTGGCACAGAGAATAATAAATTAGTTTTCCATACTTCTTGCAACTTAATGAGGTCCAGCTGTTGATCAGGAGACTTTTGTGAAGCTGAGATAACATATATTTGATCCAGTGCTGTCAATCAATTAAAACAATTATTCGGATTAATCACACTTTTGGATTGTGATTGATCATGATTAATCACAATATTTTAATATGTAAGTTCTATAAGACAATATGCAGCTTTTGAACAGAAGAAAGGCCAGAGAGAACATTTCTCCTTCATTTTTATTGTCTAAAATGTTCTAATTTGCAAAGTGTTAACTCAGATATCCCAGAATTGTAACTTGTGTTCACAAAACACATCAACAGTAAGATAAGCAGAATTGTAAAAACTTTTATGTCTGCAGAATTATTCCAAGAAAACAGACATATTTATATACATCCATATGTTCCTGCAATTTAAATGGCCTGGATGAATACTCAAATATGATTGGCTGTTGGGTATTCACTCACATCAAATCTTGATCTTTTGTGTGTGTGTTTTTTCTTTTAGCTGTGTATCATGTGTTAACATTTATATTGTTCTTTTTTTCACAACATTCTGTAAAGACTGAAATCCAAAATTTGAACATTTCTGGAAATGCCTTTGCAACAACTTCAGGCAAACACAATTTTCCTTAAACATTTATAATTGATTTATTTTGATTTTTAAATAACATATGGTGTAAAATGTGTAAACATGCTTGTTAACTACAAACATAGTTTTATGCTTAACAACCATTTCAAACATGTTTCTATGCATAAAAGACTTGGATACTTTAAACAGAAATCCAGTTAGAAGATTGGCCAATCAGAAAATACCTGGTGTCACTGAGGGCAGGGTCTTGCTTAAAACTGCTGAAAAATGAAAATAATCCATAAATCAGTTAATATTATCTGTATTAAATTGATGCATTAACTAGCGTAGGTGAAAAGGAAATGGGGATAAATAGTCTTAAAATTGTGTAGTATGGCCTCCTAAAATACCAACTGTGTGTCTATTCTTTCATTTGTGTATTATTTCACAAATTGGAGTTCATTTCATTAAATTGCTTCCCTTGTAACCAGTTGTATTTTTCTCAATATTAGAATGAGTATTACATTTTGCAACTTTTTATCTGATTTTGGCTTATTTCGTTTGGCAAACAGCTTGGTTTAGCAAACGTGACACTCCTTATTTTACACCAAATTTCACTATTGTAAGAAGCAGTCAGCTGACAGAAATATTATACAGGAACATTAAATGTTATTAAACGTTACTTAAATGCTAAAAGGAACCTTAGAAGCTCTAAGTGCTGAACTCATCATCAGCAAAAGAAGTCATAACCAGAACAAAAAAATATTGTCTTGTCTCAAGTGTATCCAGTAGTGATTCAGTCAAATGAATATTACCTTTATTTGTTTTGTGAATCATGAAGTTAATATAGGATTTTTTACTCTATCACAAAAATCTAGGAAAGCACATTCTTTCACCAAACTAATGCAAAAAAAGGAGAAAAATAGTACACAGCATCTTCTTATGAGTGTTAAACTTATTCAACTGCAGGAGGCAAGAAGCAACTAATCCCGACTAATTCTAAAACTTAGAATGAGACCCTAGTATGAACTACCCAATCTGACAGAGGATGTACTTTCTTCTTTACATGACTCCATATGAATTATAAGTGTGATAGTATATTAATAATCTTGCCCCTGTCTCTTTCCTGTTTTTCAGCTTTAATCCTCATATAACTCTGTTT
This sequence comes from Adrianichthys oophorus, assembly GCA_036245035.1. Taxonomy (NCBI): domain Eukaryota; kingdom Metazoa; phylum Chordata; class Actinopteri; order Beloniformes; family Adrianichthyidae; genus Adrianichthys; species Adrianichthys oophorus. The sequence continues at coordinate 9,443,610 of BSAI01000162.1, forward strand.
TATCCTCAGATGGTCTGAATCCACGAGTGTGCTTTTACTTAGTGAACAAAGTTCTAGCCTGGGCTGAATAATGCGCTTTAGATGAAAAGACTTCCATAAAAAGTGATATGATCTAAATTCAAACAGGAAATTTTTTGACACTTTTAGAAAAGTGCACTTCTTTCTGTCTTCCCTTCCCTTGCTTTTCTTTGAGTTTTTTTTTTTTTTTTTTGAATTCCTGCTTAAAGATCATGTATTGTGATTTTGCTATATGATGACAAAAAATGTTTTGTTCAGGGGAAAAATCTAAACACTAGTGCTGACTCATTGAATCGTCTTATGAAGCATTAGAAGTCAGTTAACTGTATTTTTGGCGACATTTTTTTTGCATCTCACTTATTATACCATTTTGTACCATTCATTCAGAGTTGAAAAAGTCTGAAGTAAAAACCTAATAAGTACTTAAGTAAGTAATAAGAAATAAGTACTAATTTCCATTTTTTAAGAGCTTTATTTGTTACAATTTGTTACACATGGGCTAAGGCAGGGGACACCTCTGGACTGGTCGCCAGTCTGTCGCAGGGGCATGCAGAAGATTGTCTCAGGAATTAATTTGTAGTTTAATTGAACCCAAATCATAAGGTGCAAATGGTGAAGTAGTTTTTTTTGTGGTGACCTCTGAAAGAAGCACTAAAAAAGTAAAAACTTACTGGTGTTTGATTTTGTTTGAGTCCAAAATTTGATTGTGGCGCACTGTGGAAATTAAATATATACCAATTATATCATTAGCTTATTATTGACTGCAGCTTGACATAAAAATATAGCTAAACACTCACACAACCAGTCAATTTCCTCCTTTTTCTTCTGAACACATTTCCTCTTCCTCTAGGTTGCCTTCATGTACAGTTGTTCTCCTGGTTACTCGTAGAGGATCTTCCTGCCACCAGTACTTATCTGCTCATTGCCTCTCCAAAAGTTTTTTTATCATTCTTGACATATTGAGTTCATCAAATGGAAATTGCATAATGACAAATAATAGGTGACTGTGAATCAACATACCAAACGGAGGTAAACAAACACACACACTAAAAGCCTGTGAGAATTAATTGGGCGTTGTATTCAGGCACATTTATTTAATAATTTAAGAGCTGCTTATTGCTGACACTGACCCAGTTGTATTCATGTCTTTTTCTTAATGTCTGGTTTCTTATGGTTTGCAGGAAACAGAAGTTTCTAACAAACTGTCCTTGCTGCCTTAGTCTACTGTGTCTTTTTTTAAATGTATATTATTTGAAGTATTCTCATAGTACCAACTTAAGCTTCCATATTATGCCTTAACTGCCAAAATGTCTAAGGAGCTTTATACTTTTAAAGAACTGTTTGCACAAAGTGTGCATTACAGTTACCTAAGGACCTTTATATCTCCTTATTAGAAGATTGCAGATGCTGTGAGGATCAAAGATCATCTTAAACACAGAAAAAAAAAGAAAACACATTCAGCTGAATATTAGAGCTGAATGCCAGAGTTTTGTCCTTTAAGAGTGTAAACAAAATTATTCCCTTTTTTTGTTTTTTGTGCCATGAAACTCCCTTCAGAGGGCAGACCTAAGGAACTTCAGACCGAAGCAGTGTTGAATGATTGCATAAGACTGCATAAGGTGTGCAATCATGAGCAACTCAAACGAGGGGTGAAGGAGACAATCCTGATGGTCTTTTATCTTTCACAGACGATGGATGCTGTTTGACACCACCATACATATCGGTCAGCTCATTATCATTTACAACACTTTCAAAAACAAATGACAAATATTTCACTCAAACACATTTCCAGATTGTAAACCACAAGAGTTAGCCTGCATTCTTCATCCATCCAGTTAAAGCCGAAACCCTTTATTCCCTGCAGGTCAGCTTAGTGATCCTCAAAGTTTATACTTGTTTCTTTCTGCATGCCTATTAATTCTGCTCATTTCTGTCAGTAACACTTTGGCAGTTGCAGTCTGTTAAGCCCTGACAGAAGGGAGAAAGAGTCTTTGGCACACGATAACAGTTGTGCTGTCAGCAAAGCCAGTGCTACAAAAGGTCTTGGAGTTATTTGAATCTTGGTTCTTCTACATGCAGAGCAGACGTATGAGTTTGTGGTTACAGGACATTATCCAGAGGGGAGTCAAAGCGAGGATTTTGAGTGCCATTCAGTGCCCATTATCGCAGTCCGTCCAGAAGACGTCAGAGACTCAAGCTGGCATTGAGACAACAACAGAGGTCATTCTCCACATGGAGACGAAACATTAAAGTCTAGCTGACGATATTCAGATGCCTGTTTAATTTATTTATTTATTTATTTTACTAACACATAGTATAAAGAACAAATGATTGCCAGGGAAACCATTTTGGCTGCAAAACTGGAGTAATTTGCAAAGCACTATGAATTTGGCCACAGTAGTGGCTAACAATGCCTTAGAAATGCAGAGCTTCCAAATTGCCAATCAGTCTGATAACAAAAAGACAATGTGTTTTTGTTTTTTGTTTTTTTTTTAACAGTGGAGAGCGTTTGTCGTCATTATACCTATTTCATCCGTTTGTTCTCCAATTACAACGCATCTGCCTCTTTACAGATGTGCTGTCTGTCTGCTCCCATTTTTCATCGGTCCATCTTTAATCTCCCCTGACTCTATCACCGCCTCTTAATACAGTCTCATAAAACTGTCTTTGATCTACGCCTGGAGGAGCCAAGAGAATTAGAAAGAGGAAAACTGATAAGAGAAGAGACAGATAGGACTACAAACTGCTGTGAGCACCTCAGGTCTATGTAGGAAATGGAGTGTGAATTAGAATGAAAATAAATATCTCTTTTCAGTAGAATGTGCAGTGGGTTTGTAGCTTGCTCTCGAGGCATTCTTTAAACATTGTTTAGTTTTCTGGCTTTAATGCGTTGCTGGCTACATCATAGAAAAGAAATCTATGTCTATAACCTCAGTTTAGTCCTGGGATTATAAAGTGAAACCAGTGCATGCATGCTACAGTGATTTCAGGCTCGCAAAGAAAATGAACAACGTGGCAATCAATGATACCCTGAGCCTATTGAGACACACTTAGACTGAGGGAATAGCTAATTTAATGAGCAGATGAAGTCAGATATGTCCACAAAGTTACTACATTATCTTGCATTCTCACGTTACATGAGCAGAAAACAAACAACACGCTCACGCAGAAACACAGTGGTGAATCAATGGAGTGCAATATGAAGGGAGCTGAACAAGCAGTTTTCAAGGGGAGAGAAGAACCACAGTGATTGCCTGGAGGGTAACTGTGTATTTTTTGACTATTCTTTATTTATTTATTTATTTTCCTGGTAGCCGACAGGCACACTATTGATCATTGCAAATTGGGATAAATAAACTTGTGAGGATGCAAGCAGGCAGCAGTTGCTTGCCATCTTAGCAGGAGCCTCAGGCAAAATGTCAGCATACAAAAGCGACAGAGGGATCAGAGTCCCGTGGGACAAAGGCAGAGGGAGATATAAAGATATATAGACACAAGGTCCATAGAGGGCACTTGAGAGAGATTGCCTCTAGAAAGGATAACTTGTGGATAAGAGAGTCTTCCGATAATGAGGAGAGGGAAGGTCTGGAAAGAAACGGAGAGGAGGGAAAGAGTGGAAGATAATGAGTAATGGGTATAATGACAAAAGTTGGGCTAACTTCTGACTTGGACGCTCCTTTTCCTGATCTTCATACAAAGTCCTCCGTTAGCCCTCAGTCAAAAAACCCTGCTGGCTAATAAAGACAGGAGATGGGTGAGTTCAGGAAGTTAATCACTGGGGTTTTAATGTCACAGCCTACAGACAGATATGACAAAGTCCCTGCCTTATATTTGGCTGCTCTCCTTCCTCCCTAAGGCTTTGCTTCTTTTGACTTCTGTGGCAGATTCTGCACTCCACTGAGCTCATAAGATTGATGATGAACTGTTGTCCTTTTACATCACAAAACAATGTATGTGTCATGACTACAGTGTAATTTGTTGGCCCCGTGGGCTCTATACGCAGAGCTGTGTGACATATTTCCGGTTTAAAATAAGACCGCTCTTTTATTCACGGTTATGGCTAACTGTATGAATTGACTTAGCAAATCTGTGTGTACTATTCCTGGTATTGTCTAATTTTGGTTATTTCTTTCATGGCTGATGTCCAGCATAAATAGTGATGGAAATTCATGTTTGCCACACATAATGCATGCAGCGAAGTCCCACATTGCTGCTTTGCCCGCGCGTATTTTAATTGTAACAAAGGCTGGATTTTGTTGTTGGCCACACGTATTTAAAATTACGCGTAAAGTTAAAGTATAAATAGCTCTCACGTACCTAGATGCATGAAACGTGTATCCCCTGGCAGACAAGGTGTCAAGAAAAATTTTACGGGTATTGCTTGATCACAACATCATAAAATCTTTTAGGTATTGCTAAATAAGTGGATTTAACCAATGATTTCCACTTTTGTTTTTAGAGAGAGTTGCAGAACCTGGGAGGTACGAAGATCCAGGAACTAATACGCACTCAAGCTCAGTTAAGAAGGTGCTACAGAATGGTACGTTTAAGCGGCAGATATTTTTCTTACACCTTCTTGCTTTATTTTTATTGGTATTATTTTGACTTTGGGCTGCATGGTGGTGTAGAGATTAGCACTTGCGCCGCACAGTGTGAAGGCCCTCGGTCAAATCCTGCCCGGGTTCTTTTAGTGTGGATTTTGCATTCTATCCATGTATACGTGGGTTTTCTCTGGGCACTCTGGCTCACTCCCACAGTCTAAAAACATGCTTCATAGTTTATTACTGATTCTAAAGTTTCACTTAGGTGTGGATATGAGTACATGTAGTTGTATCTATCTATTTGATGACCAGGCGAACTGTTCAGGGTGTACCATACTTCCCCCCTAACAGTATCTTGGTTGGTTGTTGCGACCCCAATAATCCTAACGGGGTGTTAAAAATGGATGGATGTATTATTTCCATTTTACTGGTCATATGGCTTTTAAGGTTAGTTTTTCATATAAATATGAGAGACTGTTAATACAAGAAAATGTTTTGGAAAGCCACACCTCTAGTTTTAAGTGCAAACGGACAAAACATGCTGATATTGATCAAGAAAAATGTAAGAAGCCTTTTCAAGCTTAAACCCGTAAGAACCCAGACTCATGATGATGTTTTTCTGTTACACTGATGTCACTATAGATTACATTTGCTGAACCTTTCAGATTCCATTTACACTAGTATTAATGTCTCATACTGAGCTTGTTTACATGTCCTCAAAAATTGGAAGTAATCAAATATTTACAACTGACATGAAAACATCAAGAAAATCTTACCTGATTTATGGTACGTGTTTAAGTTTCAGACTTCCTCCTGCTTTCAAAACTTCAGCTTTCTTCCTTCTCTGTAAACATGGTGAGACTGATTTGTTGGTATTTGTTGGTGATGCTGATTTGATGGTATATTACATTGCCTTTGTTATTGTGGGAACTACTTTGTCGGTAAAAAAAAAAAAAATCCTACAATACTCTTTTTTTCACCGAACATTTGTATCCAAATTAACCGTAACACTTTACAATGACTATCCGCAATAGACAGTTAAGAAGTCATAATTATACTGTTAGTTATTGAGTTGTAAATGACTTGTTAAAAAACAGTTAACAGTTTGTTAAGGATTTATAAATGTACCTTATAGATAGACAGTAGATAACTAGCAAGCTTTTAGTTAGCGAGTTATAAATGACCTCTTACATATTTATTATAATGAATTATAACTGCACCTTATCAATTAGTAAAAGATCATGAAGAACTTGCTACTAAATTACTTACTGATGACTTGTTAAAAATCTGTTAATATTTTATACATGTTACTGGGACGATATTTTAAAGTTGTACCTATTCCTCATGAATTAACTGTTGGTAAATGAGGAACATTTCCAACTAACCCTAACCCTAATCCTAACTTTACATTTAGAAATCCTTAACAAACTGTTAACTGTTATTCAACAAGTCAATTATAACTCAATAACTAAGAATTTAATAATGATTTGTTAACCAGCTATAGCAGAAAGCCATTATAAAGTTTTACTAAATTACCTAAAACATTCATCAGGAGCTTTTTTTGTTACACCTATAAACTTACCATTGATAGCACTCAATTAAATACATCACACAAACGTTTAAACATTACATTTTCCAATGTCTGAACATCAAAATTCAGAAATGAAAAATACACTAGATTTGCATCACTTCAAAGCATTTCATATATTTTCTGTTTTTTTGTTTGTTTTTTTTTCTATAATGTTTTTAGTTTTTTTGGTCCAGCTAGAGTTTAATCACTATCAGTGAAATAAACTGTTGGCCAATAATGACCTTTAATCTACTTGCTTTAACATCAGGGGATGGTATATTACTTTCTCCTGATCGGCAGTAACCTGCTCTGCTCCCACAGTTGGCAGTTTTATTAAACACTGGCCAAAATACAGCTGTTAGTGTCAACAGCCAATTCTGCTTTATGTGCAGGTAGATACCCACGCTCACAATCTGTTGCCTTTATTAAATAGTCTGGGATATTGACATAAAATAATCAACTGTATTGTGTTTGTTTACTCACATTTCTCAAGGTTGGCTTCCATAATAAAACCGATGTTTGGGTAATATTTCCTTTTACTTTGTAATTAAGTTTACAATACGTTGTGCAGGTGTAGCAATTCATCTCTGTTATTACAGTACTATCTTTTATTAGGAGTGTTTATGTTTAATTAGAAAGGGAAGTTTTCTGCTTTGTATTCAGACTTTTATATTGTAAAAGCATATTTCCAAGGAGTTATTCACTCTTTTGTATTAAATTGCTCCTCCTCAGCACTTTGCATTTGCGCTGAGAAAATCCTTGTTGGAGAGCAAAATAGTTCTGCTCATCCAAAGATTTGAATCCATGCTCTCAGATTCAGAAGTTTTGGTCTGCAGTCAATCATTTTTTTCTTACTCCAAGAGTTTCATCATAAAAATATTTTTATGTGTTCTACTTTCATCACTGAATTGTTACACCAAATATAGTGGAGCCAAATCAAATGAACACAGCCTCATTAAAATATCACTTGTTTTACTTCACTAAGCTCCTTTGAGATGATAAGCAGTTTGCTGAACTCTGTGGTATGAGTCACCCATATTGGTGTAATAACTATTTAGGGGTCGCATTTACACAAGTTGAAGCTGGATCTGCTCCAGAGTTTGCTTTCACAGACAGCCCATTTCATTAGGCAGGTAAAAAGCCTGAACTGTGGTCTGGATCAAGCAAGTGAGTCTTGGAAAGAATCTGGGTCTCAGTTCAGTAATAAACGAACTCTGATGTAATTCACATCGGTGTGAATGAACTATTCAAAAGACCAAACTGAGGAAGCGACCCAAAAGGAGTAAATTGCATTGGTGCCCTGAATAACAAGTAGGGGGAAAAAAACTGTCTACTGCGCATTTTAAAAGAAGCTTTAATCATGAAGAAGTTGGACAATAGTTTGTCAGTAAGTGTGGTAATTGAATACAGACGCTTAGACATAATAGTTAAATCTCACTGTTGCTTCTCTTCCTTTCTAATCAGAAACTGCTTTGGGCAACACTACCCATGAGCAGCTTTGGAACTCTGTCATTCTGCTTGGCTGTCTGGTTCATTGTAATTGTTTAAGTTCTACATGTTCAATCAACATGAAGTAAATCAAGGTCTAAGACTTATTCGTATTCCTTCTTAAAGCTAACCAGATTATCCTAGTATAAAAGCTAAATTATATTAAACAAAACTATCATATAATGTTTCTGTAAATGTCCCCTATATTTCAACCACATCCGAATGTGCTTTTATAAAGTGAGTTAACAAGCACTTAATAGGTTGTTGTTTTTACAGGAGTACCCCAGAGTTTAGTGTTGGGGTCCCTTTTTTTAAATTTTTTTGCTTATGTATAAACAATTGAGGCTTTTATTACTTTTGAATTTTGCATCTTGCTATGCAAATGATTTACAGCATCACTTTATACAGGATCAAACATTTGTTCAAACAGTTGTGCTTGTTTTGTTTAAACTGTAACTTGTCATACCTGGCATTCCTCACGGTAACATTTCTTTGGCTAACATTTTTTGAGGTATTCACAGGGCAGGCTGTTATGGTGAAATGTCCTGCTAAAACCAGTTCTTTACTGACCTTTTTCTAACCTTTGTGTTCATCTTCATTTTAAAACATAGTTTTTACACTTTTCACTTCATTTTTATTTTGTGTACATTCTTACTGCAAGTGAAATGGGATTTTTTTTTAATTTTATTATCCATAGCATCATTTCAAAGTGGTTCAACATATTTGCTATTTTTGCTCAAAATTGTCCATCTGAGCAACTATTATTTGAAACGCCTGACCAGCTGAAAACATAAATTAATATTGGTACAAATCATTGAATTGGACACAAGCTCCTCTCTAATTGCACAACATAAATGATTCGTAATATTACAGCAAGAATGCCTAAGCTCATTGGAATGACAAAGACGGAGAGCAGTAAATTAAATACTAAACCAAAGAATGATTCAAAATTCAAATTTAAATTAGACTAATTGTGACTAATCGTGAGCTTCCGCATATTTTGCTTTTTCTGTTTGGTTCATCAAAAAATCAAAAACCCATTTTAGCATGTTTGGCTCAAATTAAACTCCAAGATTTTGTTTTTTTTTATTTCAAGTCAGATGCAAACATTACAACAGAATAATGAAATGACAATTGTTTACTTTTAGGCTAAGTGCAATTTGTTTTTGTGTTTTCTGGCATCTTGTTATTGTGGTGATTAAGATTTATGCAGTGACTTTTCTGTTAAGGTAAGAGTGCACCCTATTATACTTTTTCTGAATTAGTTTTTATATTTATTTACATCAACAGTGAACTGAGCACTTTGTTGCTGTAAAAAATGGAAAAAAGGCAATAACAAGTTAAGTACAGTTCCATCCAAATAAAAATGCATTCCAAGTGTCCCTAAATTCTTTTAAACCAATAAATAATCAAACTAAAAGATAGGGAAAGCACAAAGTCTGTGCTAAAATGTATTAATTTAGCACTCTGAGCAGGCATCAAATATAACTTTTGCATATATGAGGAAGCCTTTTAGTCCAGACTATCTTATCTATGAACTTTCTATGTATTTTAATACATTGTTTTGGTAATTTTATGTATCTTTATTTACATTAGTACATAGGAGAAGCCCTTAAAAGAGTAGTAGCCACAGGGAGAAGATGAAAAACGAAATACAAGGGAAACACGACTGCAATTTGACAAGGTCTTACTCATTCACATTTATGGACACATACATGCTTGAACTTTAAAATAATAAATGCCACACATGGAATAACATTTAATCATCTCTGACACTGGGAGGGGGCAGGAAGGCAGGGCTGTCAGCTAACTATCTTAAGCTGTACTCTGTCACTGTGACCTTCACCAAAACAGAATAAAAGTTTGGACTTTGGACAAAGTCCTTCTCTTTCAGCAACATATGGGTGGTTAAATGTCTTGGGATGTTTAGTTTTTAGAATAGATTAGAATCTACTTAACATTATTCAAGTGTATGAGAGGCAACAAAGGGCCAAATCAGAAAGAATGCATCAAATAGAACTTCATGTACCTTGTGCTGCTGCCGGCCCTACCCTCCTGCATTAACATATACCACAGTAACTGTATGCCACCCACTTTTTTTTTGTTTTATATATATACCACCATCTCTAAAAGTGTGAGATGCACTTCTTAAAAATTAGCTCTTTTTTACTTTTATCTAAATCCATGACATATTTTTTTACTTAAAACTGCAAAGTTTAGAAAGATTTTTAGAGAGTTGCCTTTTGCTGCACTGTCACATGATGGATTAAATTTCTAGTAGCATCAATGAGCATTTCTAGGCTTCCTAAAACAATTTGTATTCTTTTGATACACAGCAATTTCAGAACAAAAGTACAACCTTGACTCTCTTGATGTTAACTGACACAGCTCTCTCAATGGCATTTTATTCCTGTCTTTGTTTGTTTGTATTAAAGGCCTTACTGGGATGTGATGAAGCACGGCTAGTTGGAGAAACAGAAATGCAGCTAATATTTTCCCCCTTTAATACCTCCAAATTGTTTTCACATGAGTGCTGTGTGGACTTTGCAAACCTTGGCTGTGGTGTACATTCTTGTTGCATTTGAGCCATGTTTTATTCTTTCAGTGTGAAAGCTTCTTCAATTACATACCTTATAGTTTTGTAATTTAGTTATTTCTCACATTTTGTGATAAATGTTTTGAAAAGTTCATGATGAGTTCAAGAAATCTGCAATAACTATGACTAAAAATAAGTTCACCAATAGGTCACATCAAAACACCTACTTAAAAATTCTATTAACAGTTTGTCACGAGCTGTGATGACCTAAATTGATGCCAACCGTGATTTTTTATAATAGTTGTTAAAAATGTAATCATTTTTCAGGAAAGATAGTTATTATTCCTGAATCTTTAACCTTCAGCATTTTTCACTTGATAAATTAATTAATCTGTACCACTTTTGCTTTTAGGTCACTGTTAAAGAAGGCTTGATTGATTACTTGCATGGCATCTTTTTAAATTTACTTCTGGAAAAAAAAATCCTTATTTTGGAATTCTCTGCATGTGATAGATTGGGATGCTGCGTTGATAATTGCTGATGAACATTCAGATTATGACTTATTGTCCATAAGTTCTTTCTGAGGATATTTTCCTCCTGGAAGCTGTTGTGCTTCCGTCTGACATGCAGACTGTAATAGCTTGTTTATCTTCTCCATTTTTCAATTACATCCTCAATAATACGATTTGCTTATGTTTTCAATAATTAATTTTCTTTATGCTGAATTTGTTCCATCACGGCTTTCCTCCCAGAGGCCTTGTCTGTGCTTCACTCCCTCCATTGTCCCATTCTGACGTCCATCGTTCTGGTGGCTCTCTTGAGGCCAAACAGTCAGACCCCCAGAGGCTTCACGAAGCGCCAAGTGCAGACGATTTTAATCTCTTTTGATCTGTTTTTCTTTTAGTTGCCTTTTTTCTAAACTGTAGGGATTACTTTATAAAACACCACTGCTGCCCCCCCACCATGTGAACGGACAAAATAAATCACTTTCATTGCTGATTTTTTTCCTTTTTTCATTGCTTCTTTTCACACTTTGGGGATTCCTTTAAAAAAAACTCACGCATTTTTAATTTGTTTATCAAAGCTTGAAAGTAAATCTCATATTTCTAAAAACAGTTACAAACGTGTCCTTTGGGAACAGCCGTTCAAGCTGTTGCTTAGTTTATACAGACCCGCTTATTTGCTTTAAGCCAAAATAGCAGGGGAGAGTAAATAACGAGAGAGAGGTGGAACAGATTGTAGATAAAAGAGCACATACCACCACGTGCACAGGTCACTAAAATGACCTATTGACCCGTGTGCAGCTCTGCAGCAATTAATTTAAGGTCAGTGTCTTTTCTTTAGCAGGGCTTGTACGCAATTTAGTCTGTGCTATTGGAGTCAGACTATCTTTATTATCCAATCACTGTCTTATCCTGGCGTCTGTCCAGCATTAGAGGACACAATAAGAGTGTTTTGTCCTCCACCCTTTATAGCAGCATTTTACAGTCAATTTTGCCTTTTATTCTAGGAAAGACTGAGGCTGGAAAAAAGGGGCTACACAAAACTAGACAGTAACATTACATTCAAAATCCAATACTTTGCTTTTCTAGTTTCCCCTAATATAAACCCCTATTTCTTAATAAATGACTCATCATAATTCTTGTTAATTTGTAGCCCCTATAATGTTAAGACTTTCTAGTTTTTAGTTTTCTATAACAAGTAATAAGTAGAGCATGATGGATGAAGAAAACAATGTTCAAGAGTTCCGCGTTTTTTTTCTGAATGAGGTTGTGCATACATTTTGTGATATACTCAGGCAAAGCATTTACATGATGTGAAAGCAGTTTTTTTTTTCTTAAATTTAAATTAAAGTAAATTCCAAATAAAATGAAGATCCTTCTGAAAAATGCATGTACAATAACAAAATGAATAACACATTTATTTGCAGAGTCAAAATCAAGAACCAGGCCAGCAAAAGTCCTTCAGGAAAGCTAGGGAACTTTAACCTTTAGTGTATGTTTTTATTCCATTTCCTTTTGTAAATTGATCAAATGTGTGAAAGATTGCAGTTACCCAACCACTTTTTTTTTCTTTTGTGTAAACTTATGGGGATGGTGACCATAATCTGACAATAAAGAGGGCAGATCATATGCTGCAGAAGGTTGCAGGCCATGAGATGAAGCAATACTAAAGGGACTTTCAGCCTCTTTAAATCACTCACCCCCACAGCTAACCAGAACCCTTTTTTTTAACATGTTTTAATCCTGTCCACAAGCCAACAAAAAAGGTTTTGGGTCTAAATCTTTGGTTTGACCTTTCAGTCAGGAGTTTGCATTTAATTACCCTACAGATGTGGGTTGAACTCCTCCCAAAAAAAGGTTGGCTGATAATTCTGAATTGCCTGAGAGAGTGAACGAGAGCATGCAGCATTTACTCTTCCTGTGATGGACATGCAATCTGTCCAGGTTGTTTCCTGCAAATTCCCTGGTGACAGCCAGGCTCCAGCCCTTCTGTGCCCTTATAGGACAAAACAAGAACAGAGGACTAGAAAATTCTGAAAACATTTTTTTTTTCATAACAAGTCACGTATGGCCATTGTTCTGCAATAACAAGGTGATTTTAAAATCTAAAAACCACTTTAGTCATAAAAGACTGTGCAGCCATTACTTTTGCCTATTACAAATGTATTTCATTTTGGAGGTAAGGAGTATTTTTGTATTATTTTTTAGTATTTTTAGTATTTTTTATTATCAAGCCCAATGTCAGAAATTTTGAATCTTCTGATTCAAAGTGTGAGATAATTTTTTTTTATTAAATAGTTCGGCTACTAGAACAACAGTTTGTAAAGCTATAAATATCACACAGATCCTCCATATGCACCCCATGTACACACATCCAGTACAATCAAATAGGCACATCATACAAGTCAATTCAAATACAGCTGTTTAAACACAAAGCAGAGTTTAAATTAATTTAAATTTAAATTAAATTAGCCAGATTAATAGACAAATATGGTCAGCTTGCATTCTGTTGGAGGATGTTGGGGTTTGTTTGCTAAAAAATCTGGTGCCTTTGATGTCCTCAACTAAGGCTCTGACATCTCCCCCATCTGTCTCAGTCTTACAGCTCTGCTTGCCAGGGAGCATAAGGCATCTCTACACATGTCCAAGGACAATGACTTGCAGAGCTGTGTGAATAATGACTTTGACCGTGTAGAAAAGAAATAAAAGTCCAAACTGTGCATTTCAGTTTTAAAAGAAGATAACCTTTTGTATGTTTATGTCTGGCAGAAAAGCTCTAATGGTGTTTCTTTTCCTGTGACAATAGCTGAACTTGTAAATTATGTGGAAAAAGAAAGATTGAACAACAGGGTCTGTTTGCATTGTAGAAGTTCAAAACACAAATTTCGACAAAAGATGTTTCAGTTTGCATCCTGACTTGTTCTTCAGAGTCAAGCTAATGCTTTACTTAATTGTCATATTTTTGTCTTAGATAGAGCAAAAAAAATTAAGTTGACATGGGTATATTGGAGCTAAAAAGCCCTGCTTAGTGAGTAAAGGTATAATAGAAATAGGTCAGATTAGAGATTATATAATTTCTCGAAGAGTAAGGTTTTTTCAAAATCCCATAATTCTTTTTAATTATATATGTGTGTCTACTTTTAGAGTTGAAGAATGAGCACGATCTTCAAGCACTTTCATCTGAAAAATGATAACCAACTTGACACAGAAACAGTGTCTGAAAAATGTGTTCACAGAATGCTCTTGACGTGATGAAAGAGGCTGAAGGTCTGATCTTTGTGTTGACTTTTGTACCTTAGAGAGATGTTAAAAGTTACTTCTTCATTTGATAGCAGTCACTAAAGCAGCATCAGTTTAAGATCCCAGAATGATACTGACTAAGAATAGAATAGAATATTTTATTTGTAATAGTAGTCAGCTAAAAGACGTTTTATCTACAAAAAAAAACATGAAAGTGTGTACCTGAACATATAGACGTAGAGTCTAGTGTATAAATACAGAGATTTGTATCACCATTTGGGTCTTGAATAAGGCTGCGACTGCTGTTCATCTCTTTCTTTGAGGAATGAGTCAAGTGCTGACAACACAACACAAATTGGGTGCCCAGTTTCAATATTAATTTGATGTATGCATTTTTACTCATAAAAGCTGCTTCTTAGCAGGTGAGAAGAAAAAAAAAGCTCCAGATACAATTTACACATTTTGAAATAGTCTGCACATTTCACATTTTCACATGTGCAACTTTAAGACTTCTACGACAGAAAAGCTATTGAGTTCATGGGAAAAAAACACTTACATGATTATTATTTTAATTTGGTTAACCTTTTTGCAGATGATGGTGTACTTTACGTTAAATCAAACTTTTAACAATAAAAAGTGCAGAAGCGGGAGTGGAGAACAAAGCAGGTGGCTCAGTCATTGAGGAAAGGAAAAAAAGAGGTGGCAAGCATGTGCTGCAGTCCTTCTGCATTACAATTGATTGGATACTTTAACCAGCGTGGTGCTGCTCACTCAAGCTCTAAATAGATGGATAAATTCTCTCTTGCCCACATCTCTTACTTGCTTCTTTCCTAGCCTCCTTAATTCCCTCCTCATAGTTGTTTTAGATTGTACATCATTTTCCCATTTTTACTTGCTTCACATTAGCCATTATTTTTTCCCATTATTCAATCTTTTGTTCTCTCAATCTTTATCTCTATTTTTTAGTCATCCACTTTCACTCTTGTCTACTTTCCTTACTTCAACTGAACACCTTAAAACATTGAGATTACACTTTAAATTAATTTCTTAACATATATATGTATATCAACATTTAACCATTTCAGTGTTAAGTTACTTTTGAGAGATTATTTTTAATTGGTTGCACAGATTTGTCAGTTGAACAGTAGAGGTCACTCAGTCATCTCGTCCTCCTTTAACAGATAAGATCTGTTTTTTTTTCCTCCATCTGTCTGCTAAAACTTTCTTCTCACCCCCTTCATCTGTCATTTCCTTACATCCATAATGCTTTTTCCTCAGCTATGAAAAAAAAAAAACGTTTTTACTTCATGCTGAAAGATGAAGGTGACGATGGGTTCGAATCATCATGCAATAGAAGCATACTGCATACAACAGAGATTTCCCCTTTTTCTGCTTTTGGGAAATGATAGAGGGGTGACTTACAAATGTGTTTTCTCTCTCTGTCTCTCTTTGTGTGTCTATCATCCAGAGTAAAGAGGAAGTGTGTTTGTCACTGAACTAGGTATTTTTTGCCTGCAGGCTTTCTAAGCTTTACAGTTTTATTGTTAGGTTGGTTCATCTTCTTGAAGGATTTAGAAAGATTTTCCCTATTGTCTGTGAGCTCTTGTTGTATAATGTCTACAGTTTTCATGTCATCTTTCGGCTGATTGCTGAGATTTCTCTGTGGAATTAACATCGGGGGGAAAAAAAGCATGTTGGAGTTGTCTACTAAGTTATGTGAGATGAAAATGAGATGTGTTTCAGATTAGATGTCCTCTGTGACTTAAATAGAACCCATTAGGCCAATAAAGGAGAGAAGAACGCTATCATTATGTAATCTAATTCTAACAACTTTTAGATCGTTTAGGGCTCTAATGTAAAAAATGTGTTGTCTGTTTAAATTAACTCAAACATATTTCAATAAAGACTTGAACTTTACACTTGATTTAAAACTATCTTTGTCCTCTCATCCTTAGTTGCAATCCTGGACAGTGAGATGGTTTACAGATATTATTGTCAGCTTGTATTATATGTAGTAATTGTTGTGGACATACTAGTAGAAGCATAAGTAGCAGTAGCAACAGCAGTAACAATGGTAATAAGAGAACCATTATTGCAATTGGAATAGTAGTTACAGCAGCATCAGTTGTGGTAGCTTTAGTAGTAGCTTTATTAATTGTAGCAGTATCATTTATAGTGGCAAAAAAATGTAACAACTGTTGTATTTGTAGCACTTGTGGTAAAAGCAATAGCAGTATAAAATCAAAGACTTTCCTGCTCCCAAACTATCTCTTGTAAATCATTAGGTAAAAGGAAGCTTTAAAGAGTATATTTCTTGTTCATAGCTACATGTTATCTATGTAAGAAAAGTAAATTATTTTATTTTATTCTACTGATAATCAAATAAAAATTAAGGATTTTTTTTGTTCTTTGTTTTTACTGAATCTCCTAAAAATGTTCACATAATCTCAGTCATTACATTACAGAAACTGTTCTAGAAATAATGCTTAGAAAAGCAATGAATATTAGTTTCTCACAGAGTTTGATTAAAGATCACATTTTTTTAACAAAGAGACTAAAATTATTGTTATTTGTAGGTTGGTCGGACCCTAGTAATTATTACTTATGCCACATCGTTGAGTTTTTTTTGTTGCCTTTGTAAAGTAAAAGAGTACTAATCTTCTTTTAATAAGTATCTATCTTTGAAAACAAAAGTGATAGATTTTGACTCCCTGATGTTGATTCCATTCCTGCTTTCGGTTTGGTTGCGTTCTACTGTTATTGGTTTGTTTTTCCCACCACTTTAGCCACATTTTGAGTCAGTCAAATGCAGGTGGGGTTGCGCTTTTAGCCTCCAGTAGAGGACACTGCTCAGAGTCAATGACCTTGTTTTGATCCTTTATTACTTTGGACACCAGCCAGCAGTGCCATGCTTCCACGGCCTTGTTGTTCCACTGAAAATTGATTTGTAGGAAAATGCTGTTGATACTTGGAGAGAGTAGTCCTCATTAGTTAACTCACAGATCTCACTGTTTACTTCATGCATGTTTTCTTTCCAGTCTTTCCCTCTAAGCGATTACTTTTTGCCTGATTCAGCTATTAGAAGGTGGGAGTCTGCCATCAGTAAAACTAGCAGAACAGCATAATTTTTCACTGCATCAACCTCGGCACTGCTGTGCTGACGTTTCCTGCCCTGCGTGTTGGTACTCACTTTTTTTTTGCTCTTTAAAAGTTACATTTTTTGCCTGTTTTCTTGCTTCAGGGCCAGATACCACCAAGGATCCATGCCTGAGGCTTCACTGTCCTCCTCACAAGGTGTGCGTGAGCCATGACTTTCAGACTGCCATTTGCATCAATCAAAAACAACCTGGTCACAGGTAGGAGTTAATGAAATGTAATATTTTTTAAATTTAATCTGTGTATTTAAGTTGCTTAGTATTTTTAGGACAATCATGTTTTACATGCTAATATAAGCTTACATGTCATAAAAAGTCAATGTTTTTTTTTATATAAATCAGTGGCATTAGAATATGTCTAATTTCCATTAAATGAGGAAAAACAAAACATGTTTTAGCTTAAAAAAATAAACAAAAGTAACACTTGGGTGGTTTAGTTCAGATTTGTAAGTATGGAAATATATCTTTATTGTTTTGTTCAAGTAAACATTTAAAAAGCACCAGGCAAAGCAGAACTTCAATTTGTACCTTTGGGGCAAATTTTCCCCCAGGCAGAAACATGAAATAAACCTGCAGTTTGTCTTTTGTTTGTAATTTGGCTAAAATTTACACAGATTTATGTTCTGCACTAATTCATTTTAATTAAACTATTTGTTTTGTTACCAGACATTTTGTTTCTGTCTTTAGCCATTGTCAACTTTTGAAATTTCTTGTTCATTTTATGAAGTTTTATTTTCTTATTTCCCTGTTATCTCTGGCTGAGGTTTATTTGATTTCGTCAAATCATTATCCATTAAGAACAGTAGATTCACTCATTTGCTTCAGTTGCATTAATTACAGGTGATATGCATTACTTCATATGTGCAATTATTCACATGGAATTTGCATTTTCCCAATAGCTTCATTCTCCCGTTCTTCATGTTTTGTTACCATGACTTGACAGTTGTAATTTGCCTTCATGATGTTAGGCAAATTATCATGGTGTCTCTAGATATTTGCTATTGGATGCTGTACATTGCAGCTCACTCTGCATTGCTATGCAGTCTTCATGTCAGTTTGTCAACAACGTGAAGTGTCCATGTTTACAGAGGGGTACAACTGAAAGTACATTAGTAGGGTTTAGCTTGTTATTATAAATTAAGGTTCTAGTCAATCAAATTCCTTACAGATGAGAAAACACAGATACTTTCTTCTAAGTACTGACACACAGTAGAGACACAGTAGAGAGGTGAATATTTTTATTGATCATCTGTCAACATTTTTAAGCATTTCCAAGAAATGTTAATCATGCATGCAGTGGTTTAAGTGTCAAATATCAACTATCAAATTCACACTGAGATTCCAAACCTGAAGGTACCAAAAAAAAAAAGATGCTCTTCAGTGTGTCAATGAAGATTCTCATTCATCCAGATTAAATTGAGTTTTGAAGATCTTGAAGTTGAGTTGTGGCATCTGGATTTACAGTATTCTCTTCTCTTCTTTCACCACTTGTTCATGTAGTTTCATCAGTCTCTTTAGACTCTTCAGTATTTCTTTACAAGCTAAATGATTATGACTGAAGAAGAGGCAAGAAAAAGTCTATCACAGAGACATTCAGTTCTTAAATTTTACACTTCTTTTAATATTTTTGTATATATTTTATAGCTTTTATATTCTACATCCATTTGACGTTTTCATTTTAGCCCTCTATAATTACATCAATCTGGAATAATCATGTAGTTATTTAGTTTATTTAATCTTAGTTAATTAAATTTTGCTTCACGTTATGCATATTCTTTTAAAATTATGAGAATTCCCACTCTGTGTGTATCAGTTATAATTCATAATTACCTCATCTTTTGTTTTTGTTTTTTAATTTGCTTTTTTGGAAAGGTCAGTTTTAAGACTTTGGCTCTTTGATTTTGCTGTAGAAAATGTATTAAAAAGCAGGTGTTTTTTCTAATTTATTCTGTACATGTTTTGCTTGTACAAAAAACACTCAACAAGCATTTCTTTAAGCAGATTTATGACAGTTATGTAGAAAATAATCTTCATCAAATTACCTCTACCAGATGTTTAAAACAAGATCATTACTTGGTGATCTTGGTCATCCACTCCTTTACACAAGTTTTGAAATTTTACAGAGTTTCATACAGTATTTGTTTCGATAACACAAGTTATTCACTCTTTTTTTTTTTTTTTTTTTTGCTGATTGGAACAATGCAAGTACCATTAATAAAGTTTTATTACAACTGTATTAGAATATGTCTTTCTACATGTTTTATTAAAGTTCTGCTTTCCTCTAACATCCCTGTCACACCGCGTTCACCAATTTTCTTCAATTTTTCGAAAATTCACTAAAAAGACAAGTTGCTGTGACATCTCCACCTGTTCGCTTTATAGTTCGCTTTCTATAATTTTTTTGTCCTGAAATTCATTTTTCTGTGAAGAGTCTGTTTGGCTCGAGTTCTATCTCCTCTGCTTGATGGATCAGGAGGCAGCAGGGTGTTCAGTGAGAGCACTTAGACAGAAAATTGCAATAAGATTTGGATCAAACATAATTACAGTGGTTATTGAAGAGGCCTCCTCGGACCAATCAGAGTCTGCTTCATCTCAGCCTCATCTCCTCCTATAACGCTTTCTGCTCAGCTCAGAAGGTTATTCTCCAAGTTTAGGTACGTTTAACGTCTGTAAAGCCATTACAGCATTTATCCCTGCATGCATAAATAGATTGTGCAGTTTACTAGATATGCTGTACAGTTTTTTGGCCTTTGGCAGTGCAGTATTCATTTTTCATTGTATAGGTGTCCTTGTTTTTGTAAAAAAGATAAAAGTTTTTACATATTTAGTCATGCAGTTTTTCCTTTTCTGTATTTGTCCCAGTGTGAAAGCTAGAAAAGGCAGCCTAAACCCCAAACATAAACCTGAAGCTGGGGCTCATGGGAAATGTAGGCTTTGTTCATCCTTGAAGACATCGCCTGTTTGTGGCTCAGATGGACACAGTTACTCTTCAAAGGTAAGATTTCAGTTTTTTTTTACTTTTATCCTCAGCCTTTTAAATTAAAAATGTCTATATCTGCAATTGTACTATGGTACTTTTCTGATGTGAAATGTTATTATTGCATTGATTTCAACAGATCTGTTCTTGCACTTTGTTGTTTAAATGAGATACTGTTACAAGTTTTTAAAGAAACTGTGGGATGTTTTACTTCTTAACTCGGCCATCAACGCTCTTTAATCTTCAATTTTGCTTTGTTGATCCACATTTCAAACTTCACACGAGCTAACATTTTCTTTATGAGAATAACCTTTGCTGATTGATCAAGATGACATTGAACAGTCTTGGTTAAGCCTAAAAATAAATCAAAACAATCATGCATCATTTTGACTTAACAATTTTGCTACCCGAAGAAAAAAATGTCGAGTTTGTGTTGAGAGCTCTTAATCAGTTGGATTTAGAAATTCCAGAATAGCAATCTGAGGCATTAAGTAAAGGTGTAATATTGTCTAGGAAAAACAGTGTTGCGTCAAATGACTGTATTTCCATGTTCTGTCAAACGTCCAAATATTACCCATGTCTTTCAGCTCAGCAGGATTTTAAATTATTTATTATCAAAGCAAAACAGAACAAAGAAACAAAAAACAAGAGACGTTAATCCGCTTCTTCTTCAGAAACAATTAGTGTTTTCATTGGGATCACTGAAGACAGTTGATTCTTAAAATCAAATTATTGTTGTCTGGATGAAGTGAGATGAGGTTTTTTTTGTAATAAAAATATTTCTAAAGAAATATCCCTGTGGTCTTTCCCTGACTTCCACACAAACATTTCAAGTTGGCCTATTCTCTTTAAACTTCTACAAATGAGCGTATGGACTCAAAGATAGAGAGTGATGTTTGTTTAGCGAACTACTAGCACAGCATTATATGTTAACACCATTACTTTGGTCAGTATTGTGTAGTTTAATTTGGCAAGAGCCATCTCTGTTACTTATTCAAATAGTAAATTTACTATTGAAGCTGTTTCAATCAGACATGTCTCTTATGCAGAACAACTGTAAAGTTTTCTTATCTTTAAAGATGATCACTGACTGAATATAAATTAAATTTCATTAGAGATGGACAGATGGTCACAGACAAATGCACAAACACAGATCTAACACCACAAAGGCAAATCCAATTCTGATATTTATTTTTAAACTGAAAGCAGATCTTTTTATAATGCTGTAAAGTTTTGTGCTCAACATTAGTAGAGTGATGCTTTGCTCAGAGGCATGTCAACAATAGCTAGTTAGCTGTACAACTGCTAAAGGGATGCATTAGTTTGTAATGATCAAATCAATGTTTATCAAATCAATATGGGGCTGCACGGTGGCGCAGTGGTTAACGCTCCTGCCTCACAGCAAGAAGGTTCCCGGTTCAAGTCCTTGCTGGGGGACCTTTCTGTGTGGAGTTTGCATGTTCTCCCCGTGCATGCGTGGGGTTTCTCCGGGTACTCCGGCTTCCTCCCACCGTCCAAAAACATGCTTCATAGGTAAATTGGTTACTCTAAATTGTCCCTAGGTGTGAATGTGAGTGTGCATGGGTGTGTGATTGTGGCCCCTGCGACAGACTGGCGACCAGTCCAGGGGTGTACCCTGCCTTCGCCCATGAGTAGCCGGGTTAGGCTCCAGCAACCCCGTGACCCCGAAAGGGATAAAGCGGATTGGAAAATGAATGAATGAATGAATGAATGAAATCAATATGCTGAGCCTGAGTTTTTAAAGACCCACTCCGCTAATCTTTTGATCTACATGAAAAGTGTTCCCAATGATCTCTCAATTTTGATTAGGCCATTTTTAGCAAAGGTCAATAACCTGTGTCATTTTTGGACCATAATTTCTTCAGAGCGATAAGAGGTTTCTTTTTAGACATTTCCCTCTGAGTTGTGGGCGGGAGTGTTGATGTGGATGTCATCCCTTTGTTTACACTCTCTCCTGCTAGCTTCCAGCCCCTTACAACCCCAACCTAACATTACAGGTGAAACAAAAATGCCGAGCAACATTGGAGCTATCCAGTCGTACAGTTCTGAGCCCGATGCCAGCTCAGACCAGGAAAACAAAGACGTACATGAATCTATTTGTCTGCTAGTGTATTCATTAGACCATAGCGGAGCAGGAAGCTTGTGTTGCCCTGATTGCAGTTTAACGTCACAAATACAAACTTTTTCCAATTATATTTTTCTATATTTTGTCTTCTCCTGATTCACATTGATTTGAATAAAAAATACTTAGAAAGTCAATTTGAATCTTAATTTTTTTTAGCATATGTTCTTTATCACGAAAAAAAGCCACGAGTTAATGCGACGTGTTAAAGAGCCTGTATCATTCAAAGTCAACTTTTTGAGGTTTCAAGTGTATTATAATGGTAATTCCTCATCAAAAAAAATCTCAATGTGGTATTTTGCTCCATTCATGCATCTCTAAGCATTCCTCTCCTATAACCAACCCCTCCCAATCTACAAAAAATGAGTGGGTCCTCACATTGTGATGTAACAAATTAGGGAACAGCCCCTTCCAGGATGAGTCTGCATTGGCAGCACCGCCTCCAGGATAACAGACACCCACTTTCTCTATGGAACAAGCTGTGATCGGCAAAACGCTTTAATTTTATATGCACAGTATGCACATCTATCATTGCAGAAGCAATGAGAAGAAAGAAAAAGATATTTTGTATGATGCCTGTTGGACGCTGGATTGTATCGGCCAAAATGAGCGTCTGCATTTTGCAGACATTCTGAGGCTCTAGGTTGACGTCATGAAATGGATGGCTTTCACAAGAACCGGAAGGCGGTGCCTCAGAGATCGAGTTGTCTTATTTCCGAGAGGAGTAGTCAGTCGAGGTTGTTGGCAGTGAGAGGTCAGGTTTTTACTATTTTTCCCAATCTTTGGAATTTTCTCATTACTTTTGTTTTCTTCTGTGATACTTTTTAGCCCAAAACTGACAAGACTGGAGATGGATCCAAGTTGAAAAAGTTGTTTCTTTTTAATGATTTGCTTTCCACAAATCTCAGTTGTGCTGCAATGGAATAAGAAGAGGCACGGAAGAGGCAGGAACTTCCTCTGTCCTCTGTGATCATTTACTTGAAGGAGTTCAGTTAGTTGGGGGAATGATGGGTCCCTGTGGTCCAACTTCAAATCTGCTCACCAGTGATTTGGCGGGTTTGAGTTTATTCATATTTCATTCTTGCCTTACATGCTTCCCTCCTCATAACCACACACAAACACTCACACGTCGACAGTTTCCTATTAAGAGGACAGTGCTCCTATCTCCTGAGAAGCTAGAATCCATTAATTTGCCTCGCGTAATTCTTTTTTTTTTCTTCTCCTTTCTTCTCCTCTTTTTATTCCACCATGTCAGGTGTTAAAATACTGTTTCATCAAAACCACATTAACCCCAGAAGAAAGACAAACATAAAGATTCATGGAGCTTCTCCTTGTGCTGACAGTGACTCTGAGAGGTCATCTATTTTCCATTCTGCTTCTCGGTCGGCCTTCCCAGACAGCTAATTCAGAACACTAAAAATGGGAGAAAGCTCTGCTCCTTAGTCAACAAATTTCATTTAGAAACATTAGCAGCGCTATCATAGAGGTGGCAGGGAGGAAATTATTGATTTGAAATACAACGTGAGAAGTGAGAGTGCCTGCAGAATAAGGCTGTCCAAAGCGTGATAAGTGCAGGAATGTTCATGCTTCCAGCTGTATTATCTCGCAAACAGAATTTACATATTTCCTTTTTTAATCTTCGTCTTGGAAAGTCTTTTGGAATTTATTTTATTTTTTTATTATCCATATAATTTCTTACCTTCTCACCTGCTTCAAATCAAATGAATGTTGTTAAATTGCATCTAGCTTGTTCTCTGTAGATTGTACTGTAATTGTACTGCTACTCTGCTCACCTCTCTTTTTTTTTATTAACTTTAGTTTTATGCTTCTCTACTGCAGAATAACAGAATATCATTAGATGTCTTTTTGTCTGAGATTGTGTTAACATATCTGTCTCATGCATCCAGTTGTTTAGTCTTGCTACTGTGAGAGGTTTGGTTTTATTATCAAGATATCAACAATATCATTTTTCAAAGTTTTTGTTTTCCCAATACAGCAAGTTGGAGAAGGTTGACACAATCAGCTGACATCCTATAATGATTATTTGATTTTGCCTGCTATGTCTGTGCCTTTATTTAAATAGAAAATGAAAAAATTGAAAATGTATTAAAAATTCTAGTTTTCCTCTTTTCTGTTAAATTAATGTGTGCAGATTGTCACACTAATAACACAATTTCATGTTTATCAGCTGAAATGAGAGTTTTTAAAGTCCCACTTCAATTGTATGTTGATATTTTAAAACTGTTCCCAGCGGTTTTTCAATAATGATGCCTTTGTTTTTAGCCAAAATCGAAAAATCTGTGTCAATTTCTAGGACATAGTTTCTGCAGAGCAGCAGGAGTTCATCAGAAATTTGCCTCTAGTTGTCGGCAGGACTGTTGGCGCACAATAACAATTGGGTGACTTCCTGTCACCCATCTGTTTACATGTTCTCCTGCTAGCTTGCAGCCTCACACAACCCCAACAAAACTTTACCGGTGCAACAACACACAAAAAAAAAAAAAAGGCGAGCAATATTGGAGCAATCCAGCCGTACAGTTTTGAGCCAGGTACCAGCTCAGATGAGGAAAACTGATGTACATGGATCTAGTCATGTATAAGTGGATGCATCAGAATGAAGCGGAGCAGGGATCTTGTGGCTTGCCAAATGTAGCTTCTAAATTACACCTACAAGCTTTTTCCAAAAACATTTTTGCATCTGCTCCTGATTTAAAACAATTTCAATAAAGATACTTAGAAATGCAAATGTGAATCATATATATATATATATATATATATATATATATATATGTCCACCATCATCAGAAAAATGGCACAAGAACATGTTAAAACACCACAAATAAATTTTTTATTGGTTTGGACCTTTAATGAAGGCTGTGCTGTTTTGACCTTTAAAATAGCTTGGAAGCCAAATTTGTTCTGATATTCAATCTGAAATTTGTATGTTCATAAACGGTTTATGTGTGTTAAATATCACTGATAACTTTGTTTAATCAAAGATAATGGACTCCTAAACTTGTTGAATAGGTAATTGGTGTGTGTCCTGTGGTGGTTTTAGTAAACCACACAAATTCCAAACTGATCAGAAAAAAATTTTTTCTTGTCTAGGAAGTATTTCTTGAAATGTTTATTTTAACCCTTTTAACCTCATCAACTGACTAGCTCCTTCAAAATAAAACAGTTGATATCAGGTGACATTGTTGTGAGCAATAACTTCCCAAATCACCCAACGTATCACATTTGATACTACCTATATCTCATGAAAAATATTGCATTATTTTTTTCTTTTTTTGTGGATTCAAAGTGTTAAAAAAAAAGGTAATTCCAGAAAACGTGTGTAATTTGTCAATTCATTGATGTAGCAGGTTTTACAGGGTTACATGTTTTAATAAGTAAGATGCAATACAATCTTGTTCCCGGTTTGTTCTTTGTGTAACAAAACTTTTCAAAAAAGATTATCTTTGTCTTTTTCTTGCAGTGTAAGTTGGACTTTCACGGCTGCATGTCAGGGAAAACAGTTTCAGTGAAATGTAAGGGACTGTGCCCCTGCTTGCCTCATTACGAGAACACCAAACCCCCTCATGATACTGAGAAGACAAGTGAGTACCCATCTATTTATTTTTCAGATGTCATTTCAACTTCCTTACCTTTTGTCTTTTTCTCTATGTTAGGCTGTGAAATCTGAGGATTTTTTGCAGACTCTTTCAAAGCTAAGGTTGTATTCAAGTGCGCAGAAAAGGGAATGAGTGACAAAGATTATCGGAAGTCATAGGTTTAGAAAGGCGCTACACTTGCTCAATTCTTGAACATACAAAAACTCTTTTCACCAGTAATCCCTTGAATTGTCTGGTAATTTTTCGTTTCTTCTCATTCAGTTCCTATCACCACCCCCTTTAGTTGTGTTATTTTCTTCCCATTCCTTCCCCTCTGTTGCTACCCTTTCTGTGACAGCTGCAGGGATCGATGATGGAGCATGTGTATGTGCGTCTCATTGTTTGTCATGAAAATAGGATTTCTGCAGATGGATGGAAGGATTCTGGTAGAGAAACGAAATCTAAGCGAAAGCTGCACAGAAAAGGAATGATTGCCATTGTTACAGGTTTCCTCTTTCACTTGAAGAGTGAGTGGGGGGTGGGGGGTTGACTTTCTGATTGCTGTGCATCTACTTCATATAAAAAGTCCATGTGTGTTCCAGCATTTGGATTTCAATATACCTCTAAAGTCTTTTGTGTTCAGATGTGAATCGTATGACCCAACTTGAATGAGTTTGAGAAGTCTGACTCAATGGGGATGCTTGGAGAACATTTTTTTTCTCTTAGCTAGTGCTAGTCTAAATACAGTATTTTGCTATAATAATGCTCAACATTTCTATTGAAAGTATGTCTCACATAAACTGTGAAACAGTAAATCCGTTCATAACAGGCTGACAATGTGTGTTGTACTGAAAAACATAAGACACAACTCCAATGCTATGCAAAAACAAAGAATCTGTTCAAGAATGCGCTAAACGTGGGTTTTTGAACACGTTTTTAACATATGGTGCTCACACAGGTCTGTCGCTATTCGAAACTAGTGCATGTCCACCACCTAACAGTTGGAAGATTCTTGGTTTGAAATGTTGAAATTATGCAAATCTTGCAAATCTTGCTCGAGGCTTTTTCTTTTACAGCTCCATTCCAATATATGAAAGACTTAGTGCCGTATAATTCCGACCGAGCACAAACAGCAAGTATTAATTTTTCCTTCATGATCGATTTTCAAACTGTTGACAATTCCCTGTTTTGAAAAGGACGATAACCATATATCACTACCAAATCCAAGTCCCTGATGGGTCAAAGTTCAACTGGTCTAACTTTTGACATGTGCATAATTGTTGCGCACTTTGTGCCAAGAGCCACAAAACAAACGTTAAATTTGTGAAACAATTCGTGAATGCAGGAGTTTTTAATGAGGAAGCCTGTAACTCACACAAACGTGTGTTTACATAGACTTTTCATTGAAAGTGGTCATTCAAATGGTGTGTTTCTAAGCCTAATGTGGACATAGTATTATAATACTAAAAAACTTGTATTTTTTTTCCATCTGATTATCTAAATTTGATTACAAAAATTTGATTATTTCAAAAAAATGACTCCTTAAAAATAAGCATAAATTTTCTATAAAAAAAAAAAGCATATACTGATAAATATGTTGCCTACCACCCTGCCCATCTGCCTACCTCATCTCCTATAATAGGGGATAACAGGCTGAATTTAATACAAAGACTAAGTGTCCGCTAATTAACGATAGTTTTCTTTATTGTAGCCTCTACTCCATTAGTTTGAGCCCAACTAATGAAGAGAAAAGTGAGGGATGTCTTGTTAGAGAAGTGTTTTACCGGCTTGACTTCTGTCAAACTGAACTGTCTTTGGCTTATTTTCAATATAATCTATAATTGTTTCTTCCTTTCTTATTTTTTGTGAGTGAAGAGTGCTTGGTTGAAATAACAAGAAATAAGTTTGCTTTTTATTTCTGATTTCTTACTTAGTTTTTTTTTGTTGTTATTATTTTTGTCTTTTTCAGTACACTCACTAAAACCACCATTTATATAGGTGGTTCAAAACTATATATATTCATAGATTTTTTTTTTGTGTGTCCTTTTTTCTCAGTAGACAACGGAATCTACGCCATGGTCTAGTTTGTTGTAGAGCTATAGCACCTGCTGTGGCTGTACAGGCCAATTCTTGAACAACAAGCCCTGATACACTTACTGAAGGTGAAGATTGCATCTGGCTCTGTGGATGGTGCTAATACTTCTTTCTGCTGTCTGCGCACACTTTTATTTTCCTACTTTTGCTCTCTATGTTCCTTGCTTCTCTGGACTACCTCTTTTATGATCCTTCTCCAGCTAATACGATCCTACTGGGTTGATATCACCTACCCTTGTGTCTTGTTTGCAGACATTCTTGTAGTGTAGGACAGGTCTTCTACCAGATCTGGAACCGATGGCGAGCTTGGCGCACAGAATGTCTTTGGGAATCTTCCTGTTTTGCATCTGCCTGACATGGCCAAGCCACCACAGATGGTGCTGGGTGAGCAAGGCGAACATACTTGGTATGTCCGCCTGTCCTAAGAGGATCTAGTTTGGGTTGCTGTCCTGCCAGGCACTCAACAGAATTTTTTCTGAGGTTGCACAGGTAGAAGCTCTTGAGCATACACTCCTGGCGTGAGTAGACGATTCAGAGGCAAAGAGCAACGTTCTGAGCACGCAGGCCTGATACACCAGTATTTTTGTGTTGATGGTCAACATGTGGTTTTCCCAGACCCTCTTTGCCAAGTGAGCTATGGCTGTTGCTGCTTTGCCAATACGTTGGTTCAGTTTGGCATCTAGAGACAGGTTGGAGGAAATAGTTGAACCTAGATAAGTGAAATCCTCAACACTTCAAGTATAGTCACTGGTGGTGATGTTTGGGCTGCTGCTCATGTCTTGGACCATGATGTTAGTCTTCTTGAGGCTTATGGTGAAGCCGAAATCTTTGCACGCATGCTCAAAACAGTTTATGAACCTTTGCAGGAGTGTACCGTCAGAGCTGTGTCATCAACGAAGAGTAACTCTCGTACCAGAACCTGACGCACATTGGCTTTCACACGGAAGCGGGCCAGGTTGAAGAGGCTGCTATCGCTTCTGGTGTGGAGCCATGCTCCATCTTCTGATTGAAGGCATTGGAGAGCAACTGAAAAAGGAAAATACCAAAGAGTGTTGGTTCAAGCATGCCCCCTTGTTTCACCCCGCTCTTGATTGGAAAGGGATCCTAGGAAGAGCCATCATACTGGCCGGTGCCCTTTATATCTTTGTGGAAGGATGCGATCATCCTCACAAGTTTGGGGTGACACACAATAGTCTACAGCAGAGTGAAAAGGTCTTTCCTGCTGATTGGATCAAAGGCCTTTGTCAAGTCTATAAAAGCAGTGTATAGTGGTCATCTCTGTTTTCTGCACTTCTCTTGGAGCTGTCTTAGAGAGAAGATCATATTGATGGTTGACCTTCGAGCTCTAAACCTCCACTGAATCTTGGGGTATACGAGGTCACTTTGGAGCTGCACTCTTTTCAGGGCTACACAGGCGAAGGCCTTCCCAACAATGCTGAGGAAGGAAATTCCATGGTAGCTGCAGTCGAGCGGTCACCCTTGTTCTTGTATAGAGTTATGATCTTAGATCTTGCGCATCTCATGGGGTACATTTCCCTCCTCCCAGCACTGCAGCAGCAACTGGTGTGGGTGGTAGAGAAGAGCTTTTTTCTTCCCAATCTCAATGACTTTCAGTGGGATGGTATAGTTTCTGGAGCTTTACCACAGAGTTCCTCAGTAGAGGCTAGAGCATCTAGCTCCTTCATGACGGGTTGACTGACAGTGCTCTCAACAGCTGTGTCCTACGTTATGTCTTGAGTAGAGCTCCTGGAAGTGTTCAGCCCACCTCTCCATTCGTTTGCTGTGGTCAGTTATAAGGTCTCTGGCAGCTGACTTTAGGGGTGCAATCTTGTTTGCGTTTGAACTGAAGGCCTTTTTTTTTAAAGTAAACATGGTATGGATGTTGTCACAGTCAACAGAGAGTTGGATGCTCTGGCAAAGTTTCAAACAGTAGCCACTGGCGCAGTGTTGAGTGACTCGATGAGCTTTTTTCCTGGCCTTTTGTAGAGCTGGGAGTTTTTTCTTGGAGGGTTCTTTCTTGTACATGAGAACTGTTCTTTTGGCTTCAATTGCCAGCTCTATTTCTGTATGCCTGCTTCAAACCAGTCTGTCTTCTGTCTTTCTCTCTTGCTAAAGATGTTCACTGAAGAGTTGTAGATGGTGTTGCAAATGTCTCTCTTGCCGACAGGGCAGTCTTTGAAAGTGTTCTCAATGGAGTTGGCAAAGCTTCTGATGTGAAACCATACGACTTTTTTGCTTGGAGCAGTGGATGTACTTTGGCAGGAGGTGGACTTTACAGTCAACCAAAGAGGGATCGGTGTTGCAGTCTGTACTGTTGTAGCTGTGTGTGAAAAAGACACAATTCAGTGGTGATCTGCGTGTGATGACAAGGTCCATCTGGTGTCAGTGATGGGACTTGGGATGCCGCCATGAAGCATGATGGTGTGGCATTGTGGCAAAGAACATGTTGGTTGGTTATTAAGAAGTTGTGGTTGAAGCATAACTCAAGAAGCTTCTGTCTATTCTCATTGAGCTTACCAACGGCGAAGTGTCCAATGCAATTGGGTCAGGAGTCATGGTCTGATCCCACTTGGGCATTGAAGTCACCAAGCAGGCGCAGAAGTTCAATGGCGGGAATGTCTCTAATGATAGTGTCAAGTTCTTCAAAGAAATGGTCCTTGGTCTCTGCAGAAGAGCAGAGCGTGGGAGCATAGATGCTCAGGATGTTCACTGGACCAGACGAAGATAATAGGCGAAGAGATAGGTTTTAGGCTGTTCCACTGGATGGCAGCTACACAGTAGGCAGTAGACGATTTCTCAATGTGAACCAACACCATGCAGTCTTTGTTCATCCAGTTATTTTCCCTGTCAAAAGAAAGTAGCTCTGATCATTAAGGCAGCTGTTTGATGCAAGTCTGGTTTCTTGCAGTGTTGCAATGTCAATGCTGAGCCTCGTGCGCTTGTATTTGGAACACACGCCTGGCTATGACAACCTTATTCAAAGAACAAAAAAACAAATGTAAGGTTGTCTTATCTTATGCCTGATTTCTCATTTGATCCATAAAGCATACTAATAAACAGACGGGAATTGTAGTAAGTGGGTGAAAACTGAGAATGTGTCACATCAAATTACTATGGTAACAGAAGATTCCATCTTCTTTGTTTACTGTTAGGGACCAGTTTACCTATGATATGGGTTTAATACTTCAATTGCAAATGTCTTGGTGCAGTTCACTAAACATTGCGTTTGTGTTCTGCACAATTGTTGCAATGTTTCTGTTATATTGTATTAAAGACTCAATCCCTGGAAAGATAGCTTACAAAAAAAAAAAAAAAAACTTATGTCAGACTATTTTATTTCACAAACAATGCTCTATCTAACAAGAAAATTCCCTGCAATGACACAATGTAGTATTATGAATTCTGTTGTAAAAATAAATGTCCTTCCTTTCTTTTGAATCTACCTGTTTGGGTGTTTAATAATGTCTTGAAGATAAGATTTTTATAATGGAAAAAAGAATTCCCCCTCAAAAAAACCTGTAGAACCCCATCCAATATGACATTAATATGCTGTCACCATTGCTCAACAAAACAGTGTTAAAGAACATGATATACTGTACATTTTGTTGTGCAGTGGAATGAAAGATTTTTACAGGAGAATTTTTACTTAGTTGCCCTCAAAGTCATAACCAGAACAATAATAAGTTTAAAAAGATTATATTCTTACTGTTGTAAGTTACCTGCTGGAGAATACAGTTGAGCAATTGTTTTCAGTAGTTTTACTCTGGACCCTGAAGATGAAGCAGGTGTATAAATTGAAGGAGGCTGTTAATAATCAGCTTTTTGTCTTTTTTCAAAACATAATTTCTTTAGTGAATTCTTCATGAAGAACTTAAGCAAAAAAAAAAAAAAGAAAAATCTATAAAATACATTTAAAAAAAGCTAAAATCTGAATAAATGTCATTGTTTTTAATCTAGAGTCCTTGTTTGCAGTTAGCAACACTCAAGCTTAACATCAAAATTGTACTATTTTTGTTTTTACCGCAACTTAATCTTCTGCTTTCTGTCTACATAAATGCTGGTACCATTACAACATGTGTTTTGCGTGTATGAAAGTAACATTTCTTGGAAATTATAAAACTTTTTTGTGTCATTATTGTCAGAAGTCATGGGAAAACTCTAATTCTTCAGGTTTTCCAGCTTCTCAAATCACTGTGAGGTTTAAGGGAACGCTACTTTCTCCTTTTTATAGTAATGGGAATGTTTTGGGAATGTTCTGTTAAATATTTTTAAATATATGGAAATACTATGATTTTCAGCTGCTTCCATTCACCACTACTGCCTTTCACACCTCGGTTGGGTGCTTGCCACCGAGAATTAAATGTCAGAGCAAAGCAATGCGAGGAAACTGCTTTTCTGTGATTGCTTTGTCCATAAGAACGAACTGATTTCAGAAAGTTTGCCAATGTTACATGGCTGTTCTAGTCACTTTCACAGGTCGGTCTGATGCAGCCTTATAAAATGGTTTGGTCATTATGACAGCTAAAGAAACGCATCAAAGCTGTTTGTCTTGCTTTGAAGTTAGTGTAGCATTCTGGCATGAGGGTGCTGATGTCATTTGATTTGTCATCTCCCCCGCAGCAGCACTGCTGTGACACTGAACACCAACACTTTCTTGAGAAAAAGCTCTGGCACGAAGCGATCTGCACATAATCATGATTGGAGCTAAGTGTGGTTAGTGATATTTGTAGTCTGAAAGAAATCATTTCTGTCTAGACATTGATAAGGCGAAAGGAGCTGGTTCAGCCCAGATGAGATAATTCTACTAAGTAAATTAGATTTTTCTTGTCATTTTTATTGTCTCCCGGTTCCACAGAGAGCAGCCAGGAGGACAGACTGTGCTGTCCTCTCTTCTGCCTCCACAGTTCCCATCCTCTCCTGGCTTCTGCCAGTTCTTCTGAGATTTCTCCGGGGGTTTACAAGAGTGAAGGATGCCCACAAAGCCATAGTAAATCTTGAGATTTATGATAAAAACTACTTTTTTTTCTTCTTTTCAAGGTTTTGGCACATTACCATGTTCTTCCGGGATGCATCGAAACTTACTAACATACAAAAAAAAAAACTATTAACATGATAAATTTAGAACTTTTCATAAAAAATATTATTTTTATTATAAAAGTACAACCACCTTGACAAGTCACATACTCATAAGAAAATAGCAGCATTTTTCCCTGCAATGTGAAGCAGATCAGCACTTTCCTTTTTACTGAGCTACTCTGTTACGATTTGAATGATGAGATGTCTCTAAGTCACACCAGATTTCTGTGAATGCAAAACAGCAGATGGATTTAATTTACCTCAACAACAATGGGGGTGAAATGGCACGTCCTGGAGAAGCTCCACAAATTCTGAATACAATCAACTCACAAACCCAAAAAAAATGGGGATATACCTGCCTCAGGTGCTACAGCTGTCATTGATGTGCTGTGGATTTTAAAGATGGACAACCAGTGAAAAAGCTGTTGTAATGGCTGAAATTAGTTTGAAATACTTCTTATTTTTTTTAGGTGGTGACTGCTTCTGTTTTAGTTTAAAACAAATTTACTTGGACACTCATGAATGACATTTCTCCCTCCTCCATGCTATGTGTTACTTCGATGAGTCTTTTGACAGTGAGGTCAGCAGCGGAGAACATGTTGCTCCAGTCTCATGGCCTTTGCTTACACTTGGAGCCTTCTAATGCAGTTCAGACAAGAACCAGAAGTTTGCACACAACAGGAGTGAAAAAAATATGGGGAAGAAAGCAAGCATTTGAAGTTTAAAAGTTATCCTTCCTTTTCTTCCTCTCTAATAAATCAGTACCCTCTCATCTGCAATGAGCTATCCCACGTTCACTCTGTGAATGTGCCTTGGAAAAGAGAAAGAAGAAGCTGTCTACTTTGTTTTAATACACCCAACTTTTTGTCTTTTTACATATCCCTGAATTACACTAAAGACTCATATTTGTCCTTTTGGAACTGTAAAACGGGTCTTCCACTTTCAGTTTTTTTTTTCTCCCTTGTTCTCTGCTCCAGAGCTTTGAAAAGAAGAGCACTCTAAAATGTGAATTGTTGTCAATGTGGTCCTGAAGGATTATGACACACACGCACACATGCATGCACACAAGCATAACCCACCCTGTAATTCCAAAGGTAATGCCAAAAACTAACCAGCAAGATAAATGCTATGTGTCCTTTGCTGCTGCTTTTCTTTGTTGCCTCGGGCATCTGCTGTTATATAGAAACAGCCATGCAGAATCCCAGACAAGAAATATTTTCTGTATGTGTGTCTTGCATCTGTCTAGGCCAGGGGTCTCCAACCTTGTTCCTCGAGGGCTACCGTCCTGCTTGTTTTGCAGCTAACCTTGCTTCAGTAGATGCTGATTAGCTGGATTGAATCAGCCCAGTTTCTGATTGACTGAACACACCTGATCCAGGTGAGCAGCAATTACTTAAGCAGGGTTAGCAGCAAAACAAGCAGGACGGTAGCCCTCGAGGAACAGGGTTGGAGACACCTGGTCTAGGCACATGTAAAAGAATGTAGGTTCTGATCCAAAAAAGCAACTTAATAAACATGTTTTTTTTTTCCAGAATCCACCAAACAAAAAATTTTGACTAAATACAGTAAAAGTCTCAAAGTGTGCTTATGCTTTTGTCTAATCCTTAGTTATGAGTTGTGTGCATGTTGGAGAAATGTTAATAACCTGCTTCTGCACTGAGCTGCATGTTGAAATGAGAGGATGTGGATTTGCAGGCGTAGAATGAGGAAGATGACTCTTGCCTTCTGAGAACATTTATTTTCTCCCAAGAGCAATGTGCCACTTGTTTTAATAGACTTTTGTTCAGGTGTGTGACAGTTTCACAGATAAGGTATTAATTGAAACGTTTAAAAAAAAGTGTTCAATTGTTAACTGACAAGAAAAACGGCACCAGACAAGAAAACCCGTTTGTCTATGCAGCTGTCAGATGAGGTCTCCATGGTAGCAGTGATCGTATAGCATCTGTGTATGTGGTATGACAGAATTTTTGGCTCAGTGAGAAAAACAATTTATTGATGCACATAAAAAAAATTGTGATAATAAGTTAAATATAAGTATTGTGTTTTTATCCTCTGAAAAAATGAGATTGACAAACCACTTGCTTCTTGTGGTCATGTGTTTGTGTGCAGCTTGCACTGATGCTGAGCTGCACAGTTTGGCTGCAAGACTGAAGGACTGGTTTGGAGTTCTCCACCTCGACGCCAACAGAGATCTCAAATCTGACAGCTTTGACTCCACCGCTGGACGTGAGTGTTTCCCAGCAACAACACATCTGCTAATGTCAGCCTGTGTGTCTTTATGTGCTTTAAATACCAACCCTGTCTGCTAATGAACACAGTGAAAGGAAACACAAGTATACAAATCACAAGTAGCTTCAAAGTATGTTTGAGTTCATTTTTAATTGGTTTAAGGTTTTTAATTGATTAAGGTGAAATAGGTTACTGTTATATTGTGTTAAAGGAATATCAAAAAGTGTTTTTATATTGAAAGCTTTTGAGCTGATTGGATATTTTCTCTTTGAGTTTTTTTTTTGTGCCTCTGAAAGACCCACTCTGATGGAAATTTTGTTGGTAACATGCTCCTGTGGCATTTCTGATGATAGAGGACATGAAGAAAATTCAGCTTAAAATTGCATTTCTGAGAGTTTCTTTATTTAAGTTGTAGGGAATCAGGAGCAGACAAAAACAATGCCGTTTGAAAAAGAGAACATTTGTGACATAGAAGGTACAATCGGAGGGCCATAAGCTCCCCACTTGCAGATGACTAGAGTAGATCTAGTCTTGTTTTCTTCATCTGAGCTGGCATTTGGCTAAAGACTGTATAACTGGATAGCTCAATATTGTTCGCCATTGTTGTTGCACCAGTAATGTTAGGTTGTTTGTTTGGGGCTGTAAGCTAGAGAAAGTGTAAACAGATGAATGATGGGATGTGGGGGCAGGCTATGTCCTAGAAAAAGACACCGTTTTTTAAATTTTATTTTGGCTAAAAACACCATAAAAACAATTAAAAGACCATTGGGAATTCTTTTAAATTAGATCAAAAGACGATCGGAGTGGGAGTTTAAGGAAAATTTTTGTTTGGACAAATCGTCAAGAACAGAAACCTTTTATTTTTTGAGACAAAATTCCAGCTTGGGAGAGAAGAGAAGTCAATGTGTTGCTTTCTGAAGTACAGCTGCTCAAAACTGTTTGTGTGTCAGTCTCTGTGATCCCATTTGAGCTCTAAAGTTAACAGCACCTCACATGCCCTCAAAACCCTTAGTGCACTTTTTATATTTTCTTTTTTAGTCGTGTCTTTTTGCTTTTTGGTCTCTATTTGCTCTTCAGACTTTGACACCAGCATCCTGCCCATTTGTAAGGACTCACTTGGCTGGATGTTTAACAAGCTTGACATGAACTTTGACCTGCTGCTGGACCATTCAGAGCTGAGTGCCATCTACTTGGACAAGTATGAGCTGTGCATGAAGCCTCTCTTCAACTCCTGTGACTCCTTCAAGGACGGCAAGCTGTCTAACAACGAGTGGTGCTACTGCTTCCAGAAGCCTGAAGGTGGGGGAGCAGAGGGATGGAGGCAGGCCCTGAACTGAGATGATTAAGCAAAATATAAAACGAGCAAATAAATGAAGGGACTGATGATAGTTTTGTCATTTTATAACATGAAAGTTTCTTTAAATTGTGTAACTCAAATAAACGTATTTAAAACAGAATTTCCCAAAAGGAATTTTTAGGATTTGCTCCTCCAAATTGGAATTATTGTGAATCATAAAAAATGATAGCACATTTTCTGAACAGCAGGCGGCTGCATCTGGAGACACTCTCAGCCAGCTGACATAGAACAATCATGATAATCGTCACAAATTGAGAAAATATATCCTGAAGACTACCAGCTGTCCTTCAAGACATTACTACTCCTGGCACTCAACACACTTCCCAATGCATATCTACTTACACCTTGTCAGATGTCTCCTGTGTTCTTAGCCAGTTAGGTTGAAAGCTTCCTGTTTTGCAGGAATTTCAAAACATATATTTAATTGTAATTTATAAGAAAGCCATTTAAATGCCTAACAGAAAATATTTAGTTCCATTTTCAAAACATTTTATTATTTCACAAAGTCAAGCAACCAAGTCTATTTTACAGTTTATGCACATTATGACCGATGCCTCAAGCGTAAACACAGCCTAATCCAGACTTCTGAAAACACTGCTCCTTCTGTTGTGTTTGCTTCAGAAAAGTAAATAGAAACAACTAATTTGTTTTATCGCCTTTTAAAAATGTTGACTTCACACTTAGCATATACATCAAATGAGGCTGTTCAGGACACTAATTTCCTTACTCAGCAAAAACACGCAACTACTAGAAATAAAAGAATACAAAATGTAATTCACTTTTGATGGTAGTTTTAAATGGTTCCATTTTTACTTGGTTTTAAACACTAAAGGACTGAGGCTGTAAACAAACCTGACAAGTTGATGCAATGAACCCGTGCTTTGGGGTTTGCTCCAATTGATTGCCATTTTCGAAGTAAACATATTGTGGTTGTGGGTGTACAAGTACAATCTAATAAAGAAACAAGCTTGTGTTGCTGAAGGACATGAAAGAAGTAGTAAAGTTAAGAATGGTTAAGAATAAATGAAGGAATGTAGAGAAACATTGACCTGGAAAATGTCAAATGATGTCTTCATGGTGAGCTGTTGCTGAAGGAAAGTTTTGCTTTTTTTTGTTTGTTTGTTTGTTGAATTGAGTTGAGTTTTAAAAATGGTTTCATGCTGCAGGTCTGCCGTGCCAAAGTGAGAAGAGCAGGATCCAGAGTCAGTGTCGCAGAAAGAGCCTCGTAGGTCAGTGTGGAGAACTAACAGCTATCAGTCTTTTTGACACCTTTTGATGTCCTTGGAGAAAACGCTCCCAAGCTGCAGCGACAAATGCGTCCTTTTTAAATATGTCAAAGTGGGAAAAGGGAATGATCCACTTCAAAACAACACTGTGAAGCACATTCATGCATTTTAGTGCATGGCACCTGTTCACACCCAGCAGACTGTGCAGTGTTCCACTCACTGCAAATTAGTTTGAAAAATGAGCTTAGACTGGGTCAAATGAAGGTAAAAGATAATAGGTGTTTTTGTGTGCGTGTTATTAAGACTTACTACTCCCCCCTAAGCAGGATGTATAGCTGTTTTCCTACAACCTTCTCGAAAGTAGTTGATTGATCTGCCTCTCAGAATACACAAAAACTTTGTTTGAGGCTCCGCGGGACACATAACCTTTGCTGAGCACTTATCAGATTATGTGTTCCATTTTTATCAATTTGATGCTCTTAACCTTTATCCGACTCCTTTACTAAATGTTTTTTTTTTGCCTCTCTTTTTTTTTCTTCCTTCCCTTTTTATGGTCTGATTTCCTGTATGCTGGCTTTTTGTTAAGGTTCCTACGTTCCTCGTTGTACTGAGGAGGGTTACTATAAACCCACACAGTGCCACAGCAGCACCGGCCAGTGTTGGTGTGTGGACAAATACGGCAACGAATTTGCTGGCTCAAGAAAACAGGGCAACCCTAAATGCGGTAAGAGTGCACAAAACACAAAATCTGTAATAATAAATGCATGCTTTTAGACTTTTTTACGAGTTAGGCTACATCTTACTGTCCATCACTGTTTGGATCTAAATAGATAGCCAAAAATCTGTATTTTATTTCTGTTTTGATGGACTTGAAAGGCTGTACAGGTTTTTATTTTACCCTTCAATACCAGAACTGTCACCAGCGAGATCTAAATAACACACTCTTTTATATACAGTAACTCATAATTCTCAGTTTTCAAGCCAAGTTGACATGTTGGCTACTCAGTTTCTTAGTTGTGAGAACTTGGAGAAGTCAACAAGTCAATTTGACTTGAAACTTTGAAATTGGAGCGGTCAACAAACCAACTCAGCTTGAAAATTGAGAATTTGGAGTAATGCACAACTCAATTTGATTTGGAGTGTCCTACAAGTCTCCTGACTTGAAACTGAAAATTTGAAGTAGTCAACAAGTCAACATAACTTGAAAATTTGGAAATTGAAGTAGGTTCAAAACTTAAAAACTGAGTGCAGCCGGATGCATAAAATTTTGAGTTTTCTTTTTTTTTTTACACACTTTTTTTTACACAGTTCACGTGTCAGTAATGGAAACTTTTATTTTATGTCAAAAGCTGCAGCTACTCTTTCTGTTTTTTCTCTGCTTCTGATAATCTAGAAATTCAATGAAACACTTTACCTTGCAAATATAGGAGAATGTTTATCAACTTTATTGCAAAGACACCTATTGAACACCTATTGAGGATGATCAAAACCTGCTGCGAACCATTGCTAAATATAAATAGTTAAGTGCTTTGACATATGAAGGGGAACCTTTGAAATCAGCAAGGGAATATATGAGGTAAGGGCCAGAAAGTAAACAACAAAAACAACAGTAATTATCAAAAAGGAGTTCATAATGGTTATCAATCAAACAGCCAAGTCTGAGGCAGAGAATACTGCTCATTGAAATTACTTAAATGTCATTCCAGTGTAGAGCCAGTAATTGTAGCTTGTGATATTGATGTGGTGTCTGTCAGTCACACACATACACACACGCACTCACACAGACCATCCTTCCTTTGTCTCTAGTCTAACAAGCTCATTTAACTCTACCTTATGGCCTTAGGGTGGAGCAGCTTGGAGTTCCTCCATTCCCCCTGCGTATAACAAGCATCGAAGCCCCTCATTCAAAAGCCCAAGCACAAGGACACCAAGCTGATATTAATGCAGCAGGTGTCACTCAACCAGAACACAGTTGTACCAAGGTGTCCGTGCCCTATTTTGAACAGGCTCATAAGCTGCACTGCATTCTGGTCACAAAAACACTTGAAGCAGAATTATTATAGCGTCTGTTCAGGTTGTAACTATGCTGAATCCAGTCATCACAAATGAGATAGACCCCACTGTTGCGCGTTAGTTGACAAGCAGCCCCCCTGGGTCTTCACTGTGATGTATGAAGGAATAATGAGTTGGAGGCTTGGCTTCTCTTGCTCATTTTTTTTTCTCTGATTATTGTCTAAAAAGTAGTGAAATGTACAGGAGTCACGTAGGTGATTCACAGAGACCAACTACTACATCAGTAATTTACATCCCTGCACTGGGTTGAGATAGGGTTCATCCATAGTTGAATGAGAGGCTAAATGTTAATAATTTAGGCCTGACTTGAAATACCAGGCTAAATCTTTGATTGATAGGATGTACGCACAGTGGTTTGAGGTCTGGAGAGCAAATGTTCACATGAAATCCAGTGTTGGGAAGTGGATCAAACCAAAAGTTGGAGGTAGTATAAAATGTCACTCAAAATGAGTTGCTACGTCTGAATCGGTGTATCTTTTCAAACTTTCTAAAATTCACATTATTAAATCCAGAACAACAGCAGTGCAGACAATAAATATTTGGAAGAGATTTCTGTTTGTGGAGACCAAAAAAGAACCGGCAGTTTGAAATGCTTAGGGACGCCTAATAAACAAATGTTCTCCCATTCCTTTGTGTTTGTTCCAGATGAGGACCATGAGACGTCAGGGGATTTTGGCAGCGGCGATACAGTTCTTCTCCTTGATGACCAGGAGGAGGAGCCATCACTGGTTGGACGGAACCAACAGAAGAAAAGACAGGGCCGAATCCACCCTCGGGGAACCATTGAAGACGATGAAGATGAGGAAGAGGACAAGGATGATGAAATTGGCTACATCTGGTAGCTCATTTTCATGATAATTTGCCATCATCTGACCAGGAAACTAACTCGGCACAGATCTGAAGCCATTCCAGTGTCTCTTCCTCCACTTTCCTTGGCAGCAGTCCATTGTTTGGTTCTTCAACCAGCCCTACAAATTCTGTCCTTCATCTTAATCTCTCACCCTTCACAGAAGTCTTCATCGTCAACGTATTAAGAGAACTAAATAGAGCCCAACTATTGTGAAGCCTCTTAAAATTACTTCCATCTGTCCACCTCTTGCTTTGACCTTCACTAGAACTCTTCCCCCCTTTTGGATTATCCTTTTTATCCATGTATCTCCATCCTCTCTAGTTGCTGTATGTCCTTATCAGTGTCTGGTCAGTCTGTGAGCCAGGAAGCATTTGCAGATGTACTGGATGTAAATATGGTTTCTCCAGGGAAGCTTGATTGCACATTCTTCTCCTGGTTGATTCATCAGCAGTTCATTCCCTTGTCCTTTGTTTCAACATTGGGCTCCTTCCAGTATTCAACAATGTTTCATTGATGCCACAGTTCCAGCCTCTGAGATGCCCCCGCTCCCCTCTCTATTGTTTCATGGAAGACTGTAAATTATTTAATTGTTGAATGTTCCAGAAAGTCCAGGAAGCAATGAGAGTAATGATGTATTGTAGTTGTTGTTGCATGTTTCTCATCGTGTATCTGTAAAAGAGAGATTTACCTGGCCAGGTCCAGCTCTATGCATCTCAAACAGAAAGTGATGCCTATTTGGCTGCTACAGTACTTTGTTGCTATGTTAATGCTGTCTAGTGTCCTTTTGGTTCTCCCAATCTCAGGAGATAGAAAGCTGCATTGCAGAGGGATAGCAGGATGGAGAAAAAAAAGTGATCTGCAAGGCCAGCATTGCAAGTCTC
The DNA here is from genome assembly GCA_036245035.1 of Adrianichthys oophorus. Classification (NCBI taxonomy): domain Eukaryota; kingdom Metazoa; phylum Chordata; class Actinopteri; order Beloniformes; family Adrianichthyidae; genus Adrianichthys; species Adrianichthys oophorus. The sequence continues at coordinate 9,485,160 of BSAI01000162.1, forward strand.
GGCCGGCTGCTCTTTAGCTTTTTGCTCAGTAGGCCTCTCAGGCCTTTTGACTGCTTATGGACACCAGAGGAAGACGCTGCTCCTGAGCTGGGAGGACAAATGACGTCAAGCAGAGACATCTGCTCTGCCTCCCAACATTGGATTTGTTCAGTGATTTGAAAATTGAAATCGTTCACCATGTCAACAACGTGAAGTTTTATTTGTAACTTTGAAAATTTAAGTAAAGTGGCGCACTGAGTGGCTTTTGAACCTAAGCTGATGTTGTCAGCTTGTCTCTTGTTCTCTCCTTTTCAGCTCATAATCATAATTCACCCATTACTGATAAAAAAAAATGAATTGAAGCCCTCACATTACTTTGAGACTTTCACATACATTCTCTTGCTTGTTCTTTTTCATTTTCCAGCCTGGATTCTTTTTTTTCTCTTCTGTTACAAAGTGCTCCATCAGCTCTGACCTTTTCCAACCTTGACAAAAGCAGCTCTCCCCGTTAGAGGCAGACATAAATGGCAGCAGCTGAAAATGCTCTCATCACTTGCCTTTCAGAGAGAAGAAAAAGTCACCAGCGACCAAAGGAAACATGGGGGCTTAATGAGTGTTTTTGTAATATCACCAGCTAATAGGACAGCTGACCCCACGAGCAGGAAACGGTCTGCTCAGCACTTTGAAAACATACTCTACCAACAAGAAGAGGCTGAAATGGCAACCAGATCTAAACATTTTCAGCAGTCAGCAACACGGTGAGACGTAGCCATGCTCTTTGAACTATACATGCAGCCATGCAGGGACTTCAATGATGAAAAATGAACAATCTGTCATTTGTTTTTCACTGCATCTACGGCAGCAAAACAAAATGCAAATAATGTTTGAACAAATTCTGTCAAAAATACTTCACTTTTGTGTTTTGGAAAATATCTGTTTAGTTCTCACTATTATTCAAGATGAAAAAATAGAAATCTAGAAGAGAAAAACTGCTTCTGTCTGAGCTTCTTACATGTAGTGTATGTTCAATACAAAATTAAAATTAAAAAATGGCTGGATGTGTCATTCAGAATTTTTAAAAAGAATCATAGAGCGCGAAAAAACACTGCATATTTATGAAATAATGCTAAATCCGAGTGCTGCAGTTTTTAATCATTTGGTAGTTTATTTAGTAACACATATATCACGCTGTGCTCAATTTTTACCCCCCAACTTCTTCACACACGCAGCGTCTCATAACCGATTTTTTTTCCCTCTGCTCTTCTTCTCACTTTCCTGGTGTGAGTTCCATCTTCCATCACAGTGAGGGGAATCTTTTATCCTCAGGGCACTTTGTTGCTCTGTTTTATTTCTCTATTAGCTGCTTCTTCATCACGCTTAGATGGCCTCCCCGCTGGGTGGATCCTCACAGCAACACTGGGTCTCCATAGAGAGTGGTGATGCTTATCACAGCTGAAGTTTGTTTTTCTGCTTTTGGCGTATTTAATTTTTTTTTTCCTAATTCTCTCAATCTCACACCTTTTTTAGTATCCTGATTGACTTTTAATCAGGATTTTTTTTAATACATAGAAGTCTGATTACATGTTCTTTGCTGTTTTGGGAATCCAAACCAATGTGAATTGATCGAAAATGTTAAATGATAGTTTAAATGTAAACAAGAATCCATGTAAAATTGTTCCTATTTTCTAAAATGTTGAAAGAGAAATGTATGGTGTGATTCAGTTGCAGAATGTTCATAGCACAGGTATCATACTCCTGGCCTCAGGGCCCAGTGTCCTACATGTTTTCCAAGTAACGTTCTTATTGGCTTGAAGTTCATCAGACGGAATAATAAAGCCACTGGGTAATACAAAACATTTCAAGAAAGAGAATTTTGAATCTAGATGCCATGACCAGCTTCAGTGTGTCACCTGGAACCTTCGACATACCATTATTATTGCTGTTGTTCAGCTTTCAGCTTATCCCTTCAGGGGTCACCACAGCGAATCAGATTTCACTGATCTGCACATTTGGTTCGGCAGAGAGTTTGATGCTGGAGGCTCTTCCTGACACAACCCTGTATTTTATCCGAACTGGAGAGCAGCACAGGGAGACCCAGACTGTACTGTATCTTTGCTAAACAGTTTGATTTTATCATTTTTCATCCTGTTGTTGTGATTCCTGTAAAGATACAGCAATCCATTGTAACTGGATTATGGATGTACTTCATCAGAGCATGTCAGAAATCACCAAAAAAACAAAGCAAGTGGCTACTGATCCACCTTTGCTTCAGAGTCTGACTACTAAATTTGAGGATCACTTCTCTAAAACAAATTTTTATAATTGGTCAAAAATTCAGTCATAATTAGACATCATCTTTTTCCTAATCTGTCATAACACACCATTTTGCTCTCTCTGTCTTTCATGCTTGACTGCAGCTGAGCCAGCTTGCAGAGACCCTGAATGGATCAGACCCCTCACAGACCCGAGCAAAGCTATTTTGCATAATTTACTCCCATTTGTTACCCAACAAAATTACTCTAAATTACAAATCACTGCCAAAGAGCCTCTCCTGGTGATAAATTGAACCTTTTTGACAGGAATTATAAATAAAAATGAAGCATTAAGTTAAAGCGGGAAAAATTAAAAACAAAGGGTTGGTTGATGGGTTTATTTTTATGCATGAATATTTTAAGTGAATTTGTTATTTATTTTAATTTGAGCTTCTCCAAGTAATCTTGTCTCCCAGAAAAAAAAAAACAATCCAACATGTTTCTTTAATACATCCTGTTTTCATTAATAAAGTGTCACGCTGGCGCCCTCTAGTGTTCGGCTGTAACACGCATGTTTTCCATTGGAAGGTTTCTTTTTGTAAAAATAAATGCACTGTGCAGATGACAAAAGTCAACTGCTACATAATGAAGATGATTTTTATGTAATCATCTATTTACAATTGCATGGAATTCTTTGTTAAGACACAAAAAGTGTGCCAAACAAGGATGGTCTGTCTTAAAGTAGATGACGAAAAAACTTTGGAATGTGGCTGCTGAAGAATCAAAATATTGATCTTATACCTTACTGGGGGCATTTTGATATCCTCTTTTTATACAAAATAAAAAGCATTTAACAAACAGCATCATCTTAGAACTGAAGACAGTCTACGTTTATTAATTGAGTCTCAGAGATGCTTTATGCCATCTCTCACCATCCATTTCTCTGAGCTGTTACTTCCACATCTATGATTCGAGGAAGCCGGCCGCTCGCACCTCCCTCCAAGTAACCAGACTTTACTGCCGGTGCATCTGACAGTCTCCTTTTGCTCTTGCTGAGGTCTAGATTAAGAGTCAAACTATAAGACGAGATAGCTACAAAGTGCACATTCAGTAGTAGAATTCAAAATGATTCAAAATAATAAATCTCACCTGAAATGGCTAATAACATTTTACGTCTGGCCCCAAAAGTGGAGACGCCCACCTCTTTTAGATCATCATCGGATAAAGTGAGAAATGTCTGATAGTCAATCTGCCATAAGGAGAGTCATTCAGAATGGATCACTCATCCAGACAGTCTTCTGGTGGATCCAGCACTTTTTTTTTTTTCACAAGCTTACCTCTTGTTGCTCAAACACATCAATGTATTTGATTAGGCCAAGTTGGTTGAGCAACTCAGGCAAGTCATCTGTCACACTAGGGGAGGGGCTTCGCTGGCTGCAGGTTAACGCCCTCCTCGAAGAATTTTCAAAGAAGCCGCTGCTTACAAAACCCTCCGCTAGACATTAAAGTTCAGAGGTCAACTCCAACAGTGCATGAAACAAAATAAAATGCTCTGAAGTTGTTTTTATTTCCTTTTAAAAGAGTCAAGACTTACATGGTGTGTCGCTCCTGTTTGTGCATTTTGAGGATGCAAATGGAGAAAAAGAGGAGGTGGAGGATGAGAGGGTTGCTGGGGGTGAGGTGGGAGAGGATGGAGAGGATGGAGAGGATGAGGAATAAACAGTAAGAGATGCTGATCCACGTCTGTCTCTCCAGTTCTCAGAGTTACTGCCATTGCACAACTTTTCCGTCTGAGCAGCCCAGGACTAGGGAGACACATGAAAACAGTCACAACACTCCACTTTTTTGGGGCTGAAGTGACTCCTGATCCATTAAGTTTGACCAATATCAATTAAAAATAGTCCTTTTTATTGCCATGTACTTCCCCCTCCCATGCAGGCCAGCAGGTTTTTGCCACATTTATGAGGAAACAGAACTAACAACAATACATCTTCAAAGACAGTAATCTACTTTAGGAAATGTACTTAGAAATCAAAAAGAATCAACCAGCATTGCAGTTTCACCACTGGCAGATTTGCACCTGTTGCTGATTGTTGCTGGCACTCAGGTAAGGCTTGTAGCTGCGGCGGCTGATGTTGCGGAGCTCCTTGACGGCTTCAGCTGGCATTGACTTGGAGAAACCGAGGCCACTCCAGGTATCAGTTGGTGTGCGGACCTCTGTGACCACAGGCTTCCTCTGCATTGCTGACAACACAAGGGAATTTCAAATGCCATTTACATGCAAAGCCAAACAAATGCTTATCTACAGGGCAAAAAATGTAGCCTGGTGTACTTTAAATAATTTGGTCTGAAGATATCGACCATGCCACTTTTAAAACAAAAGATTTGGCAGCACCTACACAAGCTGTGCCACTGTGTACAAATTCTACACATTGACACTCTTTCACTTCATGTCCGCTTAGAGACCCAGACCCAAACAAGCTTGATTCATGCAGTAAATAAAGAATCACAGTCAGTATAACTTCTTTCCAGCATGCGAGGCGCTACAGAATTCATACTGCAAAGACTGGTGCACACTCTCCAAAAGGGTCTCCAAGGCCTTTGAATGTGTGATGAAAATGGCAACAACACTCAGAGTGCAATGTCAACTGGTGGGCTGTCGTTAAAAGTGTGCATGTGTGGATCTGTGCGAGTAAATGCCCCGCTCATAGGCTGGCATATGGACATCTTAATGACTGAGAGGCAGATGGCCCATTCAGAGTGCTAATTCATAATCCCATAAAACAACACTTTGGGACTTTGCTAGCATTTGGCTGCGGCGTCTCTCAGTGTGCATGATAAACGAGGTATAGTTTGCTGGATATTTGTCGTTTTTAGGGGCAGTAGAGTGTGTGAGAATGGCTGGATCCATGTGTGGTCATATCTGCATTATGAACTTAGCTAGTCTGATCTAAGTGTGCATGGCAGTGATACTTTGTTATAATTTTGTCACAATACAGCCTATAAAAGCTCTTGAACATCAGTCACTCTGGCAGTTATCATGTCTGAAAAGAAGTCCTATCAATCAAATTCCCACTTTTATACGGGAGCTTGCACCTCCAAAATATTACTGAATTCCTTACAAAATGCTTGTGATAGATTTGCTTACTGATTTGTAAATACTGCAGATTTGTTATTTTAACATAACATTGAGCTTCAAAAGCAGGAAGATAGTCAAAAAAATGCTTTTTTTTTTTTTTTGTTATCCACACTCCAAAAAGAGGTAGTCTAAAAACAGAAGGAGGAGGAATCTTAAGAGGAAAATCACTAGAAAGTAGTAAAATGATCTGTCCATGCAAGGAGTAATTTTTACTGGACAAGACATCTCATAGCGAAATATCAAAATCTTGAAACAAGGAGTTCCCACACAAGTATTCAAAAAGGGAAAAAGAAGCTTAAAAAAATAACTGTTAGAATTACAGTTGCAAAAAACTAGTGTATTAAGTGGACATGACTCATTTGAGAACAAAATGTGAACAAAATGAGAATACCATCTTAGTGAAAGTTGGTCCATTTTAGTAAATCCCCATAAAATCTACAACTATTTTTACACATAACTACATTTGTGTTTAAAAAATAATGATAATGAATGCCAGTCTAAATTGTCAACATTTAATGTAAAAGCCCATTTCACACTGGCACTGCATACATTTTATGCATTGTCTTTATATGTAGTTTTGGTCATTGTGTGATATATGTAATTCATAAGTGTTTCTTGTGTTTGTCATTCGTCATGTGCACAGATGTCCATTGAGGGTCTCGACTGATGGGTCTTTATAAAAATTTATAAAAACATTTTGGTCGATTGAGAACGATGCAGTTTATGCGTATTTTACGTAGTTTATATGTAAATATTAAGTAAACCTTACGCAATTGTGTGTGATTATTGTGCGATGCATATGCAAATTTGTGGCTTTCCACGACCTTCCATGTATGTCCACGTATGTCTAACAGACTTTTCACGCATGTAACAACAATGTACAACTTTTTAATTGCATATAAAGCCCACATATCACATAACAAATATGTAATTGACGCACAAATCACTAATTAATTGCATATAATCAATAATGACGCACAGTAGAACTGGACGGGGGAAGCGGGGGGGTTGAAAGGTTGGGTCTCTCGGTGGTCGGTGTCCAGGGGCTGGTGCCTAGTGACTGACTTAGTCAGACTTACTGAGCCACATGCTCTGAATGTCAAAGTAAAGACATTCAATGAAGTGCAGGTTTACATGTTTTCTTTTAGTTTTATTTGTACTTCTTTTGTATTTTTTACATGGTTCATCCATGATACATCTGTGACAATTTCATGTAAAAGACAACAATTGTACTTACTACTGTTTTACTTACTTTTTCCACTTATATTCACGTATGACCAATTTCCATCTGTGCAATTTGTGCAAAATGTACAGAGTGGGAGTTTGACATGGTCTTAAAATAACATATTTTAAATTTAATCAAAAAATTACAGAGCAATGTGAGATTTTTTTTGTCTTATATCAAATTTTTCTATTGCCAAGAGTTTGTAGCAAAATGATTTTGACTCATTTTAATAATAATTTCCTTATTTCTAAATCCTAGCTTTAAATGTGGCAAAAAAAACTCAACTTTCCTGGTTTTAAGGAAAGCTTGGAAACGTGTTGAGCAACGAAAAGTTGAAACTACTTTGAACAAACATCATAAATGTCTACTAATGATTTTTTAAATCTTTGCAAGGATCAAATATTTTGCAGTGCTGGCCTTATATAACCACAAATTCACTTAGTAATCTCTTCTTTAGTATTTGATCTAAAACGAAGCTTAAAAAAAATGATTTTTCAGTAAGACAGGGTCAAGCTGTAAACATTTAGAAGTACTAACCTCTGGTTGCAAGTAGTTTCTTTTTTTGATAATCATAATCCTGTAAAACACATAAAGCAAATCGAGGAGGTCAATAATGCATGAAATTGATTTTGTTTTTCTCTTCTGGTTGTTCAGGAAAGGTTGCAAGAAACCAATTTGAAACAGGAAAAACCGCTTGAAAGATTGAAAAACTCATGCTGCTTTTGAAGGGAACTCATTAATCCTCCATGGAGAAACGCTCCCAGTAAGAGGGGAAGGAAAAAACGCAAACGCTCAGATCAACAAACATGACTTGCGTCTGCTTTTTTTTTTTTTTTTCAACTTGTCTGTTGATATTGGCATCAAAGAGACAGAAAGGATTTAAATCTCTGCTTATATTACTCATCAATCAAATTTGACCATTTATCCCCTGAAAATGACTCAGTTCTTCTATAAAGGAGGATAATTCTCTGAGAAAACGGGCTAAATTCCTGTTTGGCTTTACCTCAGCCTTGGATGAGTAAGCACAGACATATGGAGGCAGAGTCACGTCGCTCCTCAGGCTGTTCCTCCACTCAGCCCTCCCTCCCCTTGTCTCTGGGTTCGACAGTCTGCCACATCCAGGAGACACACAGACAGCGGGGAAGAGCAGGCAAGGTGAACGTCTAATGACTGCACGCCACATCGCAGGGATTATTAATCCTTCATTGCTCTGACAAAAACAATTCTGTTGGAGAATTTCAAAGACAATGTCATGAAGCTTTATAAATATCAAGCACAATTAATGAGAGCTGCGGTGTTAAAGCTGTATGGGTCTAATTGAGATTTTTTAAAAATGAAGGGTACTCAAAGTTCTCCTTTACCAAGCAGACTTGTGATTTATAGGTTCTAGAAAAAAACATCTATCAAACTTTATTCAAACAGAAGATGAGGTATGTTCTCCACAACTTTAATATAAAAGGGTTTGTTTCTTTCACTGAAATGAAAAATTTTTGAGACTGCTAACCTGTACGATATTGTTTGTCCTGTTGAATGCCTTCTGCCTTGCCTCATAACCTTGTTGGTGTCAGGACTTTGCAGGCTCCCTCTTCTACCATTCAGCCCAACCCTGCTGATGCTGTTGGCTGCATCACACATCTCAGATTCCTCATCTTCAGATTGACCCGACTGGTACTCGTTTTCAAGAATCTGAGAAGAAAGAAAGAAAGAAATCACTGTTATAGTCTGTGAAGAAGATTTTTTTTTTCTGACAGATTTTTTTTGTTTTATTTCCCAAAAGTTCATAATTCATCACCTTCTCCAGTGGTCGGCTGTCTGTTCCCCGCAGCCCCGGCCTGCCCTCCTCAGAAGAAGGCGCGAGTCCTGGAGGAGGTGAAAGTCTGGGTTTACCGCCTGCCCCAATATCTGTGGATGACACAGGTAAAGTACCTGTGCACCAAAAAAAAAAAGAAAGCACAGAATTGTTTTTCTTTTATTTGCAAATAAGAAATTGTAGAAAACTATCCTGATCAATAATCAATAATCAATCAATTTTTTAAAAGATTTTAGAAATTTGACCAAAGAAAAGTAGCCATAAGCAAAATCTTAGAAAAAATTTTGACAAAAAACATTACTTATGGTAATGTTTTTTGATCAAAAGTTATCATTCCCATATCATCAAATCTTAATACCAACATTTTATTAGTTAATAGGTAATTTTTTAAAATCAATTTGAGTTAAATATATTTGTGTAAACAAAAATAAAAAAGCTGAATTGCATCTAAACAATTTATTCTAAATCAGCCTCATGAATTAAAGACTTACAGGGCAACCTGTATTTATGAACAGTTTTACTTGTTTATTTACTTTTTTTTTCTGAAAGGGTTTGTTATAGCAAAAAACAAATAAAATAAAAATTAAAGACTCTGTTGAATCAGCAGAAACAAACACACAATTATAGTCACATTTACTCTTTGAGAAAAGTAAACCATTTGATTGAGACTTATATGAATAAATGTTGTGTATGTTTTGCCCTGTTGGAAGAATAAAACACCCGACAGCTCAGGATAAACATGCAAATGCCTCACAGAAAAACATCAGCTTGGATTAAACATTAATGTAAGGTTACAGACAGTATTTCTGAGCAGTCCTCTGGCTTGTTGCATGTTTCATTATTTGGAAACATGAGGGTTCTGTGAATTCATATCCTCCGAGGTAGCTCAAAATTGGCTTCATATTGACTCAACAAAGCCCCATGGATCAAATGACCTTATCTTTTAAAGGGAAACAAAAGGACGTGGGTGGTGGAAAATACAAAAGTGATGCTATTGCTGCTCTTAAACACAACTGTTTTGGCTTAAATCCTCACCCCCAAAATTACATTTTTACAACAAATGTTATTTAAATTATTCATTAATTTCTTTTCTTAATACACTATATGACATTTATAAAACTATGTAAGAAATCCAATTGTACTCTGGTTGCATAAGCACACACACTCCATAGTTAAAAATAACCCAATTTAGGTTGTTTTTAACCCAACTCCGAGGTTGAAAACAGACTAACTTTTTTCTAGTTTATTTTAACTCAAGAAAAAATAAAAAGCAGAAATTAAAAATAAAAATAATTTAAAAAAAACATGAATTGGGTTAAAATTAAACCACTATAATACCAAAACTTAGACTTGCTCCAAAAAGTATATATCCCAACATAAATAACCCATGAATTGTGTTGAAGAAACAACCCAAAGTGTTTTAAGAGTGCATGTGAACACACAATCTGTATGCTTTCAGCCAGTCACATCTCTGTTTTGAAAGATAAATGCTAAAAGTCATCAGGAGAAAGTTTATTTTTCTGGAAAAAATCTACCTCAGAAAGAGAGGTTTACCTAAGTCTTGGTACTGCACATTTAGGAAACTGGACCACTAAAATGTTGTCTCTAATTATTTAAGCCCATCTAACTGCAAAGATCAAGTATTTTTGAGGAAATCTAAGTAGAATAAAGTCCTTTTCCTGATTGACCCTCAGATTATGTTAGTAAAAAGCAGGGACTAGCCTTTGACAAAAAAAAAAAATGTACATCCACAAACTTTTACAGCAGTCTGATGGATAACACGTGTGAAGGACTATAATGCCAAGAAGCTCACCCTGCTCAGAGAGACGAAGCTGCTGCAGCAACATGTTGAGCCAATAGCTGGTCGCCCCACCTCCGGGCAGCAAGGGGTCATGGCTCAGTCCGTTTATTTTTGCATGCTCAGAGGAATCCAGTCCCAGGAGGGCACGACGAGCTTCATAAATCTTGGAGATGTTGCGCTCCAGACCCTTCACCACCACCGACTGATGAATACACATCCACACAGATTCCTCTGTCAGTATTCCACTCACTGCAGCACACTGAGCCACAGGTGTGAATACATTTGCATCCATATTTTGGAATTAAATTGAATTTACAAGGTTCTCTGACTAATGCAATGCGGGGCATGTGAAATGAGCAAATCCTTTGGTTTGTGGCCGCAGAAGTAAAATAAATTCAGCTCAAACTGGGGAACCTACATAACAACAAATTATTGTTTCCTTGTGAGTGGAAAGTAATAGATGTACCTTGCTGGTCTGCTTCACTTTTGGTTTGACACTAATGAATACCCCCAGATTTTGCATCATCTGAGCCAGCGTGCAGGGATCTGCGTCTCCATTTTCTTGCATGTCAAACATCAGACACACAGGCAGACACTCCTGAAAAAAAACACACGAAATTTAAAACAACAGACTATAAAGAAATCTCATGGGGAATTTAAATTAAGAGCAGGCAATGACAGATGGACAATGTGTGTCTACTGGAAGGCAATAATCTTCCAGACAAAACAAGAAGATTCCACTGTACCATGAGCTGCTGTCGAGCCAGACAGACACCATCAGGGCTGCCCTGGATGAGCAGAGAGGGGGTACTCTGAGGGGCACTGTGGTCTGGCAGAATGATCTGGGTCTGAGTCTGCTGCATAATGCTCAGAAAGTGTGTTCCGTTCTGCCCCAGCAGAAAGAGATGCTGCTGAGTGGTGACATCCAGTTGGCTGCTTACTGCTCCACCTGGAACCTCTGATCCAAGCAGGAGGTCCATCAGGATGCAGGTTGCCTTCTGTCAAGAGTTGATGTGCACAAACCAGTCATGATGGTGGACCTCGATTGCATAGGAAATAACTTATGCCAACCTTCATGGCTGCCGTGTTGCCCTGCAGTCCCCAGACGGTGCAGCAGTTTCCATAAAAAGAGGTTTGGGTTTGAGGCTGCGATGGGAGGGCCCTAAAATTTACATTGACCCCAAAAGCCTGCGCTACCTGCTGGATGAGGGGGGAACCTGCATCTGGCAGAGCCTGGGGTACCAGACTCACCGGTAGATCAAAGGTCAGTGAAAGTGGTTGGAGGTCCTGGAGCAACACCAAGGAAACAAGATGAAAGCGCTTCATTGATGCTGGTGTCAAGGCAGCAAATAAAAGATTGTGGTAAGATGCAAATCAATTACTCTTATACTCCTCCTGGCCTCTTCCACCCCATCTATGGGCCCGGCAATAGAAACCTTACAAGAACAAGTAAACGGATTATAAATGTAAACATTTTCTTCTCACAGGAACATTGGAAACATCATTTTAAGCTCACCTGGTTGCTTTTTTCTCCTGCACTGTTGTGCCGGTTGGAGTCAGGGAAGTGGATGTGGCAGGATGTGGCATCCATCACCTTTTTGATGTTCCCTCCACCCTTTCCAATCACATGGGAGTGTTCTGTGTAGGCCACGTCCATTTTCAGAGTTACTTTGTTTACCTGCTTTTCATGTAAACGCTGGTGTAAATCGTGCATTACCAAATCAAAAGAACAGCTACTCAATATAAGGCTGTCACCTTGGTTTCCAGCACTTCTAGAATCTTCTTTTTGGCTTCCATCACGTCGGCTCGTTTACCTTCCACTTTCACATGTGGATCTGTTGAAAACATTTTTTGTGAAGATAGGAAGAAGTGTGTAGCATGCAAGAGTGAAGATGTTAAACAAAAACAGAAGACTTGGGCACCTTTCTTTGACTTTGCACCTATCTTCAGCTTGGATGGCCATTTCACCTGGGTGTTAGTTTCTCGCATCACCTGTGGTCATACAGAGACACAAACACAACACCCCTCTGTTCACAACACAAAGGATCATTTGCATTGCAAAGGCTTCAGTGATTCCCCCCATTAACACTTCAGCAACTTTAAACAGAGTACGAAACTTAAATAATTTAACTGTCACAGAGTGGTGTTGAAAGTAAAAGCTGTCTGTCGAACAGAACGTGGGAGTTTTCTCTATTTTTCTCTTGAGTTTCTGAAGCAAAATTTTCCAAGGAAGCAGCACTCACTCTTTCAAAAAACTCCTCTCCGGTCTCACTGTCTTCACTCTTAGGAGCTAGAACAAAAGAAAAAATAAAAGGGCTGTAGTGTTCTGTTTAGAGCATGAGCCAACATTTGTAAAATTTACATTGCAAGTAGAACAAGAGTGTTGCCTGGAACATAAACAATTTTTAAAAGGTCATTGCTCCATGGTGACATTTACGGGGTTCAAGAGGAGCCCCAGGAACGCCCTCACCTCCCCCCTTATCACCACGGGTTACGCTGGACAAAACCGAGGAATGAGAAAAGCACAGTGTGGGGTTGAGCAAGAAGGTGCTGGTTTGGGAAGACAACTGCAAACATATATATGAAAAATAAGCTTAAAATTACCCTTCTGAGAATTTCTTTATACAGATTGTAGGGAAATAGGAGTTAATGAGGAAATGTCATTTGAAAAAGCTTATAGCTGTGATGTAGGGGCTGCAATCTTTGGGTCACAGGTTTGTTGCTCCACTCCATTCTGATGCATCAGGTTGTAGACGACCAGATCCATAAACGTCTTCGTTTTCTTCATCTGAGCTGATATCTGGCTCAAAACTGTTACGTGTTGTGCTATTGTTGTTGCGCCGGTAAAGTTATGTCAGGGTTGTGAGGGGCTGTAAGCAAGTGAGGGAGCATGTAAACAAATGGATGATAGGAAATGAGGGTGGGCTTTCCCAGTCCTGCCCACAAGTCAGAGGCAAATTTCTGATGAACTCCAGCCGCGCTCCGGATACTCTGTCCAATAAAACAACACAGGTTTTTTTTTTTTTTTTGGCTAAACACAGCATTATCATTGTTAAAAGACCACTGGGAACTATTTTACAAAAGATCAATATCAATGATCGGAGCGGGGCTTTAAAAAGCTAAATTAGCTGATCGTCATTGTTTACACCAATATCTCACTGTCAGTTTCTTCCATGACCCAAGGGAGGCATTTGTCACAAACCTGCCAAGCAGCGGTAGCTAACAGAAGCAGTCACCTCTGCTTTCCAGACAGGATTGATAAAAGCGAAAAGGAGATCTGAATGCACAAGTCATCGCAGGTGATAAATTACGGTGATGCACCAACAGGGCTTTGCTGGATCACAGCTACTGATGGGAGCAGCAATGCTGCAGCCAGCTGGCCGCCCTGACAGGCTCACGGGTTCAGTCAGGCAAATAACAAGCCCAACACACAGGAGAACTTGTTGGAAATGTGGCCTGCCAGGTAAATTGAGAAGAGAAAAAAGCCTTCCCTTCCCTCCAGACAAGAAGAGGTGTCATTTCACTCACCATATAACATAGTTTCAAGCTTTTTCCTGTCAATCCTGAATCTTTCTTCCACCCACTCTGGATCCAGAGTTGGCCCTGTTGTATCCTCCCTCTGCACAGCAGAGCTTGCTCCTCCATCTTCAGCTTCCTCGTTTTCCTTTTTGTCCTGTTGGGCCCCTTTGAGGTCAGGCTTTGCTGCTGAGTCAAGTTCTATGTTACATCCTAAATCGGGCTGCTGAGGTGCCATGGTGTCCTGAGAAATCCCAGAACTCTCCTCTGTGGTGGTGGTGGCCATAGCAGGACTGAGCCCTCGTCAGTGTTTGACTGACCTGTGTTTGTGTATGTGTGTGACAAGGAGACCGGCATGGAAAGAGAAAAGGGGAGAGAGGGGTAAGAGAAACCCCTGTTATTTGTCTTCAAATGCTCCGCCCCCTTCAGTTAATTGTGAATTTAAATCGATTTATCGTTTCAGCGTTGAAGCTTTCTGAGCCTTGAGAGAAACTGTCACTGACATTATTCTGAAGGCAAGTCTCTTCTTTTCACCATATAAGCAAAAACTCTCGATGACACAATACACACAACAAAAGAATCACTTCATTCTGAGCCAATCCAGAAATCCACAGCTGAGAAATCACAGATTGCATAGATGATAAAATCACATGACAAACCTTTAAACCACACTGCGCTCATAAACCAAATGCGCTGTGAAAGCCATCTTCACAGCAGTACATACAGCTGACCAAACAAACTCATGTCCTGGCTCTCCACTGCACCTCAGCTCATATCTGCACTCCCTCCACTTTCTTTAGATGAGACACAGAAAGTTTTAGATTTCAAAGGTTTGGAGAAAGTGAAGTCTTTAAGGACCCCTCCAATGAAAACTGTTTTTTTAACATGTTCTTTTGGCATTTTTCTAATAACGGTGGACATGTGTTAAGAAAATTAAGCTCAAAATTGCATTCCTGAGGATTTCTCTTTTCAAATAGTGGTGAATCAAGAGCAGACGAAAAAATGACATTTGAAAAACCACCAGGCAGCCTGAAATCTGGAACATTTGCACAGTAAATTTCAACACAAATAATAGAAAAAGTTGAGATTTTTGTGAAGGTGAACCAAGAAACTTCAAAATAGCAATCTTTAATAACTTGTACCTGAGCTAAACATAATGTTGTTAATATTTTCCTGCCAAACGGAAGCATTAATTTCATGCAGTTTCTGTAAACAACCTTGTGCCTGACTTATATTTAGCACCTGTCTCTTTAATCTTCCTGAAAGCCCCAGTATGTTCTGATCATTTTTACTAATTAAAACAAAATGATGCTGCAGCTGCTTATTAGTCACAATTTGAATGCAAACCTGAACTGGCCTGATAATTAAATGCTGGTTAGAAACCATGTGTTGGAAAATTGGTATCATGAAACTAAACCTAAGAAATAAGTCAATGAGCAGCCGAATGATAAGTAAAAGACATTAAATATCGAAGTAGTATGATAATATTAGCGCACAAGGGTGCCATATATTAAGTAATTAAGCAAAAAGGCTTGAATATTGTAATAAGTCAGGTGAATTTCTTTATTTGGCTAGCAAAAGTGATTTAAACAAATTCAGAAGTTGATCGTTTTATGGAAGTTATTTATGTAAAATGTTTGAATTTAAACATGAAAAAAACGTTTGCTTGTGAAGATGCTCACATGGTTTATTAGTCCTCTCAGACAAATAAAATTTGCATTCAAGCACTGCAATAAAGACTCACATGCATTCCACACACTTGTGGCTCATGCAAAATAGGTTTGTTGTC
Organism: Adrianichthys oophorus; assembly: GCA_036245035.1. NCBI lineage: Eukaryota > Metazoa > Chordata > Actinopteri > Beloniformes > Adrianichthyidae > Adrianichthys > Adrianichthys oophorus. Next base: position 9,500,671 of record BSAI01000162.1, read on the forward strand.
TTACTTTCAGTTGTGGTCAAAATACTTTTTAAAAAATCTACATTTTTTTAAGTTTTTCTAAAGTCTTTACTTCAGTTTAAGAAGTTAGCCTGGAAACAACCCTTTTCACTCCTGTTTTTGATCATCTTTCTGTCATCAATTGAAGCTTAATCTTAAACTCTTTTGATATTGAAAGAATCTAAAACATTGTGATTTTCTCCTGCTGGTGTTCATCTGTTCGACTGCTGATATTAACCAAATGCAGCTCTGACTGCAGTTCTTTTCACTTTAATTGTGTTTCATTGCAAGATGGTTATCCTCACCTGCTAAAATAAAACTCCAATGGTCCATTCAAATGCACGTATGATCTGGACAAGTAAAAAAGGCAAGATTAAAATCAAATGGATGGTTGAATCATTTTAGGAGCAGTTCCCGATTCAGAAGATAAATCTGTTTTAAATGTTTTTTTTCCTCTTTTATATGCACAGAAAGCAGTACAAAATACATAAAGGAAGTGGGAAAGAAATCATTTTACAATAGACCCTTAAAGAGAATTACACAGTGTGTAATTCATCTATGGTAATAAGAAAAAGAAAAAGAAATGAATTGCAGCTTTATTATTGCAAATTATCCTTCAAGCAACTTCAATGCTGGAACTTTTTGCGCTACAGTATAGGAAAAAGCAGTATTTGCTGGTAGAAAAATAAAATAATAAACATTAAATTCAAGAACAGGATGAAAAATGGTCAAACACAAAGATGTAGATTCCGTTAAAAAACACCAACAACATCTTTAGTATGCACGTACTGCTTTTTAAATTTAGTATTGCTTTGTACATGGTAATAATTGTTCGAATAATGTATGAAGCATCATTTTCTAGTTTTTTTCTCTGTGTTGTCTTGCCACTTTAAAAGCTTAGCCTAAAAAGGACCTTGAAGGACCACCTAAAATAGATTGGCTGCATTAAGTAGAGAAAAAGACTAATGTTTTTTTTGTAAAAACTTTGATGTGCTTGCTGCTGGTCAACTTAAAGCTTTGTACAAGTAGGCAGCTCACCAGCTAAAGAAAATTCTGGAATTCATGACACTGACGCAGTTTGCAGGCTCCAGAGGAATTCTGTTTCCACATCAACCTTGTGTGTTTTTTTGGATTACTTTCACACATTTGCCTGCAGGCAAATCAGCAAAACAGTATTTAGCAATGCAGAGATCCTGCAAGCATTACAAAACACTGCAGGCTGTTTGCCTTAGGAGCATCAAAAGTGAAAGCCTCGATTACTTTGTCACCATAGCAACAGGGCAAGGAGCAAATAACTCAAAGTTTGAATTGACTTTACGAGTGCATTTCTGCTCTTTCCGGCTCACCCTCAATATCCCCCCTCTCCCACGTTTAGCTCCATCTGACTGGAAGTGTGTGTGGTTCCAGTAAAATGTCGGCGCGTGCGTCACATGTTTGATTACTGCTGAGGACAGAGAAAAGACAAACCATCCCGCAGAGAGGCTGGTGAACTCTGCACTGTTTCCCAAATCTTCTTTTCACTCTTGAATGAATCAGGCGAGTGCTGCCCCTTTCTCCTCATGCACCCTCTCAGAGAGCTGGTTTTCCAGTTCCCAGAAACCAATATTGATGTGACCTCAGGGGAGGGGTGTGCTAGTAGAGTTTGGATGCTCAAAGTTCAACATTAAACCAAGATATGCTTTAGATTTGTTGTCAAATTAAAATATAAGATGTAGTTGTGGTAGGCAGAAAGTTCTTTAAAACTTAATCAGTACTTTTTCTTAAATTATAGTTCTTTTTATTCTTTTATAGTGTTCCACTCAACTAAAAAACAAACAAAAAACATCAAGTATGTACAGTGATGGGAAAAGGCATTTGATTAAGGCTTTCACTGATATGGACTCTCCTTTGGACTCATCAGTTATCCCAGCCTACGTTTATACAGAATTTTTATTATTATTACTACCATACTATAAGTTTGGGTATTTTTATTAGTTTTTTACCGCTTTTTAATTGATCACAATTCCTTGATGTCAAAAAGCATCAGAATTCCACTATTAGACACACAAAAAAATATATATATATATATATATATATATATAAATATATATAACATATATATAAATATATATAACATCCCATTCTAAGTTGTCATTTAAAACACACATTAAATTAGTCTTTTAAAAATATTTTAATTGTATTTAAAAAGTCATAAATATTCTAAAAATAAACATATACAGTTTTTAAATACAACCTATCTTATCTTACAAATGCTGGTTATGGTTTTTTTTGTTTTTTTTTTGTGTTTTTTATAATGAAAGAAGTGAACAAAAAAGCTGTAAAAAATATTTGTGCAACAATTTAAGTTCGTAATTGATGTTGTTATGAATGGTTTATTGTGCTTTTTAACTGAGTCAATTGATAAAACAATTTTTGTTGCTTTAATATTTCTGTAAGTGTGTAATATGAGTCTCATGTTTACCTGATAAAGGTTATTCCATTGTGGCTCTGGCTATGATGTTAAATGCTAGCAATTTTAACATGTAAAAGGTTTTTTGTTAATTTTGTATAATTAAATAAGTTATGTCATTTATTTAATTTTAGGGTGTCAGTTAACTGAGAAAATAACTGTAAGAGTAGTTTATTACTCGAATAAACTCAGAATAAAGCTTTTATGTATTTTAATATGAGCAAATCTGCTGCAGCAGGAGGATCATTTTTGACACAGGGTGTATATTATTTTGCTGGGATCTTGCATGCTGCTGTCAAAAATACAAGAAATTCTAATGTTATACAACGAAAATTGTTTAGAAAAACGTCAATTACTGCATATATATATATATTTATATATAATGGTCTTAATGGTGATTAAAAATGCATCTTGTTAAAGTGTATTTTTCTAAACAGTGACTTTGCGGTTCTTGATTTTTTTTTTTTTTGTTTGTTTGTTTTTTTGAACGAGAAACTGGACCAAATGGCTCTGTTTTTTTCATCAGACCCCTGGAGAAAGGTGGACCTCTGCTCTGGAACTTTTTAAAAAGAATATTAGTTCCCTCATTTTCCGCGAGAGGGCGCCCTGATTCTGTCCATATTTTCTTCCTCAGCCTGGTTGCATCAATTCACTACTACGTACTTCCGGTTTGCTCCTCCTTCACATAACTCGTGACAGTTGTGTGGATTTTAAACCAGCACCCAAACCAATGTAGGGAAAGTACTGCTGTTCTGTAGATCAGAAGAGGTCCACGAGAAAAGCGAACATGTATTCCCGAAGATAAATTTGAAGTTAAACCAAGGACGAACATGTGGAGAGTTCAAGGTTTAGTGGGGAGAGGTGAGAGAAAAACTTGTCCTTTCGATCTGCTGTTTTCCTTTTATCATTGGTAAATTTTCTCTGTTATTTTTAAGCTTTTAAATATAAATTGTAACTGCGCAGCACTTAATGTTAGAGCCGTTTATGTAACGATTTTGCCGCAAACACAATCGCAGATTTATTTTCGTCTGTGCGGACACGGATTACTGATTTCCGGTGATTGATTTCCTAGAGGTCTTCATATAACAGGGGTTATCTTGAAAATAGGGGTTGATTTAACAACATTTTAGTACAATTTCAGGCTCTTAAAACTTTCAAGAATACGTATTTTCCCACAAAAGTACATTTGCTCCCTAGTAATTTAATATTATTTAGCAGGTTTAAAAGCTGTATACCCAGGAAAAATAAAACTGCAGATTTAGATTTTTTTTGTACTTCTGCATCTCAGCTCTGCATAGATTCCACGGCAGCCACACTTTACGACTGACACCGAACCATCATGTTGAAGATGAGGTTCTCAACAGCTCAACTGCTCTCTCCACTTCTAGACGCTCGTCTGACAGCAGGTACTTCCAACTCCATCTTTTATCGTCGCAGAGTTTGAGTTTTGAGTCCATCAGATGGCTAGGATAAACCAAACTATGTCCGAACACATCTTGAATATCAGAATTTGATCTGTCAAACTGCTACATATTTTAAGTGATGAAGATGATGTTTGATGAAGCTCATTGTTTACTTTTGTTTACGTACTGGTTTGAGATGTTGATGGTTTTCTTTGAACTTTCAGGTCTCAGAAAGAGGAGCATGGAGAAAGGAACAGGAAGGAGAGGACCTTTCAGTTTGATTATGCAAAGCTTCCATGTTACACAGCCCTCGATGCTGTGGGATGGGTATGTCTTTGGCTTAGGGGTGTAACGGATCACAAAACTCATGGTTCGAATCATGTCACAGTTTTAAAGTCACGGTTCGGATCATTTTTCGAATCAGTAAAAAGGAAAAAATAACTACATTAAAGCTAAAAATGTGTTTTTGAAAAGTTTTACAACATGTATTTTTAATAAAACATATGAAGTACCTAAAAACACAAACATACATGTCAAACATTTGTATCAATGTGTATCAAAAAGTGCATCATAGGGCACTACATCTTTAAAATAAACTGGATGGATGGATGATGAATAGAATGATAATTTACTATTTTAAATTCTTCACTTCTGCTGCAATAAATACCCCCACCCCACTGGGCACACACAGCGGCTGTCTCCGCTTCTGCGTCTTTCCCCGTGGTAAAGAGGCAAACACTTACCAGATAAATCTTTGATTAACCTTAACAAACTGGACGTGGAAACATGTTTACTGATGTTTTTTGGAGAACTCTTTAAAATAAATAAACCTGATCCCTCATCATCCGCGTATTTTGAGTAAGAGAAAATCTCCTCACACACGCAGCGGGAGCGTCAGGTTTTTTAAACAGTTTTGGACAAGCATCAGATAGCAACTTTGACTCACTTTAAAATAAAGGCGATGGACGCGAATTGCATGCTGTTTAATCAGAAAATTAATTAAAATTATGTGCGCCGGGGGTGGGGGCTCCGCGGTACACGAACTGTGGCAAGTGATCTGTGCGAATCATGTATTATCCAAGATCCATTACACCCCAACTTTGGTTACTTTGTTTAAAATGTACATGTGCTATTATCAGTTTAAACAGTGGGGCAAAAAAGTACCTGTCAGTCACTGATTATGCAAGTTGTTAACTTAAATAGATGGTTGTCAATGACAGAGGTCAAATGCTTCTTATAGGTCTTCACCAGGCTTGCATGCACTTCAGCTGCTATTTTTGGTCCACTCTTCCGTGTAGATCTTCACAAGAGCTGTGATGTTTTGGGACTGTTGCTGGGCAACATGGACTATCGACTCCCTCCACAGATTTTTTTTTTGTTTAATTGAGGTCCAGAGACTGGCTAGACCAATCCAGAACCTTGAAATGCGTTTTAAACAGGAATACCTTTTGGAGCTCTACAGGATTTGACTCCATGACAATGTAGTGTGTTCCTATTCATAATCTTTATTGCTATGGTTGCAGTCTAACTGTTTAAGAGTGTTTACATGTGTCTTTTATACAGATAACCAGTTCAAACAGAAGCTGTAAATACAGGTAATCAGTGGAACATAGAAGAGCTTCTTACAGAAGAACAGACAGGTCTGTGAGGGAGAGAATTCTTGCCTGATTTAGGAACTTAATACATCTTCTCTGCATCTCTTTCATCTGCATTCTTTAAAAATCAAACAACATGATTTCATCTATTTTATTTATTTATTTATTTACTTACATTTTGCCTCTCAAAGTTGAAGTGTATCGGTGATGAATTTTACAGACCAAACCTTTTAAGTGGGACAACTTGCAGAATCTATGACTCACTGTAAATCCTCTGCATTATATTGTGAGAAACCAAGCCTTAATCGAGATGTAAGTTGTTGTACTTTTCATTTAGACATAATAGGCAACTTTTGTTTAGAAAATAACCTTGTTTTGAATTAAAATTATGAACCATCAGTCATGTATGGAACATGCTGCTCATACCTCTCAGCGTTGGGAATAGAAGTGGGATGCATTAGATGCGTCTGCTTGTAAAATAAACTCATTTTCCCAGGGTGCTGTGGCAGTGCTGTTTATACAGATCTGCAGGAGAACCCACTCCAGCTTCTCATCGAGTTCAGAGACAAGTCCAAATGCTGGGAGCCTGACAGCGCCCTCATTACTACAGAAGTGTGGCTACCACGTCCTGCTGGACATCTGTGAGTCCCTCTGTCATCACAAGAACTTTGTATGAAAATCCCCCAACAGTTATTAACAGCAGAAGAAATTCAAAGTTGCTATATATATATTTATAATCAGTAAATTTAAACATCTGTATACTATAGTTTGTATTCCTGAGAGCACAACTTAACATTGGTGTGTTGCTTCCGTCTGTTCCCTGCAGTATCCAGACGTGACATTCTTCCCAGAGGAAAGAGTGTGCTGTGTCTGCATGGGGTGCCAGAGAGTCCGAATTCAGATCAGTCCTCCAGTCAAAGCAGCAGCAACAGTCCAGCCAGGACTGACCAGCAGTTTCTGACTGCTGACAGCTCCATCTCTGACCACCAGGAGCTGCTGTTCCAGCATTTTCATGAAACTGGTTCGTTTTATGTCACATTTATGTAAAAAATCTTGAAAGAAAAGACACATTTGTAGTTTTATGAGCAAATTATTTGTTTGCAAATAACAATTTGTACCTCCCTGTCTAACAGGAGAGTCTCTCCTGTCTGGAGAAAGCCCTCAGAATGACACCAGTCCAGAAAAAACTGTGAGGAAAAATGAAGAACAGTTCTCCTTCTATAGTTTGAATTTTACTTTAAAATGCGCTTAATTAATTTTTGAACATATGATTTATGTCCCCATTTTTGCTTGTAGACTACCTCATCCGAAGAAGAGAAGCTATCACAAGCAGCACTTAACCTCAAACATGTGGGAGACACCAGTATTCCTGTCATCCTCAACATCATTGGTAAGGATGTGCTAAAGCTACCCCTAATAGCTATCCAAGCACAGTTCAGTAACTTTTCATTTTTCCTTTATTTATTGTTTGATTTGCTTTTCCAACAGGCCTAGAAAACTCTAAGACAGAGAATTACAGGGAAGCTTTTATGTGTTTTCAAGCTGCAGCCCAACAGGGCTACAGGAAAGCCCAGTTTAACTCTGCCGTGTGTTACGAGAAAGGTCGGGGAGTCGACAAAGACATAGAGAAGGTGAGGCGGTAATTGTTTTGTGGGCTGCTGACTTGTTGGTCCAACATGATGAGTCCGTGTCTGCAGAGCTGAATGTTCTGGGGTGACTTATGCATAAATTGAAAACAGGTTAATTGTTAGAAACTGGAAAAAAAAAGGCACAACTCACTTTGAATGACTATTAAAACTATTTTATTCTGAATTGAGAACAATTGAGAATTTCTGTATATACAGATATATACTTACAGTAGGGATCGAAAGTTTGGGTACCCCAGGTAAAATGTTATATTATTGTGCATAAAGAACCCAAGGAAAGATTGAAAAATCTCCTAAAGGCATCAGTTTACAGATGAGACATTCTTTTAATATGTCAAAAAAAATGAGGCTTTATTTCCCTCATTTACCCTTTCAAAATAACAGAAAACAAAATAATGGTGTGTGCAGGCAGTTACTTTTTTCTATCTTAAATTTATATATTTACATGCTATTTTTTTAATCTGCCAGTTATTCAATAAACCCCTTCTGTGTTCTTTCCAAGGCTCTTTATTTTTACAGACAGGCGGCAGCCAGAGGCCACAAACAAGCTCAGTATCGATATGCAAAGCTTCTACTGACCAGCAGTGGACATCAGAGTGCAGAAGAGATGAACACCATAATAAACTTACTTAAAGAAGCTGCTGCAGCTGGACTCACCAAGGTACGAATCATGATACCTTCATGATCAGCTTTCACCGTGTAAAAATATCTCTGTATGTTAAAAAATTATTGGTATTTTTTGTCACTTTTTTGCATTTAAGTATTTCATTTGTACAGAAAATCTTCTGTTTTTTAAGGCAACAGGGTTGTAAAATGTTGATCTACTCGTTTGAGTAGCTTCCTCACTTAGTTTGGCGCAAGCATCTTTTTTAATTGAAGAAAAATCTACTTCATGGATGCAGTTGTGACACTAAAGGTTTAAAGGACGTTTTTATAGCTGATGTTACACAACTTTCTTAAAGGTCAAATCACAATAAGACAGTCAAACATAACTGCAACAAAAAAGTTGTTTTGTATTTTTTATGTTTGCTGAGATATTAGGGAACAGGTTTTTAAAAGCTATTTTTAATCCTGATCACAAATTTAACCAGAGTTTCACTTTGAAAAAATCAGAGAAATCAGGATTTTTTTGATTAAAGATAGATTATATTGATGAATTAATTGAATTTAAAAGTCTCTGAAAATTAATCTCAGGTCGATTTGTTAGTTGATTGTAAAGCAGTTTTCACTTCCATCCTTCAGGCTCAGCTGTGCTTAGCTTCCATCTACTCTCGGGATCCTGTGAGAAATGGGTACAAGTCTATTAAGTACCTGAAGATGGCAGCAGAGAGTGGAGTAAGTGCTTTTCTAGCTTTTCTAGATGCTTCCAGCCTTTTTATCAGTGGCTTTGCATCCAAACTAGCCCTCCTATTCAAGTAAAATAGTCATAAAATTTCTATAATAATGCTGCATAGAAATGAAAGTTCACTCTTATCTCCTTATCTTTGATTATTGAAGCAACTTTAGTTTTTTTATGCAGGTCATCAGACTCATTAGGATTTAATGATAGACTTAGACAAATTGTATTAACAAATCTTACAGTGTTAACTCACAGAGTTGAGTGTTATTTATGATCTGTTTTTGGTCAAGTCTCTTCATGTGGAAAGTCAAAGACTAAAGTATTGGATCTCTTTGTGTTTAGGATGACACTGCCCAGCTGTTTTTGGGTCAGTGTTACGAGAGTGGCTTTGGCGTGCCACAGAACTTCAACAAAGCAGCTCACTTTTACAAACAAGCAGCTCAAGCCGGCAACAAACAAGCCAAGAGTTTACTTAGGCAACACAGTGACACTCGCACTAAAGGTGAGTGCATGTACAGTAAAAATATGTCTGCAATGGATTATTATGAAGAATAATAATAATGTGAGTCCTGTTGTCTTTTCTCAGCTGAAGATATGGTGATGCGCTCCATCCAGTCAGCTCCATGCTTCTCTGTGGCTGACAGTCGGCTCCTGCCGCCACCCTCCTCGCTGACTACTTCCAGTCATCCGGCAGCTCTTCCGCTCCTCCCTCACTCCTGGAGTACGGGGAACCTTGGAGCTTCCCTGTCATTGTCCTCCACACCCCTTCTCCTCCAGCCGTCCCCCACAGAGAGGGGGCGCTGTCAGTGGACTGTAGGAGTAGGGTAGATAGACAAACAGTAGAATTACAAAAAGAATAAGGTTAGTGTGCACATTCTGTGAAGTCTGGATAGAAGTAAGCTAGTCGGTTAGTATAGATTATACATTTGCTGAATCCGAATTGCTTTCCTGCCCCTCCAGCTTCTCCCCATCATAGCATTTATCCCAAGTAAATTTGCCATTTTGATTCAGCCTCATTCTTTGTTTTTAGCAAAGTTATCAGAAAATAAGCTTTCTTTGTATAAAAAAACATGGTTCTTTATCACGTCTAAATATGTAAAGAACTTTGTGCCTTTGGTGTTTTCGCTTCCTTATAGGTAGCATGGTGTCTTTAACATCTACAAATATGTGTTTAACCATGTGTTTCTGTGGTTTGGTGGCTTGTTTCTGTCTTTATTGATGTGAAAGTGCCATCATTATCCAACCAAAGCCTAAAAGCCTGTACTGTTAAAACGCACTGTTTTAAATAAATACGTTAAAATATAAATATTTTGGGATTTTATTTATTTATTTATTTATGTTTGTTTGTTTTTAAAAATTCACTTCCCAGAAGGTAATTGTGACTTCAGATTGTAATATCTGAGCGTTTAAAGACAGGTTGTGGCCTTCCGAGCAGATCCTCCACAGTCATGTGTCCTCAGAGTGACGTGATTTTTCCCCGATGATGTGTGATTTCATTACCTGAAACACCAAACAACACCGGCAGATTTATTATGGCTGCGTCCCCTCCGTGCAAAGGCGCTGCCGCGTCCGCACCTCTGATTGGCCGGCTGCGCGGGCGCTCCACAGCGCCGCGCCTCTCCGGGATTCTCTGGCGCAGAGAAACAGCGTAGCTTCAGCCGCCGTGACAGGGAGGACCGAGCCGGGGTTGAGGAGGAGGGGGCCCCCGAAGATGATCTGATTCCACAGGGGTCCGACCGGCATTTAAAAGCTTCGGCTGTCGTTGGAGGAGAGACGCGGGAGCGGTGACGCGGTGAGTGGACGCAAACGGATGCTCTCGATGGGATGCGCTCCCCTCCCAGTGCGGCGGTGATGGGGCTGGATGCCCAACATGGACTGCGTCTGTTCTATATTTACAGATAAGCTTTCGCAGGAATAATAACTCATCCACCCGGGGATTTGAGGTAAATCTGATCCATGGAGCCGGTTCTAGTTCGGCAGTGAGGGAATTTATCGAGGCAGCAAAAAAAGGGGGTTAGAACACTCCACCCATGACATCATCCACTTTTCCAAGTTCATTTTCTCCAATGCTCGGGCTTTCATCTGTTGCGTTTTGTTTTTATTGGGGGGATCGTGTCGCAGTGGGGTAAACGAGAAAGCCAAAACCCTAATATGTTACAGTTTGATGCTTATTTTGAGGCATTGCAATCTTGATGAATGCGTAAAACACGTTTTTTTTATGTGAAATCGTAACATTTGTTTTGCCTCTGAGTTCCAACTAATTGATCAGTCATTACTCATTTCGTTTTCTTCAACACCTGTGCTCATTCTGTCAGAAAACAAGTTTTACTCCATTATTTTTGCAGAAAATCCAATAAAATGTCTTTTTTTTTAAATAAGTATCAGGGAAAAGTTTACCAAGCAAAATGATTGCTCTACTTAAAGCAATGCTAGATAAACACAACAGATTTCTTCAACTTGGAGCTTCCCTTTTGTATTGACTGTGTCTTGCAAACTGCTGTGTCATTCTCTTCTCCCTCTTCCTCTAATAAGCTTCTCTTCCTCGCTGCCCCTGGCCTGCACCCTAGCTTTGCTCCATTTTGTCCACTAACAGACCTGGCTGCATTGATATGAGGCTGGATGTGTCTGCAGTGCACAGACACACAAAAGGAGTTCTTCATAATGGAATTCATCGTCTGAGTCATACCTGCTTTGCACAGGTTTTGCACAGCCACATCACATTAGGACAGACTAACCAAAAAAAATAATGATAATAATTTACAGAGAATATCTAAATGGCCCCCTACAGAGTCTTGTATTTTTCCGCATAGGTCATTAAAGTGGATAGAAATCTTTTAATTATTGTAATTTTCAGAGTATAAGTCGCTTTTTTTTTTTTTGCATAGTTTGACCTAAAGTGCGACTTGTATGTGATATTTGTTATAAAAAGCAATAACCACTAGAGGGCAATGTAGGCGTGTATTAGGATTCCCTACTGACATCAACGCAGAAGAAGTGCTGCACAGTCTGGCGCTGAGCTTGGTGGAATTGTTCCGACGTGACACAGAGGAGGAAGAATTCCGCCATATTTCGTGATTTAAAATGATATTAAGAGTTTACTTGACTTGTTAGCATGTTCTTTGTGCTTTATACCAGATACCTCTGCATGAAGCTAAATAAGCCTCAATGTGTTATGGCATTGACGTGTGGATATATTCAGTCTATTATTGTGCATATCTATTCTGCCACCATGATTTGTCTTTCGAGATGAAATGTTCATTCTTGTTCCCAGATTTTGTAAAAAAATTAAAATAATTACATTTCCCCCAGAAGTGCATTTTTTGGGCTGCTGCGACTTATAGTCCAAAAAATACTTTTGTTAAATTTCACTTTCGAGTAAAATCAGAGTTAGAATCAGTTTTATTGACCAAGTAGGTGTAAACCACAAAATAATAACAACATTTAAACCAGTTTAATATTTCTAATGTGTGTGGCTTTTTGCAATTCATACAAGTCTGTGTTTTTCTGACTCACAAAAACAACCCTAGAGACTTGACAAGCAAGTCACCCAAGGTTGCTACACAGTTTGCATTTCCTAAAAAATAAGGGCCTTTTTCCCTAAATAGAGATATTTTCAGGAAATAAGAGACTTTTGTGCAAATTGCTTGAACCTGTTGACATTAAAGAAAGCTCGGATTCAGCACAAACACCACTGTTGTACATCAGAGTGACAACAGAACAACACAACTGCCCATCCCAGTGGATGGAGGCTCATATTGAAAAAGTTGCTCACTCCAGGGATTTTTGCTGCATCTGAAACGTCTTCTCAGTCTATCTTGCTTTAAAATCAGCTGAGTTTGAGTTTTGCTCTATCTCCAAGCAGAGGTGCTGAGGATGACTGCTGTGTTGTTCCAGGCGAATTTGTTCCCAGTGATGTTTATGCTTGCAGGTCAAAACGTGTTGTCCACCTGCTGGGTTTTCCACCACAGGGTTTTAGCCTATAGTGGTTAAGCAGGTGCATACAATGCATGTGTCACAATGAGAGATCAGAATGACTGTCAGACCTTCTCATCATTGATATCCATCTGTCTATGTTCAGCATCAAAGAGCACCCAGAGATAAAAGAGATCAGACATGCCTAGCTTGTTAGCAGGAGCTGGCACTTCTTAGAGCAGCTTACCGCTCAGCTCCAGCTTCAAAAGTTAGTCCCGGTTTAAATGCATTGTGGGTCTGACTTCATTACTGCACGCTGTGAGTTTTTTTAGCACTTCAGCAGAAAAAAGAGTGAAGGTGTTTGAGAATTCTCATCAAATGTAGGTTTGTCTCATTCCTTTTTAAGAAAATAGATGATTTTACTTTTCAATTGAATGCAACTCATGTGGAGTGGAATTCTGTATCAAAATGCTAAAGGTCAGGTGGTTCTTCTGTGACTTATTAACAGTACATTTCTTCTCTCAGCCTAATCCTTGAGGGGTGTGTCCACTGAGCCATGATGTCAGTCCAAACTCCATCCCTCTCTCGCTCTGGCTCCACCCCTTCTACTGGAGGTCTGGCTAATCGCCCTTCCCCGAACCCACCAAACTCTCTCAGCCTTCGCTCATCTTACAACCAGCTGCTTGGCCGTGATATCATTAAAGAATCAATGGAAACAGGAAGCTCGGCCACCCTGCCCAAGAGCAGGCAGAAGAGCACAATGACCAGTGTGCGAAGCGCCATGGGAATCAGTGACAACCTGGCTTTGTCGTCTAAAAATCAATCTGCAATCAAAGGTAGGGGCCTTCCAACCAAGTCTTCCTCCAGTTCTGCTCTCTACTCTTCCTCCTTTTCATTGTTTTTTAATGCAACCAACCCCAAACTGGCAAAGAATGGAGCCAACATGCAGAGGCGAGCTGAGAGTCAGCAGCTGGAGCTGAGCAGGGCCAACACAGTGGACAAAATTCACAACCATTTGATTGATAACCCAAGTTCAGATTGGCCAGAGTTTGGCAAAGACAACTCACAGTTGCCCCCGTATCGTAGAAGGACCAAGAGCTTCTTGGAGTACCATGGCAAAGGCTGGGATCTGGATTCAGGAAAAAAAGATGACAAGAAAGAGAACAAGCATCAGCCGTCCTCAGAGAAGGAGCAGGCCAGTCCTGCTAAAGAAAGGGAGAGCCAAAAAGAAGAGAAGCTGAGCAGCAAAGACTCAAGTCTGGAAGAGAAGGAAGATGTGAAGGTTGTGGTGAAGGAGGATGAAGTAGATGAGCCCACTCCAACTCCAAAACAACCCCTGCTACCAGTGGTGGTGGAAGCTCCTCTTTCCCCAACCTCCTCTTCTTCCACAGGCAGCCCCGAGTGGACACCAGAAAACCACAGCAACCTCCAAAGCCAAGCTCCAGCACATGTCAGAGGAGAGCATTGTGCTCAAGTTCAGGTGTGTCCACGTAGTCCTGCTAAGCCCCCACGAAGCTCCCAGCCCCGGGTGATCAAAGTGGAGCTGCACCCCAACAACGAGAACCAGTTTTTGCAGCAGTATCCTCCATCTTCACCCAAACAGCCCAGAGCAGCAGAGAAGAACAATCCTGCTAAGACCCAGGCTCCTCCTACCCTGACCATCCCTGAAGCGGAAACTGGACTCCCTAAAGTGAGTTTAAAAATGGATCTGAATCCCGACAGTCCTTCAGAGGATGAAGACTCTAGCTGGACCACTTTGTCCCAGGAGACACCATCTCCGCAGACTCCAAATGAAACAGGTCAGTTGTATTTTTTATGTTGTTTCCATCAAGGTTTTCAATTCAAAACTGTATTTTCTGGGTCATTCTGTAATTGACAAATTAAGCATAAATGAAGCTGAGCTATTTCCTTTTTTTTTTTTAAACGGAGGCGTCAAACAAACATGCAGCTTACACTTAATGACGTGACTACAAGGGTTTGTGTCGGTGTTTCACTCATGTTCAATCTGGTTTCCCTCTATCAGCAGATGTATGGGTTGAAGGGGACCTGCCCCCGGGCTGGCGGGAGATATCCGACTCATCTGAGGTCTATTTCTGGCACGTTCCTACCGGCACTACACAGTACGACCGACCTGTTGCCTCTGACAACACCTCGTCCAATAGTGAGCCAGGTGTCAACCTTGACCAGCACAGTGACAAACAGTCTCTGAAACTGCCGAGGGAGGTGAGAAGCCCCACAGAAGTCATCTTTAGCATCATGTAAATGTTAGAAAACATACCATCATCAATTAAAACCTGTTTCAAACGGCTCATTAAGTGCACAATTACCATTTAAACTTACTTTTGTTTGTTCTCAAGGACAATAATTCTTCATATATTTGGAAAAAATAAAGTGAGAATTAAAAAAATTGGATACTGTTGAAGGAAAGTAAAACCAAAATACTTTTTTTTTATTAGAACAATTGGACTAAATATTAAATGAGAATTGGCTCCCCATTTTAATAAGTTGGGAACTCTTTTCCTTGAGCTCCATTTTGCATTTGAAAATTAACATCATTTGACAACATCAGATAGCAGGACAGTATGTCGCAAATGCAAAACATTTGTATCAAAGTCTCGTTTTTTAAAGCAGTTATTAATTTTTTTTTTTCAAGAGCAAATCCAGAGAAATACAATAAAACTGCTCAGACTTAAAGATATTCTTAATAACACTTTTAATCATTTGGCAGATATTTTCTTCCCAAAAAAAAGGAAATTTTTGTAGTTATGTTTAATGGGCAGAAATTCCTCCAATTTTCTGTTGCTTTCTAATTGTTTTTGAAATGCTGGAAAAGTATTTCATTTGGTCATCACTAAGTTTGGTTTTTCAGCTCCTAAAAGGTTCTGTTAAAACATCACAATCCTAAAATATACAGGAGAGTGACTTCCACTGTGTTTAGAGGTAATATCCTGTAACTATCAAACCACCACATTCAGCTTTTCATAAAGCTGCTGGGCTTTTTTTTTTTTTTTTTTACAGTTTTTTAAATGTATTTTGTGGCTTTTACCCAAGTCTTGCTAAACGCTTCTCTGTTTTCACCCTTGTTTTCCCTGTAGCGCCCCAGCAGCCTGATATCCGACAGCTCGGTGGAACCTGTTCCGTCCCCCACTGGCTCATTTTCCTCCCGATCCTCCTCCTCCACACCCTCCAATGCTATGACTTCTCCTGGACAAACTGCGGACAACACCACCACCCGCATCGCCGACGTGAGTTCAGTTGTTTTAGCTATTCTATTGGTGTGACTCCAATGTTGCTTTTAGAAACTATTTTGTAGGCCTTTTGTTCGTAAAACAAATGAAGATGTAACAATAACTTATTTAATATATTTGAATTACTAAAAAAATATATATTTTCACCAAATTCTATTGAACTTATAATTTCTGTAAAAACTGATGATAATTTCTTTCACAGGTGATATCAATTGAACTGAAATAAAAATGTTTTTTATACAAATTCGTTTTTAAATGGTCAAAACTAGTCACACTTCTTTTAAACTAATCTGGGAATCTTTATTATTGATTTCATCTTCTTTTGTTTCAGGAGCTGAAGGACTATCCAGTCTATCCAGACCCCAGTCTTAAAGCATTTGAAGGAGCAACTCTGCGCTATGCCTCTCTAAAACTCAAGTAAAACTCACACTGAAAGAAAATAATAATAATTTCTGCTAACAGATTTTCTGCTAGATAGTAGTTGCATTGTATTTCTATGCCAAGTCTACAGTAGTCTTGGCATTTAAATACATATATATATATATATATTTCTTTTTCTCCACAGTCCTACAGCACAGCTGCAGATTGTGGACCTTGACAGCACATATTCGGATGCAGAGGCAATGGTAATCTACTGAAAAATGTGTAGCAACATAGGCAGTATGTTAGCAAGGACAAAGCTGGAAGTGGTGTGAGACAAATACAGATGCAATATCAGTTATAAATAAATATGTGGCTTGAGTTTTGTGCAAGATTGTTTTGGAAAAAAAATAAAACAATCAAATACTACAGATATTTATTTTTTAGTCAGTCAGTCAGTCATATAAGCTCTTAAATTGCCTTTTTTTTAATTCTGACAAACGAAATAATTATTTGATATAATGGTAAATGTTAGAAAACATACATACTTGTATAGCGCTTTTCTATCTTCCTTGAAGGCACAAAGCGCTTTACAGTCACAGTCCCACCGTTCCCCATAATAGATAAAGTTGACTCCTGCAAGGTGAATGTGATTGTTTAGCTGGTTATAGGCAGCATAAAAATTTAAGGTAACATTTGGTTTGACTAACTGACACAGCTGGAGAAGGTACCACTGAACCACAGGGTTTTGTTGCAGAACGAGCATTCACCCAAAAGGCAGCGTTTTCCAAGGAATCATATTTTTCATCTTACTAAGACAATGTCAAAGCACATCCTGTATACGTTACAGCCCAATGCCTCAGTTTGAGAAACGTCTGGCAGCTAAGCGAGTCTGTACATAGCTGTCACATCTGACGTAACGCAGTGAGCATCCTTTGGAAGGTGGTGATTGCAGGGAATAAATTAAAATGCTCAACATCTCTGTTTTGGAATTCAACACATCCAGTTCGGAAAGGTTTCTGTTAATTATATTATTCGTAAAAGGTAAAGTCTGCATTAGTTGTAAACACCATTTATTCCTAATAAAGTCAAACTGTCTTGTCAACACTCAGCAACACAGCATACTGCAAATAAATTACTATTTATGGTATAATAATATTGACTGTGTATTTCAAAATAAACTGATTTATCAGCATGCATTTACAATGTGATCATGAACTTGTTCACCTCCAATGCTTGCCTTTCTTTTTGAGAGAACAGCTCCACCACCTGGTCACTCGATAAACTGAGCTGCATGAAGTGTGAAAGCAGCCATCAGTGGTTTCATCTCACGGATGTTCAAACTGTTGCATATGAACCACCTGCAACCAGAGGTCCAGTGGACCAAAAAACTGCAAAACCCAATAAATTCTACGAGGCTCTGGACATTCAGCAACATATAAATGGTTCCCTCAAATTAAAAATTCATGGCCAAAAATAATTACTTTGGGCGCCCAACTTAGCATTTTTTGGCCACAAAGTAGCATTTTATTAGTATTTTGTGAAAACAAGTTAGTTTTTCAGTATGATCAGTTCCAAGTACTAAATTGTGGCCACAAATTGCTACTTAAATGCAAAAATATTAATTTGTGAGCTTAACGTGCTGATTTATGCCCACAAAATGCTAATAAAGGCTAATTTGTTGCCACAAAAGACAAAATTGTGACCACAAAATAATAATTTAATAATTTTTGACAAGAAAATACTAATTTTATGTCCACAACATGCTAATTTTGGCCACAAAATGTTAATTTGTGCACAAAAAATGCTAATAACGTGCTAGTTTGTGGCCACACTAATTTGTTTCCACAACTGATTAAATTGTGGGATCAAATTGTGTTTTTATGTCATGTCCAGAGCTCCTTATAACTCAAACAATCAAGCAAATTTTAAAAAGTTATGCAGATGTTTGATTTGCCTTAAATGATTACTGTGGTTACTGTGCCAAATGAAAAGCATAAAATGATTAAAAATGAGTGAAGTTGTCTCTTGGCACTCAGACTTACCCTTTCTGTGATTTTCTGTAAATAATCCTCACTGCAAAAAGTTTGCACACCCCTGCTTTTTATGTCTTGCTCTTGAAAATATGTGTCTGGTGACACAAATTTTAAGGTATTAAAGACAGTAAAAAAAAAAAAAAAAAAGGTAAAGAAATGTGTTTACCAATGAAGAGATATTTAATTCCTTGCTCCTTTGGAACAAGCTACATGTATTCTCAATTACTTCAAATTATGAACTACAAAATTATTTCAAAAATCTAGGCTGATGGCCAGCGCCTAATCATTACATCTTTTGGTTTAATTAGTTGAATTAATGTTTTTTCTACTGGCCTGCAGGATGGGGCTGTGGTTATCACCTTGGCTTCACAGCTAGAAGCCCCTGATTTAAATCCCAGCTGGGTCCCCTCTGTTTACAATTTGCATGTTCTCCTCATGGATCCCTGAGTTTAATTCAGGCGCTTCAGCTTCCTCCCACTGTTCAAAAAACATGCAGCATAGATTCATTGGTGATTTTTAATTGTCCCTTTGATGAAAACTGGAATGTGTGTAGGTGTTTGCCTGCACGGTGCTTCACTTTGAATCGAGTTCTTCCCAACCAACTTTATTGACGTAATTTAGAACACCACATGGTGCGTGGTACTAAATGATATTCAGCTAATTTATGCATTAAAAAGGAAGTTATCTGTCTTTATGTCCCAGTCCTTTCCAGTGCGCTCTCTTGGTTGGGTGGAGATGGCAGAGCAGGACCTTTGTGAGGGCAGGAGCAGTGTGGCCGTTCACCAGTGTATCAGACAGCTGTCCTACTGCAGGAGGGACATTCGGGACTCTGCTGGAGTCTGGGGAGAGGTCAGTAAAAAAAATGCAGTCATTCATGCAAAGTCTGACAAAACACGACAACCTCATCATGCCACACATTTACTGCACATACATTTAAATAAATCTGTGCAGTGTTCCTGCAGTGCAACCCCTGAAGAACAAATACTTTTTTTCTGTGTTGAGCTGCATAAATGGTTCAACAAGCTCTTGCATTCCTGAATTAATGATGTTAGATTGTTTAGAGGTGTGATGCTCTACCTTTGTGTAATAACGATGTTAGAATTAGTTAGAAGTCGAGCAGCTGGGAGGTTGGCAGTTCAATTCCCATCTGATCACATTTAATCCCCTTCTTCAGTTGCTTCGCTTCTGAAGGGTTCAGTTAAGTCTCTTAGCCTAAAGGGTGTGAAAAGTGTTGAAAAAAAGAAAAAGATTGGTGGAAGAACCTGCAAAAAAGAACATTTTAGGAAGATTTTTTGATAAAAAACAAATAGTCTAGGAATGAAAAAAAAGCCCCATTAGTTAAATAAAGTTAGAGTATGTGTATTTTTAGATGTCTGCGTAAAGTGGTTCTAAATCAAATCAAGTTAAACTTTATTTTTTCATGCAATTACTGTAACACCAGTAATTGACTACTTGATTAATTGATTGATTGATTGATTTCAAGCAATTTTCAGCAGTGAAAACAAAGGAAAAAATAAGACAAGATTATTACATAAAACATTGTAAAAACTCACAACCCACCATTGAAAAAAAAAAAATGCCCCAAACCCTACACCCGGTAACTCTCCGCGGACTGACAAAGGCGCAAACTTGAACCTCTTCTCTTCAGTTTGTAACCTAAACCACAGTTTGACCTGCTCGTTGTCTTACAGGGTAAAGGGATGCTTTTAGTCCTGGAGGATCGCATGTTAAGCCTGGTGGACCCGGATGACCGCAGCTTGCTCCACTCTCAGCCAATCAGCAGCATACGTGTCTGGGGGGTCGGGCGAGACCATGACAGGTAAAAAAAAAAAAAAAAAAAACAACTATGGAGTTTAAGGTGTTTTTAACCCATAAGAACCCAGACCCAAAAATTAAATCATGTGGAATATGCCTCAAACCAAGTGGACCACAGAACACATTGTTGATGTTTTTCTGTTACACTGATGTCACCATGTGTTCCTATGAGTTAAAATAGAGTGAGAGAACACATTTAAGACTGAGTTACAGTATTGGGTACTTCTAAATGATTCATTAGATTGCATAAGAATGAACAGTCAAGGGGAAGACTGTTAGAATATACTATAATATATCTATAATTATATCCAGGTTGCAGAACCTGTCCTATTATCATTCAATCTGTCTCCATTAAAAATACATTAAGGATTGTAATTACCCCTGTGCTCAAGTCTTTGCCCTTGTCAGTTAAACCTTTGGTTGGTCAATCGTTTGCCATCATTCCTTGGTCTTAACCTTTTATTATTGAGCTGACAGTGTGCTGAAGCTAGCATAACTTCTAATAGAGTAGTCTAAGCCCTCATTGACGTAACTCTCCCTAGGTTATCGCAGACCCAATGATCAACCGTGTCAGTTACAAACGCCCCCCACATATCTGCAAACATTTGTGCTGACATACCAGTTCATTTGAGATCTATACGCATGCTTGTTTTGCATAAATGCAACTTTTATTTCAAATCCACGCACCCTAAAATAAATCTGTTCTATCAAAACAAAAGTTTTATGTCACGCCTACAAGCTTCTTCAAGCAGAATTTTGCATCTGATTCATGATGATTTGAATAAATACATGTTCAGAAATGCAATTTTATTCTTAGTTTTCTTGATATTTGTCGTCCATTATGAGAAATTACCACAAGAACTTGTTTAAAACACCAAAAACATGATTTCTGTAAGAGTGGGTCTTCAACAGCGTTTGTGCTCTCATGTCCTCTCCTTTTTTCCCTTTTTATTTTCATTTCCATCAGTGAACCGACTAAAACTCTTGCATGTGTTTGAGGGTGATAAAGAGTGAAGCATAATGACAGAAAATCCTTCCACCCTCCATTGTCCCAGGGGGCCAGGAAAACTTTCTGCAGCTGCCGCTCTCAGTGCTAATGGATAAAGCATGTTGAAAAAGGAAGAGGGGACTGTGGGTTTTTGATAGCTCCCCTACTTATGTTTTGTCATCTAAACCGTTTCTCTTTCTGTTTCTGCGTAAAATATCCATTCTGTTCATATTTTACCCCAACAAACCTTCAAAGTTTGCATCTGCTTTCTTCCACTTGATGCTTTTCTCATGACTGTTTTATAAGAACTAATTCCCAATTTTTTTTTTCAGCTAGAAACATTATTCTATCTCATTTTTTCTTCTGCATTTTCATCTTTTTATGTGAAAGATCTTGAACTTTTATCCCTCCATTTTCTACAGTCTGCGATTGATGAATAGGACCACCAGAGGGCATTGTAGTCAAAGTTTATTCTTTCTAAGAGCTGAAAATGTGATAACTGAGCAGCTAAAGATTTACAATTTGTGATATTTTATAGTTTTAACTTATTGCTGGATTTTGGCGTCTACAATTTAAAGCAGCATGCTTCAAAATTATCCACGAGCTCTTAACACAAACGGATTTTGCATAATCTACATAGGTGTAAAGAAGCCTGTTAGTTTATCTTTCTTCAAGCTTTTGTGAAAGAAAAAAACAGTGTTTTAATCTGACTGATAAATTAATTAAGAGAGCATATATAAGACTACTCTTACTGCTACAGGGATTAAATGGTGTCTTGTATGCTGTTTCTTTTTATTCCTGAAATGTTCAGTCTGCTTGAATTTGTGTGTGAATGTCTGCTTTGAACTATGGAGCCAGATTCTATGAAGTTAGATGAAGAGGGGAGGGATGATGAAAATAAGAGCCCCTTTAGATTCGGTGCACTTTAGAAGAAAATGCTAAATAAAGCATTAGACTTGGCAGAAGGTGTGCTCTCTGACTGCTGATTGTTAAATATGTATTTTGTTTCTGGAGGAGAGGCCCCCTATGTTGATGGATGAGTCATAAATCCATCAAATTCTAGTAACAAAGTCTTGTTTTTGACTTCAAGCAGGTGATTGTGAAAAAGCACGGACATACCAAAAAAAAAATACTTCAGTAAGCCATACATTTTTTTTGTATTATACTGGTCTAAAAAATCTACAACTTTTGCGGTTTCACTTTTCTAAAAGTTGGCTTTGTACTTTAAATCAAACATGGAATAAAATAAAAATACCTGCCTGTTTCAGGGTTTAGGTGCAACTAGATACAAGAGGATACAATGAGAAAAATGGGGGGGAAAGCTCACCGTGCTTAAAAAAAATTAAAATAACACATTTTACAGCCAGGTCAGGCTCTGATACAGCAGGTTAAGTAAATGGATGGATGGATGGAATTTTTACATTTAAAATATGTTTTTTTTTTTTTGTGGAGGATTTCTGGACAACTTTCCCATTACTGTCATCATCATTTTTCTCTTTCCATCTTCTGCCTCAGTCTTTTCCCAACTGGTTCATGCGTCACTCCCTCAGCTCGATTCAATATGAATGAGTCCCCCACCACCACCACCACCACCTCTCCATCTCTGGAACAGGGTGGGACAGCAGGGGAGGAGGGGCTTGCCCCACGATGAAGTCATATGGCTATATCTGGAGCACTCAGCAAGTCTGGGAGTGCACGCCCAGTTTCCGTGTGTACACATTTGCCCGCGTGTGTTTTCAGTTGGGTTTGAACTGATGAAGTCATAGGTTTATATGTGGAGCACTGCGTGTGTTGGTGTGTGATGGGTGGGTGTGCTTGTGTTACCCACTTCACTATTCCATTCTCCTGTCTGTGATGCTCTTGTGCTATTTCCACTCTTTGTCTCTGACACTCTTTATCCCTTCCAGTTATGCTATTGGCTACAGGGCTTTGACTCCTCTTCCTTCTGCCTCTCTTTGTTTGTCCCACACTTTAGTGGAAGCCTTCCCTTTTTTTTTTCCTATTTCAGCGAGGAGAAGAGAGGAGAGCGTAAGCAAACAGGGAAGCGTTCAGAGAAAGGCATGCTTCCCCGCTTGCATTGAGCAGGACGCAGCAGGACCACGCCAGACTCTTCGGATCAGGCAAACGGGCAAAAGGAGGCAGGCTGTAGCAGGAGCAAGGAACAGAAGAGGTGTATCAGAAGGAAAGAGCAAATAAAAAGCAGGGGGGAGGGGAAGGATAAAAAAGGGAGAACCAAAGGAAATTTTTAAAAAGGATAATAAGAAAAAACTGGAAAATATTTACCTCAGGGAACAGCAGAAGAGAGGCTGAAGCAATGTCACCGTGGTGGAGCTAACGAGGCAGGGAAGCAGTTATCGGGGCGAGGATGTTTGCCTGTGTGAGTATTCCCACCGGATTCATTCATTCCTCTGCTCTCCACCCATCATTCTGCTTAAAGTCACCCAACATCTCTCATCATCTTCATTGCTGTTTCTCCATCACAAAACACACATTTGTACGCTGTTTTGTTTTGTATTCAATTTTGCTCTGGGATCATATGTTTGACTTCCAGCTGTTCAAGTTCCTGCCCTCCTTTCCATCTTCTTGCTTAGCCATCAGCTGTAGGGCTGCAGGAGTCACTGGCCCAACCAAAAAAAAAAGCAAAGCCAAGCTAGGAAAGAAATGAGGCAACGCAAGGGTTGAAAAAGACAGGTGTAAATGGGCTCAGTGAGCTGCAGGGATTTTTCAAACTGTGTGGCTGTTTGATGTTATATTGGATTTGAGCGAGAGTGTGACTTTTTGGAGAGATGCAACCCCGAATCTGCTTCAGTCTATTCTGTTCGTTTAGTCACGCATGTGCGCTGGAGAAACGCAGCCGCTTATGTGGAGTTTCCTCAGTGTTCTCCTTCTCTCAGAGGAGGAGAGAACCTTGAACATCATAATTAAAGCACACTGGAGAACTGCATTCATTGGTCTCCTTGACCTTTTGCATTCGGCATCTTCTTAGATCCGGAGAGCACTGTTGGAAAACTCTTTGTGTTTTTTTCCTGCTGTGTAAGTGCTTCACGGATTGCTCATGGGTGAAACTATATTCTAGCACAGATCTGCAAACACAGAGAGGTTGAACATTTCATTCATATTCATTAGTGGGCAGCAGAAAGCCTACTCCCTCCAGTTATCACTTGTTTCCCAATCTGCTAACCTTCTGTGGACAGCTTTGGCATATAGAAAATAAGTGAAGGGGAGACAAGAAGAGAGGAGACACACCAGTCTCTGGGATCATACATTTTTTAAAGCTGAACACATCCTTGCAATCTTTTTCTTTTTTTTGTCTGTGAAGTGAATTTGTCCAAGCAGGCATGCTTTGAGCGACCCCCCCTTCTCGAGACCACCATACCCACAGCTTATTTACTGATGTCAAGGTCTCTGAAGCCTTAATTAGCATGCAACATGTCCCTTTGATGGCCCACAGGGACAGAGACCCAACACCTAGACCCACTCGATGGACGTCAGAATGATTGATGGCCTTTCCTCCCCACTCCTGCGCCGCTTTGAACCTTATAGCTGCACCTGTTCTTACCCTGCAACTCATCGCTTTTTCCATTTTATCTGCAATAGATCAATTCTGCTTTTCCCCACATAAACAACCCACCTTTGACAGAGTTTTGTCCACTCGTCCCAAAAGAGACCCCTTTTGGAAAAAAGGTTTTGATTGTATATCATTAAATGAAATGTAAAATGATTAAATACGTTATTGTTTTTATTTCTGTCTTACATTTGCATTATTAGGAACACCTGCAGTAATCCTTTTTTTCCTGACAGATTACTCTTCCTGTTCATCCCCATAGATTCCCTGTTCTGCCACAACGGCCAATAAATCTCCTCGGGGTACGAACATCTCTGGGCCTGTCAGGCAGAGATGTTTGCTGATCATGCAAGACTGAAGATAGTAGAACAGAGTGATTTAATATGCAACTAAAAATTATTTGATATTTTTTAACAAACAATAATTATTCATCACAGTTTTCTTATTGTCATATAAATTCACTCGGCTTAGCTGTTGACAGTGCTGTACATCACGGTGGACTTTTCATCCATTCATTTTTTTTTGTTAACCTGTGTTGTCATATTCAGTGAAATTGTAAGTAGCGCAGGTAGAAAGTCGCAATAGCCAATCAGATTTCAGTTCATGACAGCTTTACGTTGAGTGTTCTGTAATTGCATACGAACTCCTAAAAGCAGAGGAATAGCTCTAACTTTAAGAAAAAATTTGACTTTAAATTTTTTAGTGTTGCAGTGACTCCACTTACTGCAGGTGAAGTAGTGGGCACGGTGCATTGTGGGAGATTTTGCGTCCTGTTGTTAAGTTGTATTTTTGAGCATCAAGGTTTAAGTTGTTGGAGCATTTGCTTGTCTGGTTTAAAGTTTTTTTTTTATCTTGTGTTAGTGAATATTAAATGATGGTGCTGCGCTGCATGTGAGGATTTTGCACAAGCAAAGTTGCATTGCTGCTTTGCTTTTCATGTTTTGATGTGATTCATTCAAAAAATGTGAGATCAGTCACTCAGCATTCGAAGAAAAAAAGTCTCCACATTTTTGAATGGGGAACACCTTCCATTATTTTTTTTAAGTCTCTCAGCTCATCTTTTGATCTATTCTAAACGATTTCCGGTGGTCTTTTACTCATGACTTTTTTGCCCAAATCAAAAAACCTGTGTTGTTTTTTTTTCTAGAACATAGTTTCTGCAGAGCAGCAGTTTATTAGAAATTTGCGTCTAAGTTGCAGGTGGGATTGTTGGTGTGGAGTAAGCCCGCCCCCACTTCCCGTCACACATCTGTTTACACATCCGGTACAACCCCGGTGCAACAAAAAATGGCGAGTAATATTGGAGCTATCCAGCCTTACACTTTCTAGCCATCTGCCAGCTCAGACGAGTAAAACCAAGACGTGCATGGATGTAATTTGTCTGCAAAGGACGTATCAGAATGGAGCTTGTGGCTTGCCGATTGTAGCTTCTATGTCACACCAACTATTTTTTTCAAACAGCATTTTTTGTCTGCTCCAGATTCACCAAGATTTGGATAATACTGAGAAATGCAATTTTAAGCTTTTATATATATATATATATATATATATATGTCCTTCATGATGAGAAAAATGCCACAAGAAGATGTTAAGCACACTAAAAAAATGATTTATATTGTACTGAGTCTTTAACCAAAATTCTGCACACACGCCCATTCCATAATTATATGTTGACAGATTAATGGTACTTTCTATTTTGTCAAACTCAAATTCACTATTATTTTCTTTATTAAGAAAATAGGGCTTGAAACACCTCATCCATTTTTTTTAAATACAAAAAATTTACTTCAAAAAGCTGTCTTGATACCATTGTACACTTTAACTTGTAAAAGTTATTTTTAGTGTACATTCCCTTAAGGGATTTAAAATATCTCCTATGGAAATGGAGACACATTGTACATTATTGTATTGAACAAATGCATAGAGTATGATTTATGGCACACCAGCCTAATAAAATTATGTGCAAAAACAGTATGATTCAAGCTACACACAGAGATGAGAATATCTCAACATTAACTCTTCACCAAGTCCCTGTGCTCTCCCACACTCTGTCACAAATAGAAGTTAGTGTGATGCATGAATGAGGGTATCTGACTGAATTGACATCTCACTGAAGCTTTGGCAGCCTTGAGAATATTGGTGCATCAGAGCAAAAGTATACTACGCACATGCTCTAAAGCCGTGTGATGTATAAATGATCAAGAGCTGGGAGAACTGCAGGACATCATCTTTCTCTCTCCGCCGCCCACCAAGAATCCCCCTCCAGCCCTCGATCTTTTTTTTCCTAACGTACTCAATGTCAGTCCAGATCGTCGATCTTTACTGTTATATATCTAATGAAAAACCATGAGTGTTGACACTTGGCTGCTGCATGTTGCCCCTCCTCTTGGTTGCCTCTGTGCCACTCTGCACGTTTGGAATTGGGTCACAAAGCTGCATCCGTATAAACTGAGCTGTGTTTCTTCCATTTGACAAAAGACTGTTTTTAACCATCAGATTCAACTGATGCACCGGGAACACAGGAAGAATCAAACAGCACCACAGCTGCTGCTGCTGTAAACAACGTCAACCACTTGCTCAAAATCACACAGGCGGTGCCGTGTTCTGATTAGAATGCAAACACATTGGTCTTTTGCTACATCCGAAATCTTCAAAACTCAATTTAAAGACCATAACACCATGCTGACTTTAAATATCACAATGCAGTACTTAAAATTAAATGTATGTCGATTTGTCTTTTTCTTTTAAATGCATAAAACAAACCAACCAAAAAGGTAAAATTTGAAAAAAGCAATTTTAATGACAGACTCATCTTTTTATTTGTCTTCTTTATCAATCTTCATTTTGCCTCTTGTGTTGTGGCTATAAAAAGAGAAAATAATTAAAAAAAAAAAAAAACTGAAGCAATTTTAAAAAATTCCCTGATTTCCTCGATAAAAAATAGATTTAATTATTAATTTACATGTACAAATAGGTAGTCTGTTCTATCATCAGGGTTAAGTGAAAATTGAGTTCTAGAATTTTAACTATAGCTTTGTTTATTTTTTTCCTCTCCAGAACAAACCATCAAATTATGCAGAAAATAACACAATCAGTGGGGAAAAAACAATCATTAATTGAAAAACACAAAAAAATTATTTCAGTTTTAAATTAAATATTATTTAAACATAGTTGTTCAGTCATCAGCGTTTGAAACTCGTTTTTTCTTAAGTAGTTTTACCATTTAGGAAATTGAACACTATTTGCTAGCTTTAAACTGAGCATTCACAATAATGTAGCTGCATGACTGCAGCAACACTAAGCTAAATTTTATTTTTGTCAGCACTTCTGTGCATGTCTGCTAATAGCTCTGTGTCGGTAAGAATGTTATGACCCTCTTTCCATTTTATCTTCCACACTTATTACCCTTTTATCACGCTTTTAAACTTGCAGGTACAAAAAAAACAGCACTAATGTGCAAACTGCTAGCAGAATAAACCTAAATAATGGTTCTAATTTATTTTGCAGAAGTGCTATGCAAAGATAGGGGTATTTGGATAAATGCATGGTGCTTCAAATTGTTCGAAGAATTTGAATACATTTTAGGTTTCCTCAGAACAGAAGCTTGTTCTTCAGTTTTTCCATGTAACTGTTAGCTTTACCTTGACTCTATGTATTGTTAAAATTAAAGTAAATACTCATTCTATGTTTCAAAGACAGCTGTAGGTGCCTTAAAAAAAAAATGCCCAGCAGTTCATTTGTTATTCTGTTTAGAGTGTGATGAAGAGGATTTCCTCCAAATCATTATCCAGCTGTTGTCTCAACTTATCACACTTGTCCCCTCTCAGTGCCAAACCTGGATCGGATCCATATCTGTTCTGGATCTCAGCCAAATCCCACCACTGTCAGAATTAACAGTTGAGAGGCGACCCATAGCATACGATTACACACTCAGCTGGTCTTCAGCATCTACATTCTGCTGATTGAAGCGTCACAGGAACTTCCTCCTCAGATATTTGAAATCAGTTCACACTTGTAAACGCATTAGCATAGCTGCAGGTGGTACCCAGAAGCCCTGGAAAGCTGTTTGATAATTAAAGTCTGTGTGAGATGTACACCGTGCTCTCTGCACCTGTGTGTGCATGTGACAGATGGTGTGCAAAAGTCAAGTCTCTACCGTGTGACTAGAAGTTAATCCTAACGGCAGAAAGTGTTAGGAATCTGTAGATGTGTGTTGTTTTTGCTGCAGCAGGATACTGAAGTGTCACGAAAACACTTTAGCACCTTAAATTTGTTTTGTTAAACTTTTTTTTAAAGCTGCATACAATTATAGACAATGTTGTTACTCAAATTAGGGATTAACCTGAATTAGTCAGCATATCATAGCATTTCAGATTCATCAGCAATCCAAAATGTGAGCATGAAAACAACAATAAAAACACAGTAAAGGTGGCATGATAAAGCCAATCAAATGGGAATTAAAATACAGACAATGCATCACTTTTGGATTGAGATGTGGCTTACTCCACACCAACTATCTCGTCATCATCGCTCTGCAGAAACTATGTCCTAGAAAACAATACAGTTTTGGGGGTTTTTTTGCCTAACAACAGCATAGTCATGATAAAATGACTCATGTCTGACACACTGAGTTGGTTGTTGGTTGTTGGTTGTTTGGATTTGATCCAAAAAAAAATTCTCATTTTTTACATTAAGATGCTCCCTAAATTTACTTTGTAAACATCTCATTGTCTATAGTAACGTATCTAAGTTTCTTTGCAGCTCTAACACCACCAATCAATAACCATATTTAATATTGACTGTTTAAAACTTTATGCACGAGCGACAAAGACCCCAATTTAGGAACAAGAGTCAGCACAAGTGGTCTGCAGTGTTTTGCATTATAGATTTTTGCCAACAAAGTAAATGTGTCCCACATTCAAGGTGTTTTTCAACAAAAAAAACTTTGCATATCTGGGGAATTAAATATGACAAACCCAAATACATAAGAAACCAATCTTTTCCATCCAAACAGGGTGCCACTAAGCATGAGGCTGTCAGCACTTCCATTTTTTAGAGATTAAAAAAGAGTGTGCCTTTTTACAAACCCAGTTCACCTGCAGTCGTGACCCCATTTAATCACACAGTTGTACGCATCCTCTCCGGGCGAGTCTGCCTCACAGCCATCAGGATCAAAGAGAGATTGGTGGTAGTGAGGGTAGTGAGTCAAGTCAACCTTTACCAGGCTCTGAAAATATCTGGAGCACAGAGAGAAAAAAAGGGCACATAAGTGTGGGGAGTGTTGCTTAAACTCATCTCTCCGCTTTGGTGTTTTCATCACCTTTCATCTCATGCTTCTTTCTAACCCCCCCTCCTTTAATTCTTCATCTCCTCCTTTACGATCCTGCTGCCCTCAGAAGGTCTCACACCTCCGTTCCTCTCAGCTGCAGACCCACCTCTTCTCTTCAGCTTGTCATGCCCTCTTTGATTACCTTTATTACTCTGCTCTCTCACCCTTGGACCTTTTTGCTTCCTCTATGTTCCATTCATTTGGAGGTTTTGACAGGCAGCATTACCATGCCAAGCAATGTTCAACTCTTTCCCAGATTCCCTGTGTTTCCACGAGATTAGATACTTTATGGGAAAAAATACAGTTTTAGTAAATTATTGGCTTTCTTGGATTTTAATTTCAAGCAAATGTATAATTACTGATGACAATACTGTCATAAATTAACAAGTCTTAGCATAACACCAATGTTTTCTTTGGAAAGAAATATAATTAGTTTATTGTTGCAAAGTGACCAACAGTACAGTGTGGCAATTTGAATAACTTTAACTGATTCATGCTTGAAAAATTGTATTCAATGTTTGTCTATTCAAGGTGATGCTAAATAAACGGGTTGCATTTGCATTTTTTATATCAGTTATACAATAAAAAATTATAAATTTGGAGCTTGGAAAAGTTTCAGCATTTGAAGGGTATAGCTCCAACCTTGGCTGAATGATTACCCATGAGACAATGTGGCGCTGTACTAGGACTATAATGTATGAAAACTTAAGAAATCCTAGAGGACTGGGGTCTATTTTTGAACCTTTCATTAAGTAGCAGTACAGAATAATGGCAACAAATGTCATTTAAGATTTAAGGAACGCATTAAAGCTTAAAACATTAAATCATTAACAGGACTTGTTAGTTTCAGGTTTCCTGTTGCACATTTAATCGTTCTATCAAAACTCATTTTGTGAACTGAGATTGACAAAAAAAGTTTGATTTCTTTTTTTTTTTTTTTTATGTATTGAAATATAATTGTATTCTCTGTTGCTAAAACAGATCACTGCTGTCTTTATAACGGCAAAATGTTTTTTAAGTTCTCATGAATGTGCATACAAAAAAACTGAAACAAAGTAAATTTTCACCCTTTAACTACCCAACATCGACAGAATCAGTAACCAGTAAAAAAACGGTAACACTTTATAATAACTACCTGTTATAGCTAGTTAACAAGTCTTTGTTAAACTGTTAGTTATTGAGTTATATTTTAAAGTTACTTTTTAAAAATTTATAATTTTTTTTAAAATAATGATTTGTTCGGGTCGTTATTATAAAGTGCTACCATAATAGTAATATAATTAATCAATTAAAAAAGTATGTTTTAAAACACAACCTTTGTTTAAATAACATGTTTTCTAAATGTGCTCTACCGTTTGGTTGAACAGGCAGTTAAAGAGTTAACACATCAGCTCAAGTGTAGGACATTCAATTTATTGCATTTACATTAAATACAATTTGTAAAATTTTCTTATTTTAGATATAGACTGCAATTTATTTGATCGGATTTTATTTATTTATTTTTAATTTGTTTAAAAAGATGAGAAATGAAATACATGTTTTTTTAATACAATTGGAACATTCTGACTTTTTTTACACTTGTTTTTTTAAATGTCACTTGTGCAACTTCCTACCTATGATGTTTATTTTTACTTTTTTTTCTGACATTTTCATGGTGTCAACACAAACCTGAGACACCAAAGGTGTGGCTTTGGACCATCATATTGAAAATAATGAAATTACGACATCTGACCAGCAAAAGGGCAAACATGGGCAATAAGACTTATGTTCCAGTCTGAATGACAGCTTGAAATTTGTTCCAAAAGTCAAACCTGCTTGGTGCAACTATGACAGCTCTTCAGGGTATTTGAAAGCTGATAGGAGTCATTGGATTTGATGTGCTACTTTCACATGAAAAAAAAACACTTTCTACTAATAGATGGTTGTGGTAGAAAGTGTGAAGCATTGGGTGTCATTTTCAACAAATTCTCTCTGAAGTGCTGGGCACTGAACAACACGCAAGGTCTGAGTTCAGAAAGTTGAAAAAAAAACGAGCGTTACTAAGCAAATAAATATGATTCCTGCAACAAGTTGATGCATTTACATGCAATGAGAGATTTTTGAAGATAGAAGCATTTGATCTAGTCTCCATATGTCTCTCAGCATTTATGCAAAAGTCTACCCCCTGTGGAGTTGATGAAACATCCATTTTAAGGCTCTGAAGATAAGAGTCTTACTTCACATAGACTTCTGTTCACACATAAACATGCACACACGGTAGCGTTTCCCTAATAGTTCTTCAAAGAATCGAAGGCAGTTATGCATCCTTTCTTGCAGTGATCCCGATGGAGGAAATCACAGAATATTGGGTGTAAGGCTATGATGAATTGTATTGATTTATGCACTTAATTTTTTTTTTCTTGAACTACTTTTATTGTGAAAGCAAAGTAAAAGAATGAGTGACAAAGAAAAAATTTGAAAGGAAAATGACTGCTTAGACAGATTTCTGTTCTCTAAATATTTCAGCATGTTGCAAATATCATAGAGAAAACAACTTCTAGCTCATTAAAGTTTGCATTTCTGAGCTTGATTGCACACAAACAAAAAGCATCCATGTGCTGAAAAAAACTCTTAACATTTCTGTTTTTCCTTTACTGTTCTTCTTCCAATCCCTTGCTTCATTTTCATGGCATGAATCCCCTCATTTCTCCCTTTGCTTCCTGGGACACAGAGAAAGGTAACTCCTTTTTATTATTTAATCTAGACGCTCAATTGTTTTCCATAATTGTCATTCAGGACTCTCAACCTGTAAAATCCCATCAGTCCCACTATAGATGTCAACTTGGTGGCTTTGCCTCAGCAGAGTGACCGTTGCTCTTTACAGGAGCCCAGCGTCAGATACTGTAGGTCTAAATCACTGATGCTAAATCATCACAAGCCAGACTGGCCACAGGCTATTTCCTGGTAGGAGTTGCATGCTGTTTTATAGCACCGAGATCCCTGATAGAGGGTACAGAAGTCATAAAAGAATCATTTGTGGAATGCGAGGCAAGGCCACTCATGCTGCTATGGGCGATAGACTGCTCAAATGTCCCTGAACAAAGTGGGCTGTACGCCGCACAGTCACGCGTCCTGTCGCACTTTGATTCCTCGTCGCAGGCAAAGAGCATTATCGACCCAAAGTGTGTTACCACACAATTAAGGAAAGGAGACAGGCCGGGTAATGGAATCATAAACATAAAGGGCCCCCTGAGATAAATGCCAGCTGGGCTCACATATTTCTGTTTGTGTCTTCGCTTTCTTTGTAGTGTGCGATGCATGTTTGTGTGCATCTGGTGGCACAGTTGTGCGAGTCGGTCTCTCCCCATGTCCCCACTCTGTTTTGCCTACTTAGTCTCTAGTTTTTGTCTTGACTGTAGTTCTGAAGCTTGTCTCACCTGCTATCGAGGATAAGTATATGATTCTTACACCCCACTTGTTTGTTTGTTTGTTTGTTTGTTTGTTTATCAGTGTATGTTTTCTGTTTCTCAGATGCTTGTTAATCTTCCACCCACTTCCCACGTAAAATCTGGTTCTCAGTGGAGCCTCCTCCCTCAATCCCATTCTAATTTTCTCTTTTATTTTCATATGCTGTGCAGCAGAACTGCACAGCTGTGGGCAATAGGATTCACATCTACACACATGCACATGTGGGTTTTATGTGTAATTGTATTTAAGGTTGGACATTTCTAATTAATTATTAAATAGTGTTTGTTCCCACAGCACACATGTAATGCATCAGGGGAGCTTTAAGGAATGTGCTTTCTCTAACCATTTGCTCCAACAATCTCTTTAAAGCGTAGATGAACTGACATCAAAACTGAAAAGAATTATATTGCCACAAGGGTAGTTAGAGCGCAGGTTCACTCAGATATGACTAGAAAAGAAAATGTCTACATTTCAATTACAACTTTTATCTGATGTCTTTATTCGAACACACTGGGCATGGGATGGTTTAAGAATGTGCTAGCCATGGATTCTTTTAGCATACAGTGTTTACACTGGACTGTTGCTACCTGATACTAGTGCATGTACAGTCCATGCAAACCCTCTTCCAAGCTATAAGAACAAAGAACGCTGCCCATATAGTGCTACCAAATCCAAGTTCAATGGCCTCGCATTTTGTAGAAACCTAAAGCACGTGCGTAGCGTTGCATGAATCCAAAAGTTTTAAACACACAAGCCTGAAATATATGTTATATTATGTATATAACATGCGTTTAAATAGACTTTTCATTCAAACATGTGCTTTAATGCACTTTGCCAGGGCAGTGTGAACACAGAACTTTCCGTGCTATAATAGCAGCTTTTAGATAGTACTGAGTCAAATTCCCTGACTTACTTTGGAAAGTTATGCTTACTTGATCCTGTGTTTTGTGTTTTTTTTTTACATTATGTAGGGATTTTGCCTACGTGGCAAGAGACAAGAACACTCGGGTGCTGAAGTGCCACGTGTTCCGATGTGATACTCCTGCTGCAGCCATCGCCACAAGTCTCCACGAAATCTGTTCCAAGGTGGGCACATGGTCACGGTTGACTCCTTCACGTACATAGGACTGTCCCTCACGCACAGACAAGCTCTTAATCAGTAATCAGTGAGAGCGTTATTGACAGAACCCCATTATTTTCTGCTTGCAGAAAGTGGAGCCTCTTTTAATTCATGAAGGTCAGATAAAGCTTTTGTAAAGACTTGACGGGAGACCGACTGCACTTTTTTTTAACCTTTATTTATAAAGAGCAAGTCCACTGAGAGTGAACTCTCATTTTCAAGGACGTCCTGTTCACATGCACATACGGTTTCACATTCATTGCTGGGGGCTACTCAGTACAACCACAGATCAACCTGCAGTTCACTGAGCTGCTATCGGTTCCTTTTGGGCTTAGTCCTGGACTTGCCAGGACTTAAACCAGCGATTTAATGACTTACAAATATGGCATATGAAGTACATTTATTGATCATTATGTGATCATTTTCTTCTGCAATTATTCTCAAAAGGCACTTTGTGCATAAAGCAATACCCCATGCTGTATCTTGAATTTTCTGAATTTTAGTTTTGCATGGTTTTCTTTTTGCATCAGTGTGATCATGCATCATAAATAAAACTGTACTGGCTGTACTGGCATCAGTCACTTCTTTGGAGACCAGCTAAGTCACAACAGCATGTGCCATATCCTTCAACCTCACTGTTTCTTAAATTAGATTCCAGTTTACAAAAAGGCTCCATCTGTCCCATTTTGGAGTCATTTTAATCAAACCTAAAGTCACATTGAGACCCCTGGTTAATGACACCATACTTGTTCCCACAGGACTGAGTACAATTCTAGAAGATTTACTTCAGGCATTGTACCTGCTGGATCCAAATCCCAATCTTTTCCAGTATGCATTTGCACATGCACAAAGAGTGCCAGGACCCCCAGTCAAAAAAAGGTCTTCTTGGTGCCGATGTCAAAACAACCAAACTTCTCAAAATCTTTCCTGAAACAAAGCAAACATTAGCTTGTATGATTTGGAGTAATTAGTCTGCAGTAACTCTAGCTGAGTAACAGCTTTCTGCAGAAATTTTTGACCCATCATTCAATATGAAATTGCACTTTGGATTCTTGTTTTGAAGAAACGTATTTACCTCTGGGTTAAATCTTGTTTAAATCAGATTTCTCGAGGCAATAATGAGAGCAATGAAAACACTGTTGATTTCTTTGGAGACTCTTGGCTTTTCACAAACACGCACATGCCCACACACCAAACATTTGATGCACAAATATGAAGTAAGTCTGTCCTCAGGTGTGAACTAACCTTGTAAAATATGAATACTAAAGATTTTCTCTCTGGGAGGCATTGCGACCCAGTTAAAACATGTTTTGTTCACTTTAATATAAACTTTAACCTCAAAGAGTGGAGTTTGTATCAGCATATGAACATCTCTTCCTCCCATAGCTGCCTATTTTAAACAGTAGTGTCTCTTTCCACTGCAGGGAAGAAACTTAGTGACCTGCGCCTTGCAGCTGTGCACAACACTGAACAGGCCTCCCTTGTGTCCGTGTGTGAGAGCGTGCGTGAATGTGTGCGCGCTCTCGTGCGTTCCCTCGTGAGCCGAGCTGCAGACTCACCATCATCTTTGATTAATGACACCTACAATTAATCAAGTGTCTGCAGCAGCAAGAGAGAGCACTGGCCCAGAGCAGCGGCCAACCAGAAACTTCTGCTCTCCTCAAGAGAGCACACTGCAGAGAAAGAAAGCATAGAAACAGTTAGACAACTGTCTGTCTTTTAGCAAAACCACATTAGTTACCTCACAACAATTAGGTACAGTTTCATCATACATTACTAGCCAGTCTAGAAATATGTGGATTAGAAAAGGAACAAACAATTGCAAAGTGATAAATTTCACCATACTGACATTTTTATATAATGTATATAAATATAAATGTGTGTGTGTCTATGATCAGGCACAACGTTAAAATTGGTTTGGATGACATTGTGAATTGTCAACCTTTTTCTGATGAAGTTAGAATCTTTTGGATTAAATTAGTCTTTCCTGTGTAATCCTTATTTTTTTTTCTTTTTTAGATTATGGCTGAAAGAAAAAGTGCCAAAGCTGCAGCTGGCAGCTCATCTCAGAACGGCTCTGATGTGCCATTACAAGGTATACACTCACAGAAGAAGATTATTTGTTTCTCTTCCTCAAGGTCCCACTCAGATCATCTTTTGATCTATTTTTGAGCATTCCCAGTGGTCTTTTAATTATGATTATGTCAGTTTTAGTCAAAA
The DNA here is from genome assembly GCA_036245035.1 of Adrianichthys oophorus. Classification (NCBI taxonomy): domain Eukaryota; kingdom Metazoa; phylum Chordata; class Actinopteri; order Beloniformes; family Adrianichthyidae; genus Adrianichthys; species Adrianichthys oophorus. The sequence continues at coordinate 9,537,140 of BSAI01000162.1, forward strand.
TTAAAAAACCTTAAAAATGGATGCATTACAGAATGCATACATTTTTTGTTTCAAAACAAAGGAAAATGGGCCTACTCCCCTTGTGCTAAGTTTATATTTCTAATTACTTGTTACAGAATCGACCACATTTAAAGGAAGTTTTGTTCTTTTTAAACCCCATTTCCTCTAAAAATCTGTGTTTGACTCCATAACAGCACCTTTTAAAAAATCACATTATCTCATTGCAAAATGAATACATCAAAATCTACTGTTTTATTGTATTTGCCTTTTTCTATTATTCAAATTATTTGGAAGGAAAAAACTGAAAAAAATTCATCCACCATTCCTAATACGCTGCGACAGGAGGCAAGCAGTGCGAGTGATCAGACTACAAAAGAAACGTATCGGTTCCTCATTTGCAGAGACAATTTGCCTCATTAAAATCTAATTACCGACATTTCTTGCAGGAATAATGTGGTCTTCCTCAGCCCACATCACAGCTCTGTGATCGAAGACGGTTCTGTTCAAAGATCCTCTGCGTCTATATAAGACAAGCTCCTCACATGTTTGTTTAAATATTTTTTTGAAGAAGTTGTTTTTCACTGTGATTCAACATCCAAGTGGATGCAGCAGTGGGTTGGAAACAGTTCTTGCTCTCAACATAACTGCATGAATGTCATGAGGAAAATTGAGGGGATTATTCTGAAATGATTTCGGATGAGGAAAAACAGCAGAAAATGACTGCTCTGTGCTCATCGGATTTGACCTGTTCAAGCTCCATTGTTTTAGGAGCAAAATGAAAACAAAATAATATAAGATTTTTTTTGACCCAATAGGAACTCAGTATCCCAGCCAAAATTTTGTCATTTGGAGACACTGACAGATCAACCATCTTCATGTGCGTATATTTTGGCTTGTAAACATCATTTTGAACCCGATGAGATAGTTGTTTACGGTGTCAATTTTGAATTTCTAGGAAGACCAGACACCTGTTCTGAAGGAGTCCCAGGTGTAGGTTTTTAATCTGTCACTGTGCCATTTAGTCATTGCCAATTCTAGAATTCTGTCTCTGCTGTTGTTATGCTCTAATCATAAAAAAAACCTCACTCCAATCCTCTTTTGATCGATTGTAAAAGCGTTTCCAGTGGTCTTTTAATCGTGATTATGCAGGGGTTTTTTGCCAAAATAAAAAAGAGAAAAACAGTGTCGTTTTCTAGGACATTGTTTCTGCAGAGTGGCAGTAAATCATTAAAAATTTACCTCTAAGTCATGGGCGGGACTGTTTGGGCAGAGCGACCCCGCCCCTCTTTTCCATCATGGAGATCTGAAGTAGCTTACAGCCCCTCTTACCCCTAATCTCTTTGCTTTAACTTGTTATACCCCAACCTAACAATACCAGTGCAACAAAAACGAAGAGCAATATCAGGGGTATCAAGCTGTGGAGTTCTGAGCCAGATGCCAGCTCAGAAGAGTTAAACAAAAACATTCATGGATCTATTTGTCTGCAAGTGGATGCAGCAATATGGAATGGACCAGGGAGCTTTTCGCCAACCGATTGCCTGTTCAACGTCAGTGCTGCAATCTTTTTCAAGCAGCAGTTTTTGTCTGCTTCTGATTCACAACAATTTAAGTAAAGGAATACCCAGAAATGCAATTTTGAGCTTAATTTTCTTTATGACTGTCTTCCATCATAAGAAAAATGCAACTATAACAAGTTAAAAACCCCAAACACATGATCTTTACCAGGGAGGGTCTTTAAGTGCAGCAGGAAATGTAAAAATACTAACTAATCTTTGTTTATTTCTTTGCATCCAGCCATGTATTATGGATCACTCTTTAGAAACTTTAGATGTTGCCTTCAAACAAATAATACTGTTAGTAAAAAAAACAAAATATTTTTAAACAGTCTTTTAAAAACATGTTTAATAGTTATTATTAGTGCACAGTGGGCTTTTGCTGAAAGCAGCCGTTTTGTGTCTTTGTTGTGTTAGTTTTCCAAAATTTTCAGCTTTTTACATCTGTCTGGGTTTGTGTTTCTGCAGCATCTCTTCTAAACTACTACAATCAGAATGCTAATTAAGCCTTTGGCCCCTCCGGCTACGTTAAGCAACCATTTGATCAGAATTTTTTTTTTTTTTGCCTCCAGAGTTTCCGATGCCAAAGACGGAGCTGGTGCAGAAGTTTCATGTGCTGTACCTGGGTGTGACTTCTGTGTCTCGCCCAATAGGTAAAGCTAATTCCTTGCACTAATATTTAAAACAGTAGTACATGATTTTAGGATTGTATTAACTGTGTTTTTTTGTCTTTTTTACAGGCATGGACGTCATAAATGGGGCCATAGAGAACCTTCTGTCATCAACAGGCAAAGAGGACTGGACTCCCGTTATACTGAGTATTGCTGACACCACTGTGGCTGTCATCAAAGAAAAGGCAAAGATGCTAACAAAAACATACAAAATGCGCTATTGGTTAGAAACAACATGGTATGGTACAAATCCTGCCGAGCTTTGACCTTTTTAAGCCAACCAGCTAGTGCTGAATGTTGCAGTTCTTCAAATGACCACTAGAAGTTGGTTTCATTTGTGTCAATTTCCCATCGACTTCCAAACAAACTTTTCTCCAAAAATAACCCTATTTACTGTATAGCTTTGCTTTTTTAATTGTTTTTTTTTTTTATATTTGTCACAACCATGAGGGGCAGATTCTATTTTTTTAATAAACAAGCTGGACTTTAGATGTTAGAGGTCAGATTTGTGCAGCATAAAAAATAAAACTTAATAAAACTTGAATTAGACTTTATCCTGCCTAATCAGCCATACTTTTGGAAATCTGTGGTTGGTATTCCAGGCTTCATTTTTAGTGTTCAGAGCATTAATGGGGACAAATCAAGTGTCCCATTAGTAAACACGTCCAAATTTTACACATAGAAGAAGTGCTTTTAAACTAAAAAACTATTTTTTAATGACATTTGAGTTATTTTCATGCACTTCCTTTCCTACAAGGAAGTAAGACGCATCGATTTCTGACGCACGGTATAGGCAAATAGGCCCTTTAAAAACTGAACCCAATTTGGTTTAACTCAGTAAATTACTAAAAACATTCCTCTGTTTCAGATTCTGTCACTAGTTTGGGATTATAGAAAATGATGTCTGTCTTTCTGCTGTGCAGGAGGAAGAAGAGGAAGTACTGGTGGAGTGTCGTGTTCGGTTTTTGTCCTTTATGGGTGTGGGGCGGGACATCCACACATTTGCCTTCATTATGGACACTGGGAACCAGCATTTCCAGTGTCATGCTTTCTGGTGTGACCCCAATGCTGGCTGCGTTTCGGAAGCTGTGCAGGCAGCTTGCGTGGTGAGCTCTGAAAAGTTGAAAATGAAACAATTTTATGACACAAAAAGAAAATCTAAAGAAGCTATTTAGGACAGGCATACATAGTCTGAGTCTCCAGAGCCACATGCAGCTCTGTTGTCCTTCCAATGTGGCACTTTGGCTTTGAAAAATAATGCAAATTCTTTAAAAAAAAAAAAAAAAAAGGTAGTTATAAGCTTAAAATTTATGAATGAAAGGCTTATTCGCCACATAAACAGAAAAGAAGTGCATTTTTCCAAATGGTGAAGTGGTATTTAATATGACTGCTGACATCAATTTGTCCTGCCCTCTCTTAGCTCCGGTACCAGAAGTGTTTGGTGGCCCGGCCACCCTCTCAGCGCGCTGGCTCCTCCTCCTCTCCCTCTCCGGATTCAGTGACCCGACGAGTGACCACCAGTGTAAAACGGAGCGTCCAGTCTCTCATAGACACTCTGAAACCCAAGAAACAGTCATCAGAACTGCCACAGCAATGACCATCACCACTCACCCCAGTCCAGCCTGGAAATTACCGACACCGTCTTCACTCACCCAGACAATACCAGCCGTGGTAAAAGAGGATGTACAGTGAAGACAGTATAACAAGGTTCACCACAAATACAGGAAAGAAGAGAAATGGTTAGAGATAAATATGTCCATCGATTAAAAAAGAAAGAAATCACTTTTTGTAAATGGAATATGAAAAAAGTTGTTTTTTACAAGTAGAAATTGAACCTCTAAAATAATGCATCTCACCTTCTACTGTAGGAAAATTACTTGATGACAAACTACAGACAGAATTACCAACAAACAAAATAGAATATCAAACCTCTATTTGCTAATTGCTTAAGGAGCAACATCATATGTAAAAGTGTTTTTTTTTTTATTTTCAAATCTGTTTTTCCTGAATGTCTTGACCAATTGAGCTACAGTAGAAGTAGGAAGTGTCTTGCTGTTGTAAAAATGAAAAATGAGAAAATATTCTTTGAGATCAGATGTGAAGTGGCATCAGCTAGAGGCTGGCCACCAAAATGCCGTTTAGCATTTTTCAGAGGTAAATGAGTCACTACACTCAGCCTCTGTGAAGCGATTGTTAAAAAGTGACATGTGTGTAAATGATTGTATGTAGAAAGGTGAATATTAGGGCACAAAACCTGTAGAGGCAGCATCAGAGAGATAAGATGTTTGTGACAGAAAGTGTGGCTGAAATAGGGCTTTTGATTCTGCATGTTTTCTTGATGGGGGCGTGGTTAATGTTAGGGGTTTTGGTAAGAGAAAACACACAAAAAAAACATAATCTCATCTTTACTTGACTGACACAAGAAATCCATCTTAACACCTAAATAGAAGTATCATTTGTAAAAATACAATTAATGAATGTCAGTTTTTTTTCTTCACTTATTTATGAAGATGTTTAGAGCAGAAGAAGGCTGGGCACGTTTCACATAGTGGTTTTCTCTGGCAAAAACATTGGCTGCAGGCTTATCAATCTTCTATTTGACTTTGTTCTCCTGTCTCAGTAACAAACAAGATATTTTTCCTTATTTGGTCAACAAATGTGCCTGTCAGTCTGACTGCTGCAGTACAGCCAGTAAAGCTGACGGAGAAAGCAATATGATGATCATCATGATCTCAAGCAAGTCAGAATTAAAAGGCGACGGTTTATAACGCTATGTTTACACCGTGCATGTGACTCACGTTCAAGAATGTGTTAAAGGTGCATTTAGCATGCGGTGTTCACACTGGACAAGCAGAGAGGGGCTTCTTGGTTTTTTTACTGTTTACTAGCGCATGTCCGCCACAAGTTGGAAGAGGCTTGGGATGAAATGTCAGAACGGTGCAAATCTAGCAAATCTTTCTCCAGGCTTTTTCTTTCACAACTCTATTCTAATATATGAAAGACTTGGTGTCATATAATCCTGGTCATGTACAAATTGCAATTATTAATTTCTCCATCATGATTGATTTTCAAATATGTTGGTACTTCTGTGAATTAAAAGTGCCGTCATCCATACTTCGCTACCAAATCCAAGTCCCTGATTGGTCAAAGTTCCACCTGGTTTAACTTTCAACGCACATTTAATGGCTGTGCGTTTTGTCCGTAGATGGTACACAATGGTCTTAAAATGTGTGTAGCAATGCGTAAACGTTTAGAACACGAAAGCCCAAAATGCATGTTTATATAGACTTTTCATTGGAAGTTGTCACTTGAACGTGCGTCATTGATGGCGGTGTGAATGTGGCTTCGGACTTAATGATGATTTCTTTCAAGCCAAAATTGAACGTTTGCAACTCGCGTTTAGTCTGTAACCATTTTACCTGTTTAAAATCCTTTTAACAACCTTCACTTGAACAACATTTCAGTTTTGTAGCATATGCAACCAACATTTAGCCTCTGAAATATTTACTACCACAAATTGGGTTTATTTCTGTTTTTTTCTGACTTTTCAAGATATTCAGATGTCCTCTAATGCAACCTGTAAGATAAAAAAAAAAAAAAAAGAAAACTGTAAACAACGCAATCACCTTTTAAAAGGTTAATTTATACAACCACACTTTCAAATAGGACTTATACAAAAATGTAAAAATTTATTCAAAAATAAAATGAATCTGTTCTGCAACAAGCAGACTGCATGCAGAATTTTCCGCTTAGATCTGGCACATGCATTTTTAGCATTATAAGCAACTAAAAGAGGCTGATGCTCAGACAAAACACTATGATGACTCAAGCCCTTAAGCAGTCTTTGATGTATTTTGATGCATTGGATTGTAATGCTTTTTGTACACACACACAAGAAAAAAACATTTTGACATTTCATGAATGTAGAAAGATTTCAGTTTAAACTTGTCGAATTTCTCAGGAATTTTTATGCAGATAGCCAAAATTTATCCAGAAAATTCCGGGCTCTGACTTAGGCGGACATGAAACACTGCGAGGCATATCCACAGCAGCACACAACCCCATTTGTAGTGCTTGGAAGGCACGACAAAGGTCAAATGTGTTCTTTACACTAGGGTTAACAGCATTTTCTCAACCACAGAGAATTGAGACAGTTTACTCCCTCTCACAGTCGAAACACACTAATATGCACACATGGCAGAAAATAATATCGATGTTTAAAAATATAAGTATGCCAACAAAAACTCTTTTCTATGCTCATGGGGCTCATGGCCACCACCTGCACTCATTGTGAAATTTGTCAAAACATTTTATGTGTAAAAATGCACACCAAATAAGAAAAATGCGAAATATCATTTTGTCACTTGTCTCTACACCGTGTAAATGTATCAGTTGTGACAATAAAAGCATTACCATTATAAAGGAGCAGATTCTTGTGTGTTTTCGCCCCTTTTCCAGGTCAGCCAAGCCACATATTCACACTAATCACTATGTAATAATGGTGAATTTGATCCTGTCCTTTAAACATGCACAGTTTGATTATGCCTTTGACATTTTAAAGAGGAGGAAAGCAAGCTAATTTTATGTACTTAAAAATGTACTATTCAATCAACTTATGTGGTATAGGGTATGTCCTATTAAGATGTGTGGCATATCACACAAAATTGTATCATGTTTAAAATATATAAAAAAATTTAAAAAAAAGCTATTTTAAGTTGATTTTTGAAGGCATTTTGTTGTAAAAGTGTCCCTCGTTTGAGAAGCACAGCTTCATGATATATAGCCTTTGACGTGCAGTTTAAAGGCGCCAAAACCTGCAATTCCTTACAAAATGTTTAGTGAGTAGGCCCCAGAGCGGAGTCAGATGCAAAGGGAAGGTTTTAACAATTTAAATCTCCACAAACAAAAGGGCAGGCAGCGGCGGCCGGGAGCTTGGCCAACAAACGATACACTAGGAGACGGCCAACAAAAAAGGAATAATCTGACAGGGTGCAGGAGCCAGGAAAGAGGCTTTTGAAGAGGTGGAAATGAATGACGAAGCTATTGGCTTCTGGTTCTAACACTCCCATCATCCCTTTGATCCCACCTGTTGCAGACCAATGCAGCCTTGCAGCCCTGCAGAAGTCTCCAACAGCTCACCACCTTCACCGACAAGAACTCGCTTCAACCGCAAACATATAAACTAGTACCACCACATTTCAATGTTTAGAATAATGTCAATATTAAAAATCAAAACTGAAAAATGTCCCAAAAACCACACACAAGTGCCACTGAAAACCTTCGCAGACTCACTTACATAAACTCCAGGCCTGTAGTACAGAGGAGGTAGGAGAGGAGAGGGGCCATCGAGTCCTTGCTGTTGGTTGTAGGGTCACCTGCTGTCTCAGCAGAAGGCCATGCTGGAATTCACTGCTCTCTTTGGTGCCTGAATAATTCACAAGCACAGTGTACACCACAGGGAAAAGCAGCCTGTGTGACTTTTTTTGTGTACTTTGATTTTTCAGTTGCTTGCTTGGACTGAATTCCTGATGCTCAACTCCTTTCAAGTGTTTGCACATGTTGCCCATTAGTCAGCATTCAAATGTAAGCACAGAAGTGTGCATTTTTCCCACTTGTTCTTCTGCAGGCACATTGATAGACCCTCTGTACAGCAGTCAATATTGTTTTTAAGGCCTCTCTGGTGTGCAGTCTTGGTGGTTGCCCTGGACTTCATTGATGTTAACTCATACAGACGGGGGGCGCTGAATTATTAAAGAGGCACTCTGCCTTACTTCTCTTTCTTCTCCTTCATCCCTGTAAACCTCACTTCCTCTGTATCTCCAGAAACTACTTTGCAATCTGTAAATCTGCCATCTCTGTCGGATCTTTGCCAAATCCAATTGCGACGTTGTCTTCCAAACCCATTTTTCCCAAGTTTTGTGCCTTCAAAAACATATATTAAAAAGATATTGAATATGTCATGCCTACATTTTTTATTTAATTTACTTAAAACTTACTACAAGAAAAATGAAAACTGAGACAATTTGTGTGGTTACTATATATATATACACACACTTGTAGTTTAATCTAATTTCTCTGAAATTAGGCTAGAAACACTACAATGTAATGTATGAATGAACACTACAGTGTAACACAGAAATGTCTTTATTGTCCCATGCTTCCATATAACAAGCTCATAAAGAACCTTACTGTGCACAGATACGCCCATATAACCCAGGCAACATTCAGACATTTATATAATTGCCATTGTTATGGTGCTTTTCAAAGTGCCACAATAACTTTTGATTAGCAAAGTTTATTAGAGGTAAGAAGGAAAAAAATCCTGTTAGTGGTGGCATTACAGCAGTTTGATTATCTTTTTATAACAATCTGCGGACGTATAAAATATGGTGGATGGCCAAAGATAAATAACAGCGCGAAGGAAGTCTGTCGCTCCCTCTGTGGGTGAAATGCTTTAATAACTTGCATTAAGCATTTCTTAAGAGCAAATTTCATAATGGTAGGTGGTAATGTCATTGTGAGTTATGAGAAAATGTGGAAAAGACGGCAGAAAAAACTTGAATGATTTCATCTCTGACAGCGCTGTGCCTGTCAGCTGGAAGATAGGCAGGCAAAGGGAATTTTATAAGAAAGATTAGTAAAATGACTCATTAAAACTGAAGAAAAGTGGCTTAAAATCATGCATTTGAATTCAAAATGCAAAAAAATGTTGACATTTTCACATTTTTTTCAATTTTTTTCAGTTCCTCAAGATCTTTAAGTACAAGAAATCATCAAGACTTGCAAAAATAAAGTAGAAACATATAGTTTTAGATTCACAGTTTACTTACTTAACTCCCTAAGTTACGGATAAATTGGAAATATTTCCATCAGCTTTTTTTTTTTAGTTTAGTCTAGCAACAGATTCATGTTTTTTATTTTTTCATGAGACAAAAAGCTAACTTATATTTGAAAACAACTTTGGCTACAAAATAATAAAATTCAAAGGACCTTGCTTTCCCTGTAGGCAGAAAACCCTACATAAAAAAGTATTATTTTGCAAAATTGCCTGCTTTACACTGCAAATACAGGTTGCCTAGAAATAAATACAAGATTATCAAAATGTGAACAGTTTTCTTTAAATAATCATGAAAATCTGCCAGTGGGGTATGAAAAAAATTGTCTTACCAAGAATTCCTATTTTAAGAAAATAATTCTCGTCACAAAAAAAATGTTTTTATTAAACTAAGATATTTTTTCCATTGAAAACAATTCTTATCAAGATTTTTTTTGCAAGACCAAATATAACATTTTTTTCTTGAAAATGGTTAATTTAATACATAAATGTTCAGTTTTTGCAGTGTATAACATAGCATTGCAACTTCCAGATGACAATGCTATGGATGGTTGTTTACTGTTTGTTTGTGAGCATCACTGCCACTTGTTTCTGTGAGAATTTTCTGCTGAAGCCATTCTTGCCTGTCTAAGAGAAACAGTCAAAAAGTCAGCTTTAGCTGACCATGGAAGGATCCCAGACAAAGAAAGACTCTGTTTCCTCTGTGGTTTGTTCATGCTCAAAGCAGCTTTAATAAGAGTGAGGCTAAGTCTGAAGCGAAAATGCACAAAAAGCAAAACATAGTATGGAATAATACATATAGGAGTTACACAGAGCCCACTACTGGAACAGGTTTAACATACATTTAACTAGATGTGCATTGAAATGGAGTCAGTCAGCAAAAGATGCTTGAAAATGTCGTTGAATAAATAGTAGTTTGCTACATTAGTTGGTAATGGCAACAATTATCCAAGTTTTTCACCTCTTCACCTTGCATTAACCCTAACCCTAACCACAATTCATTGATGATCATGTTACTTATTTTAAATAAATCAGAACTCTTTAAAGAAAAATCGAACATGTAGTTCATTTAAAGCTAAAGTGGTCTTTTAATTAGGATTGTGTTGTTTTTAGGCACAATCTAAAAACCTGGGTCATTTTCTAGGACAATGTTTCTGCAGAGTGACAGGAAGATACCCAGAAATGCAATTTTAAGCTTTTTTTTCTCCATCATGAGAAAAATGTCAGAAAAAAAGTGTTAAAAAAGACTATTTTCAGTCTTTAATTGAACTGAAGTCTGAGTACTAGTATTGCATCCAGACTGGACCATTATGTAAAAAAAAGAGCAGGTTGCTATGGAAGCATGAGAGGAGGTTCTCTGTCTGTATTTCTTCTAGGAAAAAGAAGGAGAGCAAAGTAGTGCAGCTGATCCAGGTATGCTATGATCGCACACTTGTCTTGTTCTGTGGGGAGAAGTCTGATCACAATGAGATCAAATTTGTAACGTGAGCTGCCCTCTGCCTGCAGAAAACAGAAGCAGTCAAACATTGAGTACAAGAGCAGCATTTAAGCTTTCTGGAATGCTCTTCATTGAGCTTTGAAGGCACAAAGGAAGCGTTAAAACACATTAATTAACAACAACTACCTTTCTCTTCAATAACTGAAGCTTCTGTGCTTTTTAAGGGTCACAAAAGACTTTCGAAGCTGACAGGTGGCAGACAAACCAAACAAGGAAAAAAAAAGCATTTTCTGGTCTGAACAAAATCACAACTCATGTGACCACGTCAACATGCAACCAAAACAATGCCAACTAAACAAAATCCACACATCAAAGCTAAAATAAAAGCATTAATATTCTTTTTTTATTGCTACAATTGCTCTTATCAAGAAATCCCTCTGAAAGAATGTACTTCTGAACAGGTTTTTTATTAAACTGAATTTACATGTGCACTGCTCCCCTCTTTCAGCTTCTGGTTTCTTTCAGATTGCTGCGAGTTAGAGTTTCATTATTAAGTGTTTGATTTGCCTTTTTTTCCCACTAAATAGTTGTTCAACAGAAACAATTAGAGCTCATCTAAAAGTAAATTAAAAACTGCTCAGATGGAATTAGTTCCAAACTAATGTGAAAAATTGCTAGACTAAAACACAAAAACGAAGGATTTCAGGGTTTATGTCAAAATGTTCACGTGTCCTGCTTTGGTTTTTGAGCTTTATCACAGACTTTAAAAAGCATTGTCTCCTATTTTACTAACTAATGCCTCTTTGAAGGCAATGGAACGAGACCATCGACCCATTTGGGCACTCGATGTACCCAAATCCATTAATTACCAGTCCAGTTAGAAAGAATCAACTGAGACAAAAAGAGCTGATCAATAGAAGTGAAACTGGAGGAGTTGGTTTACATTTCCACCAACCAAAAGACTCAATCATTTGATGAACTGGGTCCAGGCATCAAAAGAAAAGCAGTGAATGGTTTAAGATGAATTAGGCGTACTGAGTAAACCACAGCAAATACGGCTGAAAAGACTCAAAAGTAGATGAGACGTGATTAAATTCTAAAAAAGGTTTATCACAAATAGGTGCCCTTTATGCCCCATTGATTTTACCGCAAAGATTCTTTACATTAAAATAATCTACAAAATACATCTTAGAACAAGAAATGAAAGATGGATTTGTGTTACAAAAATACAGAAGTCAGATTGTCCTGTTTTGGGGTTGACTTTAAAAAAACCAAGTGTATTCTGACTGGAAAAGTCTGTTGGTCCAGACCAAGTTCACTTAATCTGGTCCTGACTACATCCTGAGCCTTGCCCTTGGTCTGTATTCAGACTGCCGTCAACTGGACTTTTCTTTTTCAAACCAAAGCTTGAAAACAAAACTATGTGACTAAAGATCTCTTTAGTCATTGGCCAGAATGCCCATTTTGGTCCAGTTGTTTCAGTCCGAGCACGGAGCCTATTCAGACTGAGGAAACTCAGAGCAAACCGCAGCTCATTAGGACTGAAAATGAACCCAGCCCACCTCAAAGGATGGGTCTGAGAGCGGTTCCTGGTCCCGGATCTGGGTATGCTAGGGTGTATTCAGACTGAAACTTTGTTCCAGATTGACAGGGGAAACAAACTCTGATTCACTTTAAACAAGTGAACTGTGGCTCGCCTCCATTCCTCTCCTTTCCAGGACAAACCTCCACCTCTCTAACTTCCACTCCACCTGCTCCATGTTCTCACTACAAATCACAATATCATCTGCAAACATCATAATCCATGGTGACTCCTGTCTACCTTCATCTGTCAGTCTGCCCATCACCATTGCAAACAGGAAGGGGCTCAGAGCTGATCCCTGATGTAATCCCACCTCCACCTTGATCTCCTCTGTCACCCCTACAGCACACCTCACCACTGGTTTACAGCCCTCATACATGTCCTGGACTGCTCTAACATAGTTCTCTGTCACTCCAGACTTCGTCATACAATACCAGGGTTTCTCTCTGGGCACTCTGTCATAAGCTTTCTCCAGATCTACAGACGGAGTGTAGCTCTCTCTGACCTTCTCTGTGCTTCTCTAACAATATCCTCAAAGCACATATTGCATCTATAGTGCTCTTTCTTGGCATGAAACCATCCTGCTGCTCACAAATGTTCACTTCTGCTCTTAGTCTAGCTTTACTCTTTCCCATAACTTAATTGGCTCATCAGCTTTATTCCTCTGTAGCTGCCACAACTCTGCACATCACACTTTTCCTCGTGATTTTTGGGAGACTTCTGCCAAAGGTAGAAACATTTATTTTCATAGAAGGTTCAAGTGGCCCCTCATTTCAGAGAATGACTCAAAAAACCAGCTGAACATCACCATGGAATAAAGAAAAAAACACATTATGTTAAAATATGACAATGCTCATTTGAAACATCCACTTTTACAAGATGAATGCAAACCCAAGCTCCAGAATTAACCACTTGTGTAACAGAAGAGTAAGTAATGCTGCAGAAGACAGTGGCTGACCAATACAGAGCAACATTAGCATTCCTAATTAAAACTCAGACCATCTCAGAGGAACGCCCAGGGCTTCAGTCTAATGGCATTTGAGATTAGATAATTAGGAAGCGTATAAGCTTCATCATGTCAGAGAGGCGAGAGGAGCAGTGCACGTGTCTGTTGTGCATGACTACAGGAGGGCAGGTGGTTTTACACCCACACTTCATGATTTGATCAATATCTTTCCTCAGAAGTAGCAACCAGAGCCTCCATTTTGCTCCGGGCTATGGAGCTGCAGGAAAAAACCCTGCGAGAGGTCTGTGTCTTAGAAAACTAAATGGTAAAAAGAAGAAAGATCCATTTGAAATATTGTGTTCAGAAGTCCAAATTAATTCACACAAAATCTTCAAACTGGCTTGACTGAAAACATAAATGAGTTTTGATTGATATGCTTTTCCTGTAGTACAAATTCATGAAAAGATGTGATATAAGTAACAGAAAAAACAAATAGAAGAAATTTGCAGTTTTGTCTTACCTTTTGTACACACAATGGATGCAGATTAAACTATATTATTTATTATATTGATATTTTTTGGTGAAAAAAATCCCAAATTATTATAGGAAAATCTTCATGGGATTACTAACTCCAGAACATTTTGGGATCGACACGATCTTAAAAAAAAAAAAAAGATTTTGAAACTGTCTAAAGCTGAAGCCCAAAACACTCAATGGCTTCCATAATCAGAGTTTCTAACACATATATTAGCAGTAAAACGATAACAAATATACCAGTTGGGTGCATCTTTGTCCTTTTGTATAGTACTTTTCTTGGTTTCTGAAGAACACATTTTAAATATAACATCTCATGGTTACTTGTGCAGCCTCAGCCTCCACATTCAATTACTCACTGTTCACTGGATCTTTTTTTACTGTCAATATTTTTGCTTTACTTGGATAAAATTCGTGGTGTCTTTGTTGTGGCGCAAGAGTCGTAAAAATAGTGGAAAAATTTTTCTATCCTCATTGGTGGTGCCTCCATGTGCAAACCTTTTCAGCCGTGTCCCTGAATTTGGAATCCCATATCTTTCCAACAGTCTGTCAAAATCGGATTCCTTTGCCACACTTCTTGCCAGTTGCTGCTTAAATCTAAAGACGCTTTCCCACTAATTTCTGGGTCAACAAGTTGCTGTTTTAACTTGGATGAAGTTGCATTGGACACACATGCTGTTTGATGAGCTCCGGAAACTAATCCTTGCTTCTGTAAAATAAACTGAACGGTTATCTCGAAATCAATACTGATACTATTTTCTTCTTTGTTCACTGTAAAAAAAAAAAGTATATTATAAAAAAAACCATGTACAGCAACAAACATTGAAATGCACCAGATTATTCCAGGCTAATTTCCATCTTTTATCCTCTGGCAGATTATTTTCAGTGAAAGAAGGACAGATTGAAAACAATCAATAACCTAAGAAAATATGGCATAAATAAAATTTAAAGAAAACATACATAAAAGATGCAGCTGTAACAGTGAAAGTGGCCACAAGGGAGGCAGCAAGGACAGACAAGATCATATAAGCAAGGATTTATAGGATTTTAACAAAAGTTGCATGACTTTATTGACCAGGGATTCTCAACCTGGATCCATTGGAGCTAAACTATCCTATTTGTTACTTGGTCATCCCTGGTTCACTTTCTTCAAAAAAGCCAATTAAGTGTTCAAGTAAACCAGATTGTTGAACATATACATATATATGTACACATATATGGCAGATCTTTTAAGCCAAAATTTAGAAAATGATAGTAAAGCCAAACAACAACAAAAAGTTGACTTCCCTAACAGCTGTAACATTCTGATTTCAATTTGACCGAGTATTTTATCAAACATGACTCAAACATTAGATTTATGTTGCTGTACCTTTAATATTGTGGATTGAAGTTGTACTGATTAAACTTTCACCTCCTCTTCAACAAGAGTTTATTAAGTTTATTTCATCATAGTGTGAATTATGTAAAAAAAAAAAATGAAAGCCTAAGGCTTGTAATAAATCGGACCAAGTCAATTAGCAGGATAAAAGAGAAATAACAGAGAGGATAGACAGGGCTTATTAGAATTCCACAGCATTATGAACACCCTCAGAGAGGAGACTTCTCTCCAGCTCTTACCTGGATTATGAGTTCGTGGTCACTAAGCAACGAAGTGGAGAGCAACTGAGATTTAAGCTCAGCTGGAAACACCAGCATACCCACACCATGGGGATCCTGGCAGACCCTCCAGCTGCCAAATTGATTTCTCCAACCCTGCATTGCTCAGCACACTTCAGACCAAACCCAGACTGCAAGAAAAGGAGAGCAGCAACGACAGCAAATGAGTAAAAATCTAAGAGGAGGGATAAAAGAACAAGGTGAGAGGTAGGAGAAAGAGACGACCTGTCATCATAGATCAGACGGGTGTGCAGAATTTCTATTTGGCCCTATAAAACACCTCAATAGTAATATGTGCTGTAAATTTGTTAACACACACATACACACCATTTGTGTAAGGCAGTCGACCTTTCCAGTTGCAGAGGTGGATGAGAGCTGTTGCTGATTAATCTGTCTACATCTGCTGGATTTACACCAAACTGATTCAACCTGTAAGTGGACAAGTCATTACTGGATAGGTTTGCCCAGCCGGAAATGACTGACTGACCCGGTATCCAGTGAGGTGGCTTATGCAAAAGGAAGAAGTTTGCATCGGAGAGAGTAGTCACTGACGCACAATTCAAGTAAGTCCTAACATTTAAGACGCAATCACGTATTTAGTTGTTATGGAAATAATAAATCAAGGCGAGCATTGGCATAAGTCATATAATTATGTCAAAAGCAGAGGAAAAGGCTCTGTGACTTAGTGTTTTTTGTCACTTGTGACTTCTACAGGTGTTCTTCCAGAACAAAGGTTTACAAAAGTGACTCATAATCTTCTTTCATAATCCCAGATTACTACATCTGGGATCTAGATTTGTCATCTGCATCCATGATGACCACGGTGGATCATTCCAGTGCTTTCTGATCTTCACTGACTTCCTGCTGGCTTTAGGACACACTTAAAAAACCCACTCCAGTGACAATCCTGTTTCTTTTTGTTTGTAACATATTCTTGTAGCAAAAGAACAAATGCTTCTTTGATTCTTTGGAATTTTGAATAATTGTGAAGACTGTGAATGTGCCATATATTAGTGTCATCTTTTTTCAAAATTCTTGTAATAATGGATGCAAATTTTCAAGTCAAGTCAAAGCTATCTAGCAGATTTGGCTCTCTGAACTAGATTGCATTTTGATTACCAGGTAGATTTGTGAATTGGACCTTTGCAAAGAAAAAAAAACAGTTTTATTAGGTCAGTTCTATTTTCAACTTCCTAAACAAAAATATGTATTAATTTAGTAATGTTTTTAAATTATCTACAACTAAAGCATCACATTTCCTAAAATTCCCCTGTTCTTTTAAAATAATTCTCTTCCCGAAGGTTAAAGAAGATGACAGTAATATTGCTCATGGAATTTTTCAGAAAAATCAAAAGTGCTGATGGTTGCTGTGCCTGCCTCATTCTCCCATAACAAATATGAAGGCCCAAAATAACTAAAAAAAAAAAAATGTTTTTTAAAAACTAAGCTGTTTCAAAACTGAAAAAAATCTGTCTTTTCTACCCAAAGCTCAGGTGGGAGGATGTGGCAATGTGACAATTTCTGAGAAGATCGTCTGCACTTATAGAATGCTCCTCCCCCTGAGGAGAAATGTGAAGATGAATAAAAGGTAAAGAAATTGTGGGGTTGTGTCGAGGTCACAGGAGAGCAAAGCAATAAGAACAATAAAAACCAGCAAGGACTGTATCTGAAAACATCATGATTCTCACTGCAAATTTACATTTTTGTAACTGTAATATAATGGTGCAAAAAATAATTTGTCCGTTTCAGAGGACAGTTTTTTCATATTTATGAAGCCATGTGTGTGGCTTCTATGCAGATTTAAAGACTAAGTTGGAATACATACAGTGGCAGATCAAAAATGTCTCTCCAGCCCAATTCTGCTGTTAATTGGGCCCAGGGGGAAGTCTTGCTCAAGCATATTCCTGTTTTTTTTTTAATCATAATCTTTCCTTTCTTTTCCTCCTTCAACTTACAACTCTGTTTGTGACTCTCCCCATCAGGATTTTGCTGCTTTTTATCCATCTTCACCTTTCCCTTCCTGAGGGAAGAGGGGCAACAGCTCTATTAGTGGCAGGTAATGATTCCATGGCAGCAGCAGCTCTGCCATGTCCTCATGACTGAGCTCTGGGCACAAAAGCCAAAAGTCTTCCAGATTTTATGCAGCAGCCCCCAAAATGATGAAATCTTTATTATTCATCATGCATCCATTTTCATTTTGGGAAGGTAAGCTTGTACCGCCCCACTTTGACCACTCTTCTTCCCCACCTATGCTCAAATTTGACTTACTCTTTACCAAGTTTAAGTGAGATGCTTAGAAACATAATCTCAGTAAAAAATAAAGATGTATTGAGTTTTGGATCAAAAGCTTAAATGAAGTTCAATTTGATCAAATGTAATAGCTGTACTTGGTAAAATGTGAGGATGACCAGCTGTTTAATCCAACAGAGCAACATGACTGAATTCATAACATCATCTTCAGAGCCCACTATGAATGTTAATATTGGTTTCCAATCAAAAATCACTGGTATAAATCTTCACTGAGCATTTCCCGTTCAAAAAAAAAAAAAAGACCTCACTGATGTTAATCAATAAAATAAAACTGTAGGCTCAAGTATTTAAGGTTTTCAGAAGTTCTAGAAAACTGTGACAGAATCTGCAAAATGTAAGATAAAAGCAGTACTTACTGATGAAAACCCAGAGGCAGACAGCTACGCAGCGTGAGTCTGGATAATTCACGTGTGATCTGTGCTATTTCTGTATCAGCTGCTTTATTTCAGTTTTGAACTTTGTTGATTTTCCTAGTAGATTCAAAGTGTTGCAAAGATTTCTGTTAAGTAAAAACTTAAATTCAATTCATATTCAATTCATTAGACTTCAAAATAGACCTGAATGGATAACCTTGTTTCAGTGTTTTCACAAACGATTTGCTTTTTGAACATCTTGTAAGAAACAAAATAAAAATAATAACAACATGCTGTTCTGATAAAATCACTGCATTAAACTAATTTGAGTATAATTAGATTTCTAGACCTCATAGTGAGAAAGCCCTGGCTAAAATCCCAGCTGGGACCTTCCTGTGAGGATTTTGACTGTTCTCATGCATGCCTGGGTTTTCTCCGGGAACTCTGGCTTCCTCCAACAGACCAAAAATGTGCTCCACAGGTTAAGTGAGGTTTCTTAAATTGTTCCTATAGCTCTGGATGTGTGTGGGATTGTGTGGCCCTGTGGCTAGCTGGCGGCTTGTCCAGGGTGTAATCTGTCTTCACTTAACAGTAGCTGGGTTTGCTCCGGCTGTGACCCTAAAAGGAATTCAGCTGATTCAAAAAATGCATGGATATTTTTTTTGATATTTTTTATATTTTTTGATACTTTGATGTTCTCAATTAGCTCTGGCCTTTTTTATGTTTTTCACAACATTATTTTTTAATATTGTAATAGATTTCTTGAACTAGGAGTTTTATGCTTGATTGATTTTATTTAGTGCAAGATCCCTCTCTTTCATCATTTTTATTATGTCAGAGTTTATCAAGGGTAGCGTGTTTTTATTTTGATTAAATTTGAGTAAATTTAATACATCCTAAAGATAAAATGAGTGACTTTGGTGAAAGAGAAATAGCCATCAAATGTCATCATTGTAGACACATGCGCTGCTGTTGATTGTCACAATAGAACATCTCCAGGTTCTCATTTTACCATTTTCCACAAGATGAAGAAAAAAGAGATGTATTTTTACAGTCAAACAGGAAGGGTGCCAGCTTGCAGATACGAACAGATTCTGTAGTGAAGATTTTGTGTCAGGTAGGTCTATGGTTACACATTTGATTTGTCTTAAAAGTAACACATATTTAGGGATGGGTAGCACTTGAGTTTTATCCAGTACCTGTGCCAATCCGTCAAAGGAAAAGGTGCTGGTACTTAAACATTGCTGGAATCAGTACTTGTTTTTTTTTAATGGTGATCATATAATGGAAAACTTAAAAACCTTTCCCAAAAAAATGCTTATGTGAGGAAGCTGCATCAGAGGACCACGCAGCCCCTGAATTTACCTGAGCTGTTTGTTTCTTTCTGTCAGCGCAGCGTCTCTGTTATTCTCACTAAGAATATGATAAATTATTATTGATTGCAGAATTTAAAACTGAATTGATTGCAGAATTAAGGACAATCTGATTTCCAATTTGTAACATTAAGATAAATTATGTTAAATAAAAGTTTTATTCTTCATCCTTCTTGCTGGCTAGACTCTAAACAACAACGTCATGGACTTTCCCATTGGTTAATGTGATCGTATGCTTCCAGGCATTTACATTCCCTGTAGGCTCTAATAGATTCTCCAGAGAAAACATACAGATAATTGATTAAATACAATACATTTCTGTGAAGGCAATGTCGGATATAATTGTTCACATGTGTAAACTTCTCTCATCTTGAAGTTTATTGAGCCCTCCTCTTGAAGGTTCTTGTTGTTTGATCGGTAGTGTTCACTCCTTATCTCCGATCTATCAGCAAACACATCTTCAATGTAATATTCTATTCAAAACACCCCCTTAATGTCAAGTACATGTTATTTTGAGGATGACCTCTAATTTTTGAGTTTGATGTCTGACAAATTTGCCCTTTTTCAAACATGCATCCTCACTAAGACTGCTTCCTCTCTCATCAGGACCCAGCCCTCATTTTCTCATTTATCATGATCAAATATCCTTCAGGCTCAATTTCTATCTATAGCTTCATATTTCATCCCACCCCCACTCCGCCACCCTCATGCAACCCCTTTTTTACTACCTATTCTCTCATTCACCTCATTCTCTCTTCTCTATCAAGGTTGAACTTTATAGATGTCAGGAACGTAAAAGAAGGTGAGACTGAGTTCTAAAGACTGTCTCATTGTGTCTGCGCTTTATTGTCAAGCTATAGGGATGCAGAGTAACAACCTGTCACCAACACATTGGGGGGAGTATTTATTTCACTGCAACCATATTTCACAAGTACACAATCCAAGTAGACATCTATGTGCATGCAGAAATTGCGGCTGATCCCAGATCCATCCCCACTAATGTATCTGTATGTGTTTGGGCCGTCACTGAAGTCGACGTTGCTCGTCTGGAGTCTGCATGCTCCGTGACAGCTCTGCTTTTGTTTATACATTCACCACTGTCTGCTTCCATTACATGTTTCCTCAGCCGGCTCACGGTCACATCTTTGTATTCTGTGCGTGTTTGATCCAGAAGCCAGAATGTTAGAAGAAAAAGAAAGAAAAAAAAAGGACTCCGAAAGCCTCCAGTTTCTGCAGCTTCTTTGATGTGAATTGTTAAAAGTAGGGCAAAGGAACATGCCAATCTTATCCAGAGGATTCCTCTTCATTGAAGCTGTAGGGTTTTCCTCTGTTGTCTAACGGCTCCAGTTTTCGTAGCTCAGCTGGGAATTGCAGAGTTGTGCATTTTTTTTGTGTTTTTTTTTTTTTTTTTTTGGGGGGGGGGTATAGGACACAAAAACACAAACATTGCCCTTGGGTTATTAAGCAATTGGGGCCGTTAAGTGGGGTGGTTTGGTTGAGCGTTTAGCCTGGTGTGCTCAAAGCCATGCAGAAGCTTTCATATTTCTCCAAAGAGAGGGATCCTCATTGATTGAGAATGAAGATGAACTGTGAAGTGGTGCATTGTTGCAATACACATTTTAATATACTTATATAACTGAAATTAATTGAAATAAATATGTGTCGATACATAAGAACATTTCTTGAAGCACACAAGGAAAGCAGGGAGAACCTTATTCAGCAGGATATTGAGCAGCGTGTCTTTTTAAATGGTCTTAAATTAAAGGACGCTTAGGGATTAAATGTGTTTATGTCTCTAATTGGGACTGTGCTAAACCCACAGCACAAGGAAGCCCAATTATTATTGGTTGAAACAGATTAAAAGGAGCTGTCCATCATAATGTCCTCTAGCAGCTTTTGATCTGCTCAAAAACCAAGTAAAGCAAGGTTGTGCTGGAAGAAAAGAGGGATTGCTAATTCTAAGTAATGATTACTGCATCATTTTCATCATTGTGAAATCCTCTTTTTAAAAAGAAGGAATTGTTTCATCCGTTTTCATAAAAGGAGGGAAATTTAACGACCCGTGTCCAATAAGAGGTCAAATAAATGTTATGAAGGACAATTTTCACGTCTGAGGATAAAACGCTTTTCAAGAAGACGTTGAAAAAGAGAGAGGCTTGCGGAGAAACTTCAAATGAGGGTTTTAATTTAGAGAAAGCACAATTGAACAACAGGAGGGGGCTTAAATGTGCATGATTAAAAGCTAATTTGATGCCTAATTAAAGCTAATCTGAATCTTCATTTGCACATTTCTTTGTCTTTCAGCGGATACACTCAGACTCATGGGTTTCTGGAAATGTAGCAGGGCAGGTTTAAAATGTGCATGTGTGCAGTTAGCCTTTTAAACAGTCTATTTTTCTTTCTACTCAGTTATTTCCCCAACATGCCCCCATGCACACTGACAGCAGAAATCTCTGGAAATGCTTTCAACTCACCACACCAAATTTTGCTGAATGTCTGCAGGATTCAGCTAAGTGCAGATCTATATGAGTTCCCAAAGGGGGAGGACGGACATTCATGTAGGTGAATCCACATGAGTGCATGCACCATTAGAGGCCCAAATATGTGTTTTTGCGTGATACGGCTTATCTTTAAATAGAGGAAATGCAGGC
The DNA here is from genome assembly GCA_036245035.1 of Adrianichthys oophorus. Taxonomy (NCBI): domain Eukaryota; kingdom Metazoa; phylum Chordata; class Actinopteri; order Beloniformes; family Adrianichthyidae; genus Adrianichthys; species Adrianichthys oophorus. The sequence continues at coordinate 9,559,042 of BSAI01000162.1, forward strand.
ATACAACATCAGCGGTAGTCCTTACAGCCACCGAGGTTTACAGTTGTAACTTTTACCGCAGAAGGCCTTAAAGATAAGACCTCAGCAGATAACCACCACCGCACACCAGAAACCAGACAGCGGTGGAGGGGGAGTCAGGTGTGTGGAGAGCTACATGTTATTAATCACACGCAGCAATTTAAAGAAAATGTTGGAAATTTTCTGCTGTGAATCATTTAGAGCTGGGTACAGGTTTTCACCCAAGGGATGATGCAGACTTTTCACGCAAGCTTAAAAAAAACCTTTTCATATTAAAAAAGAGGGAAATATTCATCGCATTTCTTTGGTATATATTCTATATAATCACTGGTAACACAAATAATAATAACTGGTCACTAAATGTTTTGTGATTTAAAAAAACATTTGAAACAGCTTTGGAAAAGAAAATTTGCATAATTTGTTTATGATACATTGATAAATAAATATTGCGATTTGTAAATGTTTTTACTAATGTCATAATCAAAATCTGGTTTAAAACCTTTACTTTTCAAAGGTTAAAAGGTAATTCTTACTGGTAATGTTTTTTTGTTTTTTTTTTTATTTTGAAAATGATTCACCTTTTACTCGATATAGATTTCATAACAGATCACCTTACCACGTGGTTAATTGTAACTGTCTTTCATCTGAAAGAAGTATAGAACAAAAAACAATTCCAAGTTTGTTATTTTGTTACACACAAACTTTGTTTAGCGGGTTGGTTGAAGCAAAGGTGATAGCAGAATTGTCAATAGACTCTTGAAAATACTTAAATCTCCATAAATCAACTTTGCAACAACTCTAACTTCATATTGAGTTTTGTTCAATAAGCTGTCTGCATATTACACACACGCAAAGCCAACAATCCTTCATAGCTGCATTTGAGACGGAGAGAAATAAACTGCTTCCACTGCTTCCTGGTATAAATGTGTTTCAGAATGGAGAAACTACTGTTCTTGCAAACACACTTTTTGAGCATCTTTATGATCCCAAGAAGTTGAGTTACAGCAGGGAACAATCAGGGACTTGGATTTGGTAGTGACGTATGGGTAGCATCCTTTTTTAATTCACAGAGCTGCCTACTGTTTAAAAATTGATCAAAAAGGAGAAATTAATAATTGTGGTCAAAATGATATGACACCAAGTCTTTTATATATTGGAATAGAGCTGTGAAAAAAAATGCCTGGAGCAAAACTATTAAGATTTGCACAACTTCTACACTTCACACCAAGCCTCTTCCAGCTGTGAGTACAAGTTCTAGCATGGCCAGCAATGGTCCAGTATAAACACCAAAAGCCTCCAGAACCCACATTCAGCGCATCCTTGAACACACAGCACATTGGTGTGTGTGTAACTTTATAGTTCAATGCACATTATATGTGACATGAGTTCAAAAATAGACCATTCATTAACAGTACACTTTTTAACCACCCTATAGGGCGGAAAATACAGTAGTTTAAATTTATACATGAAAAAGTCAGTAATTTGTCTTAATTTTATGTGATATGGACAACTTCAGTGTAATAACCATAGGATCAATATCAGAGCTCATTTGCATCTTACTCTGCATGCAGTTTTTTCCTGACAAAGCATTTCTTCTTGACATCAACTCAATTTTGGATAAGTCACTGCAGCTCAGTGACATGATTGACGTGTGTGGTTGTTCATGTGCTTCAGGTGTGACTGTCAGCATGAATGTTTGTCAATTTCTGCCCAGAGGTCAGCTCACTCTGTGGAAGAAGGGCATTGCAACCATGTTTCAGAACAACTAGTCACAGGAGTAATAATAACACAGCCCATTTAGGGTTCAAGGAATATTCATCTCAGAGTTTATACTAAGCGATTTACTCTTATAAAAGGGCTTCATGAATCTGGGAAGTGGCTCTAGCTTTAATTGCTATTGGGATTGCAGCAAATTTAAAAGTGCTGCTGAAATGTATGCTGAAATGGGAGTGAGGTAATAGAATGAAATGTTCTCTGCTTTGCAGGATATCTGGTAAATTCCCCTCTCTAATTTTAGGAACTATAGCCTGCAGCTTAAAAAAAAAAGACATATACAACTTATATAAGAGACGGGAGCCCTCCATAATTGATTTTTTTTTAGAGATGAATTGACTAAAATAAGTGTAGGTCTGTGACTTATGCAGGTTCAGGGGACGGATGAGTATGAACCACATCTTCAAAGCTCACGAGAATGTCTGTGATCCAAATGGAAACAAGTCAAATCAATTGCCTTGCTTCCTGCACTGACAGTTGCTCACCTCCTCTCCCTCCACTTCACTCAACCAGACTCCACCCTATAGTATAAACAGATTATGTGCAACATTGATTTGCAGCTTGACACCCTCCTCCCAGTCAGGACGGCATTTTTTTTTTTTTGTTTCCTAATTTTCACACACTTCTCATCATTGCATCTGTATTCGATTGAGCAAGTCCATTAACTACCATGAAGTCAATTGTTGCCATTTGAAGGGATTGCTCTGTCTGTGCCTAATTTAATAGGTTCAGCTCTCAAATTAGTCCAATTAAATGTAATCAGAGATGAAATTATGAAAACCTTTTAAGTGTCCTCACCTTCATATACATTAAAAAAACCCAGCTTCTTTCTGGATAAGTCAGCACAAACCTGTGGTTGGTTGGCTCATCCAGAAATCTTTGTTTTGACTGTCTCTCTCTGAGGAGCTTCACGGGCATGGTGTGGCGGGTTGTTCTATGATAAAAAAAGAAGAAAATGGTAAAAAGATGGTTGTGTTGTAGATAAATATGAGATTACAGAATATAAAAGGCCTTTTACTTTACATTTTATTTTTGTATTTGACAAAAAACAAATGACCTTTTTTTCTTGTGATTTATGAGGACCTTGTTAATTACAACAAAAAATTGCTATTTTATTGAGGCAAACAGTACACTCAAAAACTGAATCTTAATAAAGTAAAAAAAAGAGAAGTTTGAAGAAAATGTGTCTTATTTTTCAATCTTGGACAAAAAAGTAATAATACGTGATTTAAGTTGTCAATTTATGAGTTTAAAGTTGTACTTTCATGAGTTTTTCTCATAAATTTATGGCTTACATGCAAGAAAAATAATCTTCGTAAGAAAAGTGAGTGAACAGGTCTTTACTTAGACTGCTGCCCCCGCGACTCGGTCCTGGATAAGTGGAAGAAAATGGATGGGTAGAAATATTTTAAATAGCAAAATAATCTTAGTTTAAGAAAACATGCCTTACTGACTAGGGGTTCTTTTTCTGCAGTGTGAAAACAGAGCATTAAAAGAGAGTTATAAATATGGATATACAGCATCTTTGCATGCTAACAATTGCTCTCCTCTGTTTTTGAAATAATGTAGATAACTGATGCTAAAAGGTAGACTCAAACGTTTGGAGGAGCAGCAGGGCTGTTGCTTACAGCTGTGTCCTCCAGCAGGTTCTGTTCTTTGATTCACAATGTTTGACAACTATCATTTGAAAGTTGGTGCCTTTTTTTTAACGGAAAGAAACTTGTCAAATAGTCAAACAACCACTTGTATATAATCTTGTATGTTGTTCCAGAACAAAAACATTTTTTGGAGAAGATAAATACAATTATTGCCCCTGTTATTAATTTGTTCTTAGCTACTTATTTTACAAGCAGAACAATACATATAAGATATTCTATTAAAGACTTCTTTTAGGAAAGAAATGTTAGAAAAATGTCACATTATAGAATGGAAAGACTTTATAACAACTGTGAGGTACAAATCCTACACAATAAATCTGCCACATAAAGTATCAGACGGAAAGTTGGATGCATGAAAAATGAGTGCCCTCTGCTGCAGAACGAAGCAATTAAAGAAAAGATCAAAATCTAAATTACTACAGTACTGTTTTTTTGCGCAACAGTTGGTTTTCCTACGTTTCTATCTTGAAAAATAAGCTATTCAGGTCATTTGCATTAAAAATAACTAAATAAAATCAAATTATAATTTTATCCCAAAAATGTTAATTGTTGTTGGTTTTTTTTTAATTGCATGGGGTGAGAAGAGCATCAGTTCAACAGCTCAGCTTTTCTACCTTCTTAAAGAAAACTTTTTTTAAATTATTTTATTTGGTTGTTTTGGCAGAAGATATTTTTAATATGTGTAATTACAAGTTTTGATATTTTCTAAAGTATGAACATTTTTGGTTTAGCTAAAGAAAAAAAGATTAAACCTTGAAAAATACTATGAAAAGCTAGTTTTCCTTGCACCAGCTTTGTTGAAACTTCTAAAATCTTCGGAATGTAATTAAAATATTGTAAGAAAAATACAAATTAGTGCCACTAAAATGACAACAATTTGAAACTTTAAAAGATTGTATCAATATAGTTTCCATTTTATTCTTTCCCCCAGCATTCCATTTGTTTCCATACAGTTTTCCTTCTTTCCCACCTGCTGTCCGTGCGCTCACACACAGAGGTGCAGTATATTCATTCATTTGACTTTTAAAGTTGCAGGTATGAGTTTTGCTGGAGAGGGGTGCAAGAGTGTGCAAACTGTGTTACATAATTGATGCTCCATATTACCTTACATGCTCACTGTGCTGGCTGGGCAACAAACAAAGCTTGCTCATGAACTATTCACGGGATGATTCAAAAACAGAGAAATGATTCTGCGGGATCCAGGGTGCACCACAACGCTGGGCATCTTATTTCTCTGCTCCTGATGATGAAGGCCTTTTGGAAGCTTAAGTGGACTAAAACAACGTCACATTTTCATCAGAAAGACAATGAAGCATCTTCATTTTTAAAGTCATGTTTTAAGAACAAGAAACAATAAATGTTTTCTCACTGAGGTCGTTACATGTTATACAATCTTTAATGTTAAATGAGTTGGACGAAAAAACACTGAATTTCTTAAATTGTGAAAAAAAGTCAGGTTTTAATCAATTTTATGTGTTAGGTAAAAAACAATTTATTACAGCAGTGAACGGTCTGCTTACTTATTAACTTTATATCAGGAAATAAATACTTTCAAGTAATATAACTTTTGAATTAGCATATACAACCAAATCCTTAGTTTTAAAAAAAAAATGTAAGAAATAGGTATGGAAGCATATTTCATTTCATAAAAACAGGTGGTCTTTGTTTTAATAAATTTTATTAATGCAATATGCTTCCATAAATAGGTTTTTAACACCCAAATGTGGGTTCAGATGAATATTTTTAAAATAAAAACCATCTGCTGGTTTAGTCACTTTGCTTTGCCAATGATGAGAATGCTCATGAGGAAAACCATGATGAAGAAAATCCACATGAAGAACCTGTCCATCACTTTAGCTATCTTCTTCCATTCTGCCCCTTTAACACATGTGGCCCTCTGCTCTCGAAAACAGTTGGCAATATACTCCACATTGCGCATCAGCTTGTTATCCATTTTGGGAATGCCACCCCTGTGGCTGCAGAACACACATGACCTAAAGGTCACGGTGGGACAAGTCAGCAAAGGCATCTTGTCTTCAGGGCAGCATGGCGGCTTCTGGTCCTCAGTACAACATGGAACTTGCTTATCTTCTAAAGTAAAGTCAGTCAAGGGGATTTTTTCATTGGAGCCTTCAAACTTTCCGGGTGAAAAACTGGGAAAGCCTTCATTCTCTTCTCTCATGATGCGGTGCTGGACTTCCGCTCTGTGCTGCTGTTGTACGAGAGAAGCCTGAGACCGGGGGGGTTTGTACTTATGACTCTGCCAGTCCTCTTGACTGTGGTGGCTTCCAGGTCGACCGTTTGCATGTATGTGAGAATGGACTTGCTGGTTGCGAGCATCATCTTGGAGGCTATGGGACGACTGAAGGGAGGCAGAAGCACAGTTCTCCCCCACTTCATAAACAAAGAAGATCTTGGACATATAGTCAATGATGAGTACTTTAGCCCAGTGTGGAACTGGCTTGGCTTCCACACCACAGAAATGAATGTTCATGATGAAGATGGTGAGGGCCGTGGAGGCTGTGACCATCGTCATGGTGGCAATATAGTACTTCCCTGTGTAACGAAGTGGAAAATAAAAATGATTCAATATTTTTTGCATTCGGGAAATGCAGCAAAACTCCTCTTACCTATGAGAGGAACACTCTCTGACGGTGGCATGCTTTCAGCCACCATCAACTGAAAAACAGTGAGAGCCAAGAGAACTGTCACCCCGAGCGAGACCTTCTCCCCAGAGTCTGCCGGCAGGTAGAACCCCAAAGGAGCCAGAAAGGAGATGAGGAAGCAGGGCAGGAGAAGGTTGAAGATGTAAAAGGAAGAGCGGCGTTGCAGCAACACTGTGTATGTGATGTCTGGGTACGGGTCTGAGCAGCAGCCGTACATTATGACATTCTTGGTGGCGGGCATCCCATGGCACTCCCACTCCACGTTTTCCACAAAGTCTGACAGGTCACCACTGTCCATGCCCATGAAGATGTCAACCTAGATTTAGGAAAGGAAAGCATGAAGATTTAAATTTCTTTAAAGTCCTGATCATCAATTTTCTAAGTGTTCTTTTAATTATGTTTATGCCAAAATGATTATTTTAGCCAAACTTTTTTAGCGGCAAGATTCCATCAGAAATTCACCTCTCAATTGGGAGCAGGACTGTAGATGTGTAGTAAGCCCACCCCACTTCCCATCACCCCTCTGTTCACACTCTATCCTGCTAGCTTACAGCCCCTCACACCCCAGACACCCCAACCTAACATTACCGGTTCACAACAATTTCAATAAAGACATACTGCAAAAGCCTTTTTAAGCTTCCTTTATATATGTTCTCCATCATCAGAAAAATGCCAGAAGAACACTAAAAACCACGATTTTCATCGGAGCGGGTTTTTGATATGGGCTAATTAAGCTGAAAACTGAATAATTTTATTCCTATCTTTCCTAGAAACAAAGAAGAGACTTTTTCTGTCTTGGCTAAGAATTTTTTCTGCTTGGTCTCATATGACCCTGACCTATTTCTTTTTTTTTTTTTTTTTTTTTTGCTTTGGATAAAAGCGTTTGCTGAATAACAAAATCCAAATCTTTTTTCAAACCACTCAACTCTAAAAATAACCCATATTATTTAGTTTTAGTTGGACTTCTTCATACCTGGTTGCCATTATAGGTCCAGGAGCCAAAAGTGAGGTTACATTCCTGGCTGTCAAACGGGAAGTAGGACACATCTACAACACAGGAGCTCTTGGTGATGGCAGGAGCATCCCATGTTATTTCTCCATTGTAGCGGAGCCTCACATTGGTGTCCATCGGTCCTGAGAAATCATCATCGGCTCTGGAAGAGGAAGTTCACTTAAAAATTTCTTAATTGTACTTTCTAGCTAATACATGTCCATCTTCATCATCAGAGCACTTTCATTCTCTAGAAGAACATTTTAAATTGCGTTGATTAAATAAAAGAAAGTTTTTGTTTAAAGATGTCCTTTAAATAAACACTACAATGTAATTTAAGTTTTAAGAAATATGTTTTAAACTCCTGAGGTCTTTGCTTTTGTCACACAGAGTAAATGCTTTCCATTTTGGTTTCTCTGAGTTCAATCTCTTTCTAGAGCAATTTGCAGCCAAGTTTGAAGAAGCTGTTGGAGCGTCAGCCATAAAATGGGAATGCTCCCACAGGATGATGGAATTAACTACTCTCCCTAGTGGTGGAGCTTAGGTATGTCAGTGGTGTTGGTTTATTTTTCCAGGGATGGATGGATGGATGGATGGATGGATGGATGGATGGATGAATGGAGCAGCCTGCACGCATTTTCTGTAGCCTTTTCATGTAAACAGGAGTTTAAAAATCTTGCTTTAAAATGTTTGCTCAACATTTATAGCTGATCTGCTGAAGCATAACGTATAAAAATCTAAATTTGAGAGAAAACCTCACATTTCTGCTTCACATGGATTAATGGGCTGAGTCAAGAATTTGTGTTGTTTGCTTACTTATTATAGAGAACAAGGTCAGGCCTCCATACCAGGCTGCTTGGAATGTGGATGACGTCCAGACCATCATAGTCGTCTTTGTTCCACTTCAGGTAAGCATCCTGCCACGTCTGCCTGATCCACAGGTAGGCTATCAGCACCTGGTTCCTCTCATCCTTCACACACAAAAGCAGGCAGAGTTCTTACAAAAGGCTTTCATTCAAAAGGTTGTCTTTAACACCACTGGGGTGCTTTTTTATTCCCTTTCACTTTTCCCACTTTCCTTCTGAGTCATAAGTCTGCTCTGTTCCTTGTAAGATTATAACCTATTAATTATGTAACACAAGTTCTGGAATGAACAGTAACCTGCCTAAAATTGTAAAATTGTTGCACACCTCAGAGTTTCATGATCTTTTTTCCAGTTTTTGCTCTTCAATGTGATAATTTGCGCTTTAAAAATGGCTGTCAAATAAATAAAAGAGGTCAAATGCTCTTAAATTATTCTAACATTTGCAAAGTATGAGGAGTTATACTAAAGAGAAACATTTTTCTAATGATATAAACATAATTTTTAATCAGTTATTTCAAGGAATTAGGAAGTGGAAACTCGTTCTTTTCACTTGTTTGGTGTCTGAAGACACAAAAACTCAGATTTATGTGAGTCTAAGAGAGCATCTTGTTCTCCCTCAGCAGCCCTGCTCGTACGTACACACCTCAGATTAACATAACGGCTGTAACCCAGACCTGTCTGTCAATATCAGGTGAATGAGGGCCCATAACAAAAGAACACATATCCACTATGTGTAACAAAAAACCACAGCGCACACAAACACACACTCATATCTCCTCATTGCTCAGCTCTTCTTTGCGCCTACTCAACCATGAACGCACATCTGAAGATGTTCAGGTGGAAAGTGTGTCTTCTTTTCAAATGCATAAAGATTCATGATAAAAGGTTTAATTTACATCACCTGTACAAAAACTGTAAAAGAAGTATCCATTATTGCTTATAAATTCATTAGGCAATCAGCAAGAGGAAAAAAATGTAACACAAAAGTCAAAAAAAAAAAAAAAAAAAACTTTGTTTCTATTTCTCTAGTCAGACCCTTCAGTGAGATTGTTCCACTTTTTTAGCTTTGGGAGGGTCAAAGCTGTTTTTTCCGCTGCACACATTACCAGCAGTGGGTTTCACATGAGCCGGGTGTACCAGCATACCTCCACTCACCATGTCTTTGATCTGAGAGAGGGTGATCTGTAAGGTGACATTAAGGGCACTGTCTGTGTCCTCCACGGGGCGCAGAGAGTTGGAGTAATTCTCCATCAGATCATTCAGGAGCTTCTGTGCATAGTGACCCTGTGCACAGTGAACCGCTTCAACCAAAAAAAAGAAAAGAGAGCCATGTCTAACTGTTCAGTTATAGGTTTAAAGTAGATGCTTTCCATGCAGTTTTTTTTTTAATTGTACTCACCTTCAGGAAGCAACACAACCAAGAAAAGAATAAGAATCATTTCAAGTGTTTTGTGGTTGTCTCAAAGAAGAAACTAAAAGTATCTTTAAGCAGCAACAAAATAAACTTTCCTTCCCTGGAAGGCCAACTTCATGTTCTTCCAACTCCTACTGAGCTTCTCTGCAAACAGCAGCGCACCGCCTCACCCGGCCATCCTCATCGCTCTCACCCCTTGACAAGGGGAGGCAACATGTCTGTTGGCTGGGACACGGAATAAAACTCCAGCTATCACATGGCACAAACAGACGGAGGGAAACAGGATGCCCCCGAATCATCGCCGCACCACACACAACAGTTTTTAACCTGTCAGATGTGCAGCCGGGCGGGCTGCATGTCTGCTTATGTCACAAAAAAGGCTAAAGAGAATGTTCTCAATTTTAATTATGCGTCGTTTATGAATCTCTGAGAAATGTATGTTTCTTTAGAAAGTATTTCTTCAGCAGGTATTTTTTCTGTCTACTGAACACCTAATAAAGTCATATTAGTAAACCATTCTCTTAATGCTTTATGTCTAACTTCTCTTCTTTGATCCAGGGTTTCCTGAAGGAAGCAAAATTCTAAGTATTTTTGATATTTGAAGACATATGCTATGACTGATTAAGATTTTCCTTTGCAGCCCTAGAATTTAGTTAATATTTTGTTGGGAAATAATAATTCATAGGTCTCAATATTTTACATGTAAATCCTGCTTACATTTTCCATTACAGTGTATCTATAAATAGAATTACAGGCATTTTTTTCATAAACTTATCCAACAGATTCAATTAGCACTTCTTTGGCAAGGCTACACTTAACTACAAAAAAAAAAAAAACATTTTTACGCTACTTGAACATTTCTTTTACTTCCTTCTTCATCCATGAATTTAAAAAAAAGATAACCATTATTTGGTTTTTTTTTGTTTTGTTTTGTTTTAAATAAATCTAATATCTTCTTTAATGTTGGTCTGGCATTAATTTCAGCCCCCCCAATCTCATTCATATTCTAATGCATGCATGGCAAAACAACCTTATAAAGGAATGTTGGGAGACTCATAGCAGCAAGAATATAATATTTAGGTCTTTTGATAGAGTAGGAAGATTTTCAGGAAAGATTTGTAATATTGTATTTTATTTTTTAAAGAACATCTTGGTAGTTATTTAATCTTAAAACCTTTTTTAAATAGAACAAAAGGAACAACATACAGATTAATTTACACTGACTTTATTATCTTTATTTACAGATGGATCATTGACATTTATCCATTTGTGATTAAGATGATGCATTCAAACTCATTTTGAACAGTTGACATCCAGACTTGTCCCAGGTTGTGTTACTGCAGAGGAGGACTGGTTTATTTCTTCTCAGTTGAAAAACTAAAATCACTGCAGATTCAAGGGCAAAATAATGACTTACTTTAGATGTGGTGTTGGGACACTTAAGAGAAAAAAAAAAAGAGTTAACAACAGGTGTAGGAGTAGGCATCTCTACCAGATTGCAGCAAGAACTCCCATTTGGAGACGACCATCACTGTTGCTGTGTGAACACCTTAAAGAGGCTTTATGAATGGGTCTCAGGCATATGGAAAAAGCCAACCTGCATGATCCATGGTGCGATGGACTATGTGTTTAGTTCATGCATAATAGGAGAATCGGGGGATAATCCGTTTTCCTAAAATGGCCCACAATGCAATATTTTGCTTTGCTAGCAAGGTATGGCCAGTTTTCAAACACCACATGTGTAACATTGAAAAAAATAACTCCCAGTAAAGTACACGCTTCTGTTTTTAGAGTACTTACTTTAAGAAAGTAAAGATTTCAAATGTAAAAAAAGAAAACAACAAATAGATGTACCTTTAAAATAGTTTGATCTAACTTCTTCACTGTTTAGGAGATGGACACAAAGTCTCTCAAGTCTGGACCGGATCACCCAAATACGAAATCTCTTGGCTCATTCTTAAAAAATAACCCCAAAAAAAGGTGATCACCGATGAAAAAATATGCACTGCATAGGCAAGAATAAGCTGATGACAGCTGCTTCTTGGACTGAACCAAAAAATTTGGGAGATCCAGAGACAGATGTGGGGGAGGGCTTATATTCTGGACTTTGCTTTGAAGGAGGTGGATTGTAGAACTGAGCTGAACATGAATGAGACCAGAGGTAAAAGCTCACAGAGCAGTTGATTGGAGTGTGGTACAGCAGATGTGGAAGAGAATGGGCGAACCGGAGAGGAGTGGAGGTGAGTCGGCTGTCAAAAAGAGGGTTTGAGAAAAGACATCTCCAGACAGCGGAAACTTGGAAGAGAAAAGTTGTGTTTGTGTATGTGTGTGTGCGCGTGTGTGAAGAGAGAAAAATGGGGTTCAAGACTCAGATGAAGCGGGTGCCAATTTTCAGTTACTGAGCAGGAGCTCTGTCGCTGTCTCCACATCCCAGGATTTTGATGACAAAGCCACTATTACTGCATTCTGGGAAGAAAAACAACATTTTTAAGTTCTGGTTTTCATTCTGCAGAACAACAGGGTAGGAAAACACACAAAGAAACAAACACATACTTTTTCAAAGCCCATGGCACAGAGTTTGTCTATTTTGCGTGTGTACTCCGGACTGGAGACTGGAGCGCCTGCATACACGTGAGACCAGAGTCTCGCTGTCTGTTTAAACATCTCTGGATTCTGCTTGTACTGTGAGGTAAACAAACACGAAAGACAGTTTGAGATTGTTAACTTATAATTATAACTTATAGATCAAGTTTGATTACATTTGAATTTAAATCTTTTTTTACTTAACGTTGTTGGTGAGTAATCTCATAGTTATAATTACATGCCAACAGCATTTTCTTTTCTCGTCACACCACATGCTTCATTATATAATTATGTTGATTACGGAGGTGTGGGTTTTACACTAATAGAAAGTCCACTTTCCGTCATCAATCTGTAAGCGTTAAACGACGTCATGTATCAAAGGGTAATGTAGTTCCAGCTTTACAGATGTACAGTTTTGAGCCACATGCCAGCTCGAATGAGGAAAACAAATAAAATTAAAAGATCCTTTTGTCTACAAGTGGATGCATCAGAATGGAGAAGAGCAGGGAGCTTGTGGCTTGCTGTTGCAGGTTCTTCATCCAAACTACAAGCTTTTTCCAACAACATTTTTCCTCTGCTCCTGATTCACCACAATTTGAATAAAGAAATATTCAGAAATACAATTCTAAGCCTAATTTTTCTAATGCTTTAAAAACACCCCAATTTTCATCAGAGTGGATGTTTAAGAACATTTCTTTTTTGTTTTAAATACAAACAAAAGTTTTATAAAAGTACAGTCACTGGAGTTACATTCTAAAAACAACCCACAATAGATGAAATCCCCAACTTAGTTATTCTTAATTTTTTTACAATAATTATAGAAAGACAATAACAATTTCACATTGTTCTCACTTGTTTTAACTTTCAAAGTTTAAATCTTGGTAGAAAAATAAGACCGGTATTGTAGAATGAAACCAAAGATTTTTGTCAATTTCTTGAGATGAACGTATACAATGCAGAGCAGATTGACTGACAGTTATCAACAGCCAATCAGGATGCAGAACATAATGCGATTTTTTTAAAAATTGTGCAGAATTGCACAAAATAATCCGTGAAACAGCAAGACCATGACAGGTGAACAGTAAATGAAGAGACACTGTACAGACAAAGGACCAAAGATCCTAGTGATCTTTTTTTTGTGTGTTTGTTGGTTAACAAACAAACCAACTGTCAACATCAAAATCAAAACACACTCACCTGATTGGCTACCACTGCATCCTGCGGATCATCTGGCTCTGCAGCCGCCAGTAGAGCTTGCAAAGACAAGAGGACCGTCCTCAATGTCATAGCCGCTGCCCTGAAACGACAGAGAAACAGCGAAGACAAATAAGGAGAAAAAAACTGCATACAGATGTTTTCCAAACACATAGTACCATTGAGGCTGTAGCATCAAGTCAAGGTTTGAACAAAGTTCAGTCTACAATTCTATTACAAAAGAAAAAATGAGTCAGAAATGGTTCACTGTTAGAATCACAGGCTGTTCCAGAGTTGTGAACTTGTTGGTGTTTTTTTTTATCAGGTTCAATGACTAAAGTCATAGCTGCGTTTACATCTGTAGACATCAGCAAATGTGCAACTTTGGAATGATAGCCAAAATATTATACAATGTTGTAGCCATATGGGGTAATTACTAATGCCAATAACAACCAAGAAGAATATTTTCATGATAGGAACGTGTCAAAGTTTAGTGGTGCTATAAACAACAGTTTTAAAGACACATGAAAAGGGATATTATCAGATAAGTCATCCCTCATGTTCCTAACAAGTGGGAAGGTGTGTAAAATCCACTGAAAAGAAGGCATGGTTCCTAATGCTCAAACACTTCAAGATCCAGCAGCTCTGTGGTGACTTTTTCTGACTTCATTTTGGATCAAAGCTAAAAAAAGTTATTTCTTGCTTTTTTTCCCCCAAAAAGTAAAAAAGAATCAATGATTGTTCTCATTAGAAAAAATATATACTTAAGAGGGTTTTGATTTAAATGCAACGTTAAGGGGATGTTACGACAATAATCTCTACCCGTTTACATAAAACCCATTTACAATCTTTTAAAGAATAAAAATAACACATTTTAGAACTGTTTCTGATTCTCAACAAACCTGTGACTCCATTTTGAGCAGAAAAGTGTGAAGATGATTATTTTTTGCTGTTCTTATTTTGTTTGGTTTTTTTACTTGTAGCTAACTTCATGAGAAAGAGGAGCTCTGGTACTTTAGTCACAATGACACTTCAGTTAACACTGGTGTTTGCTAGACAGTTGTTATATTCCTTTAAGAGCTTTTAACATATTTACTTTAGTTCTCTACAAAGAAAAAGTGGTTGAGAGGATTCCTAAACCATCACGAGGTTACTGGTCTATGTTACTTTATTCGTTCATTCAATTTTAAACTACAGGTTTATTAAAAGTCAAAATATTTTAGAGAACAAATACGTTGTGAAACTCTTGGGTTAACTTAAAGACATCCTAATCATGTAAAACGACAACAAATATGATGGTTTTACACCAAAATGAAGTTTGATTTTTAATCACAAAACTACAGAATATGTACAGCGCTTAAAGCATATGGTCAGGAGATTAAGTTGCAAATTTGATCGCAGTGTGATTGTAATCCTGCCTTGAAAAGGAAGTGTAGAAAAGCCATCAAACCATTTCCTGGCTTTCTTTTCAAAATCAAAGATTTGTCTCTTGATTCAATCACTGCAGTGGGAAAGCATCTGTCTTTTCATCGAAGTGACTGTCAGATAATCTTTTTGGATTACAAAGAATAACCTCTGCTTGTGTGTGGTTCAACAGTTAACAAATTGCAAAACAGAAAACTGAACTTAGAAATGCAGAGAAGGAAGAAGAAACAAATTTTGAGCTCTATGAACCTTTTCTAACCAGAAGAGTAAAAACATCTGCAAATCTCTGTTTCCGATTAGTGAGGCTGTAAGGTAGAAGTCTCTTAGTAAATGGTTCCATTGGACGGAGCGCTACACAAAATACTCATCATCACAGGTCTTCTAGTTATTTTATGCAAAAGCACTTGTGCTGGATCTCAGAATCATCCACACAAAGTGACTGCAAACTTTGCTCGAATTTGTTTTTTGTTTTTTTGCTTTTAGCCAAAATTAAGCAGATCTATTCAATAAAAGCAAACCAATTATGAAAAGATCAAGTTGGTGCTTTTTCAAAATAAAATGCTTCAAGTTGAGTCTAAATTATAACAAATTATTATATTGATAGCATGGTGTAACCTTAGAAAGAAGGCCAAAGGTAAACCAGTCAGAAGATGTCATTTCTTGGATGGATGAGCGGAAAATCCTTTTGGAAGATTGGAAACAAGTCAGATGGGACAGGTAAGCAGCTTTAGTTCATTTTTGTTACACTCCAAGAATCTTGTGCAACCTTGTGTATCTTGCTTAATCACTTGGTTACAACTGAAATATTTCAAATGCAACCAAACAGGAAGTACCTGGAAAAAGTCTGCTTCTGAAATGCACCTCATGCCATGTGAGGTGGGGCTAATGAAAGCTGTTTGTAGGTTAGGAGTGTGGCTTGGTTGTTTGTCTGAGCTGCTGTCATTCATTGAAAATACTTCTCATCAAAACGCAGCTTTTAACCCTTTTGGAATCGAATGATGCAGAAGGTGGGCAGTTCACCCTGGAATACAGAGGAGGAACTAGGCACACCTCCAGCTGTGAGTAGATTCCAGCTAAGAACACCTGAAGTACAGCTGGATCAACTCCTAAACAATTTTATTCTTTAATTCTTTGCCACTAAACCAATTAGGAAAATCTGTGGGAAAAAAAAACAAATAAATAAGCTGCAAAAGGCCAGAATTCCGGGAACAGTTTTGAAATGGACAGCAGAGCACCCAGAAGACAAATTCAATTTTTATGGGGGCTCACTGGAAGGTGAGGCCACACAGACAGACTCATGTGCAGATGCCATCTGTATGACAACAACAGAAAGGACACAGCATGGAGGTGGGAGGCATGTGATGTACCTCTGTGTTCAACTGAACACAAACTGTTTATGTATGTGGAACAAACAAATCTGAATTTTGCCTGAAATTTTTTCTTGTATTTTCATTTAAAAACATTTAAATTAGTTTGTTGAAAACATTTGTTCTTGTTTTGGGGTTTTTCTGTTGTTGCTACAATTCACTTAAAACTTTCATTCTATTGCATGGTTGTGGACTATTTGGGGGGGTTTCCAGAGCTAAATTAAACATTTTCTTCCCAGCAAAATGTTATTATATATATAATTGTATGCCTAGTGTGTGAATACAACATGGAAATATGACAAAATAAAGTTAGTGTCACGTAGGTGAGGTTAAAATGATACCAGGTAAGCAAACAAGTAGTCTTTCAAATTGAAAATACAAAGGTAAATTCAAAAGTAGACCAAAACAAGATATTTAGGCCCTATGTTCCAAAGAAGCAAGATACAGTATTACACAACCAGGAGAGCATCAGGAAGGAAAGCGGCGGCAGCAACTCACCACTGGTCTTTAAGAATGTCCAAACATATTGCACCTGTTACTGAGCTGATATTGGGATGCCAGATCTTAGTGATAAATCGCACCTGCAATTTTAAAAAAATGGTTAAATCACACATTAAAACGTTAAATCACACATTTTAATTTACAGTAATAATAGAGAATCCTTACCTTGGGCGGATTAAATGGATATGTCTCTGGAATTTTAATTTCAAGTTGATATCTACCTCCTAAACAAAACAAACAAAAGGTAAACAAAGTTACATTAAGAAAAAGACTTAAAAATTGTAAATTCTGTTAAACAATAAAGTTTTATTCAAAATGACTTGTATTAGGTATTTAAGACAAAACATGTACATCTGTACACTATAATCAGCAGATGCCTCACCTTCATACGGTGTATCAGGGGGACCTGCTATTTCCCCCTTAAGTTCTGTGAAGTTTTCATCCACCAGATCGACCTTTATCTGGTTTTTGCTGGTCTAAAGGACGAGCGGAAAAACATCCGACATTCAGCACAGAAGGCTGTCAAACACCAACCTGCCTAGCACAAGCTGACTTTTCTTGCAATAGTAGAAGTTGACTTCGACTTGTTGCACCTACATGTATAAACTTGTCTGTAATATATAGAGTTGAGTTTATGCATACAGCGTTAAGGTAGCATGGAAATAAAATGTCTTAATTACGAAAAGAGATTTTTTCTAATTCTCTGTGGTCACCCAAGCTAGCTTAGCAGCCATGAATTACACCCAAAGTTAGCAACGTTAGCGAAGCTCGTTTACAGCATAAAGAGAAAATAAAATATATTTAATATGACTCAACATTTAATTGTTTGTTTGGCTTAAGACTCCATAGAGTGACAGTTTCCTGTCTGCCGCAGACATATTTTTTGTACAATTTTGTGAGAGATGCAGGTAGCTTAGGCTAACTAGCTACTAGCAATCTGTCAGCTGAGCAAGCAACGCGTCACTCTCATTCAGCCCCGGCAAGGCAGAAAATAAAGCGGTAAACTTGATAACCAACCTCTTCGCTTTTAAGCACCTCCTTGAACTCCCGTTTTATCCTTTGGACTGCTATGTTAGCCATGGCTCCACAGAGATCCGGTCCAGATGAGGCCTCGCGGCTGTCCCGACTTGTTAGCAAAAGCTAGCTTGTTCTGCTCCACAGCAGCTCCTCACTTTTTCGAATTACAGATTTCGAAAACCCGAACCAAAACAATGTCACTACTGCCACACGGATCGTCAGGCCCACAGATCGACAACAATTTAGATTTGTTGAAGTAGTAAAACATGGATCTTTCCCATTAACTGTAGAACAAGACAATGGTTGGTGGTACTGAAAACATTATAATACCAAAGTGCATGCAGTGTGGGGATGTCATGTGATCCGAGCCAACCTGAACCCGTCTCATTTTAATTGGTTGATAATAATAATAATAATGATAATAATAATAATGTATACTTATATTTACACTAATGCTACGCATTTTGTTGCTCATGCTGTTTGCTTTAGATTAAAAAATAAATAAATGTATTTGTAAAAAGTAAAACAATTAAATTGCTAACCTGTATAAATATAAAATACAACCGATATTTTTGTTGTGGTAATTCTCATTTAGTTACTTGTAGATTCAGACACATAAACACACAACAACACTACAAAGAGACACATTTTTACAAACCCTTTCTGTCTGCAATAAAACATATATATATATATGTTTATTACTAGCAGCTTCTTACAATAAGGTGTTCATCACTTGAGAAAAATTGAGTTCTGAAAAAATCACACTGTAAAAGAGATCTCAACGTGATGGCAGTAGGGGGCGTCCTCCTCCTGTCACTAAAGAATAAAATAAAGTTTTGCTGCTTTTTCTTTTTTTTTTTTTTGGGTTTGTTTTACTTTTGTTGGAATTATTGTTTTTTCAGAATTTAGACGTACACATAGATCTAACTTATCAAAGTTCCACACCAAATTCAACTCATTGTTGACATCATATTGGTTTTGCACTGAAAGAACAACCTGCACATTTATTGTTTGTAAAACCACACATATGGATAATTGGGTTTTTTTGTTTTTTTTCCACATACAATGGTCTTTAACCACATACATAAACAGAGATGCTTTCTCTTGACAGTACAACTTCTCAAAAAGCAAGAAAGAGTTCCTTATAAATGAAAGAAAAGCATTGTAGCTTATTTCAGTTCTTTAGCTCAATGCTTGATAAGTCTCTCTTAATACTAATATTTGACAGTGGGACACAAAAGCATCAGTGCTCCTTTCATTTTTCTTCTCTGGTTTACTCTGTGTTTGTGTCTTCCACGGTTGTGTTTATGATTTCTCCTGGCAATGATGACATAGAAAACAAGTGATACCAGCATCCCAGCTGTTATAAGAAGGCAGCCTCCAAAAACCAGTATTGATTTGTTCCTAAATATCCACTCACACACGGAGCAACTTTTGTGCAGATTGCTGGACATGCATGGCTGCTCTGTGGCATTGTTGAGAAGACCGCTGTGAGCGATGATTTCCCTGTAAGCAGCGACAGATGCCTTGGGTTTGGATTGGAGTCGAGCTGAAGAGAAGAGGCCGTACTGGGGGCCGTGGCGATCCTGGAGCTTCCAGACGTAGAAGCCTTGCAAGTTAACTCCATGGAGATACGCTGAAAGTGAAAGGTAAAAGAAAAAGTTAGTTAAATGAAGTTACCTGCTGTTTTAAATGTTTGCAAAATTATTAGTCGGGTAAGAAAAAACATGCTTTAAAAACGTGAGATTTATGTCAAGCAAAGTAAAAGTCATTTTTCTCTTACTGCTGTTTATGGTCTTTCATTTTTAATGAAGTCTTAACTATATAACTAGAGTGGTAAAACTCATGTGATTGTGCAATGCGTCCCTTAAAACCCACCTTTGAGCCCCTCCTGCAAGTAACTTTTCAGGTATTGCTGTCTGAATACATCCTTAACAGAAGCTGGATCATCAATGCCGCTGCCTGTGATGATGATAGGCAGATTTCTGCCATATCTCTGGCTCACCCATTTCAGCATCTTGGGCAGCCCCCAAGGTACCACAGCCTGTCCCATGCTGGAGGAGGGCCAGGTGGGGTCAGAGAGGGTCAAGCAGCCGTGGTCAGAGGATGGGTTCCTCTGCGACTGGGGTTGAGGAGAAACTAAGCGTGTGGTGAAATGATTGAGAGCAATAAAACTCAATGCCCCTCTCAGCTCCTCCCTCTCACTGTCTGTAAAGTTGGGAAGAGGGGATCCTGGGAGGCCCATCACACGAGCTCTCTCTACCATGTATGTCTTCATTTCATGTGGGTAGTCTCCTTTACTGAGCTCTTCTCCATACAGTGTTCCCAGCAGTGGATCGAGGAATCTACCAATTTCAAAAAGAAGAAATCTTTCTGTCGCTGCTTCATGGGATTCTAGGAAAGGGTTTGCTGGTTGGGCCCAGTCAGCATGTAGTGCAAGGGACACCAGTGATTGCTGCTGATGGTTGTACTCCCTCTCATGCAACCTCCAGGCTTTTGCATGAGCCAGAAGAAGGTTGTGAGCTGCTTGGTGTCTCTCGATCCCACTGGAATAAGCATCAATTAGTCTGTTTGGCTCATTAATGGTGAGCCAGTGTCGAACCCATTTGCCAAATTCCTGGTAACAAAGTGCAGCATATTGCTGAAAAGCTTCCACTGTGCTGTATTGAAGCCAACCTCCAGAATCATGGAGTGGAGCAGGTAAACCCAGGTTAGGAGCTCTGTGTGTTGGGTAGTACATGATGACCACGGCCTCCAGACCCAGCCTCTCAAGCTCAGTCAGCACACACCGGTAGTATCTTAAAAAAATAGTGCACAAACAGAAGAAAATGGTAGAGTTGACTCAATAGATTGCACTAAATTTGAATAAATCCTATTTTTGTAAGTTGTATTTATGAATTTTAGTATTGTACTTCTACCTCAAAGCTTCTGTGTTCACAAGAGAACGATCTCCCTTTGGCAGAATCAAGGTCCAGTTCAGAGCAAAGCGATAATGGGATGCCCCTGTGGATGCTAACATATGAAGATGACTTGGTATAGCCAGGTAGTCGGTGCACTGAGCTGGTCTGGTCTGCAGCTTCACTCCCGGGACCGGATGCAGCGATCCATCTCCAGTCAGATTCCATCTGTACAGCTGAGGGTCATTAAACTGAGGAGAGTAGGGGTGGAAGTAGACCTAAGGAAAAGAAATGTTAAAAATATATATTTTTAAATTATGATGAAAATGACGTTTGAGGTTTTTCAAAGCGTCTTCAGTGGTTGCTGTACTAATAAAAGTTTAATGATCAGTACGGAGCATATTCAGTATTCCTTATAATACCTACCTTTTCCAATTTCGTATTGTGTTTTTTTTTTTACATTTCATTTTGATTTCTGGAAATTACCGGTACTTCTGTTTTCCAAAATGCTTCATTTTTATTGTCTCATTTTTTAAAAATTTGTTTTGATTTCTTAAAGGAAATTATGTTTTTTTATTATTTGCTTTGCTTTTTTAATTATCGATGTAATCCTAAAATATTTTTAATAGATTGAATGTTGATATGATTTGCACTTCAGGGCCACCAAACGAAGCAGTATTACAGAGGAAAATACAGTGGGTTAGGGGATTTATTCTATGAAAAAAATGCAATGAACATGTTCAATGAAAATGTTTAACATGGGAGAGTATTGTTTTATCAACTACAATAGCTGGGATTTCACAAACCGTGATGCTTTTAGCTTAAATTCCCTGTTCTTGGTTTTGTTCATGAAAGCAGCATGGTCTGTCAGGTCAAGTTTTAGTCCAAGCTGCAGAGGATTACATTTTATTCTGAACTCACACAAAAGCCTGTTTTCAGTCATTGAGTTCTGGTGACAAGTGAGTGCAATAAAAAAACTGTGTAAAAAGAGAATCGGTCACACCTACTTTTATGATTTCAAAGGAAAACTGAAAAAAGGAAAGGTGAGGCAAGCGCTCTGCAGAAAAGGAGAGGTTTATCTTTAGAGGACAGAGGGTGCATGACTGAAATGAGATCAGAGCAGCACCAGCTGCAGTACAGACAGGATTAAAGGAAGAAAGATGAAAGAGGATGAATTTAGACACATGCATTGTGACGTGTTTGTTGGTTGACTTGAAAAAGGTTAATTCTTTTTAATCTTTGTCATGACACCTCCACCTGCTCTCACACAAACGTACTTATAATAAAATGTTTTTGCGCATCACACACAAAGAAACACAACAAAATGTGTCACATCATGACATACATACAGTATGAAGTTGTTATTTTTTCAAATTACCTGTAGGGTAGAGTCTGCGATTCCCCAATGAAAGTTACAGGGGAAATGACCTTTAACCTCTGTGGAGGGTTCATCACTGTGGAAACCATTGTCACCAACAACCTGCCTGTAGTACTGAGCGGAGGTCTTGTGGGTCCTGGCACAGCCTGGCTGGTTGAAGTCAACATAGAACAAGCCTCTTCTAATACTGTAGCCGTAATTCCACTCAAATCCATCCACCAGTGACCAGGCTATGTATCCGAATACCTGAACGCCATCAAGCTTGACAGCTGTAACATGATCAACCATGGCAAAAGTATTTTATTACATAATTGGTTCTGTTATGTTTGTCGTCTTGTTAAGATTTTGCCAGTTGTCTGCTCACCTTGCAAGACTTGGTTGATGAAGTTCTTCATCAAATAAATGGCAACTGTGTCTTCTCTTCCCACGCTGGCCTCAGAGAACCAGCCCACCTCAGCTACCAGTACCCTCGGGTCCCCATATTCAAGTTTTATCCAGCTCAGAAGTCGCTGCAGGTCTGGAGTCACAGTTTGTCCTTGATGGATCTGGTCTCGGCCCAGACGGAGATTATTGGGCCCAAACGACAAAGCAAAAAAATCTGCAGTTTTCTTCACCCAAAGTTTCTCCTCAGGCATGAATGAGGGCAGGAGATGGCCATACATCTTTCTCAGAGACTCTGGATAGTTCCCATCACCAAAAATGGGACCAGCAAACCAACCAAGAACGGCCTCTATTGACTGCTGGCAAAGGTCAACACTGGCAGCACCTTCACCTCTTTGGGGTTCAACCCAGTGGGACCCTAAAACTATGGATACTTTACCTTTTTGAGTTGCCCGGAAGTGGGAGTCATAGATGTGCCATGCTCTGGCATGAGCCTGAAAAGGAAATTTCACAATTTGTTACATCCAGCTGCCTACAGAGCAAAGTACAAATCCATTTTTGTTTAAATGTCTCTGAGGAAAAACAAAAGTTGAAGTTAAAGTCAACTGTTTACCCAACACATCAACTAATTATCTCTAAGTCTTATTATTGTGCAACTCAGCATAAAGTTACACTGTAAATATAAAATGGACCTTTTTAAAAATGTTTACTTATACTTTTTACACTTTAACAAATCAAAATGTCAAAAGTGAAGAAAAATCTTTCATGTCTTTTAAACGCAGCAACATTTAATACTTCTGGTAAAATCCTCCTGTCTGTCAATACATGACATGAGTGTTTTCAAACGGAGGACTTTTTTAGGTATTAAATCGATGTGTAAAGCATACAGATATGTGTTAAAAATCATTCTAGTCATGAAAATTAATTGCAGTATTTGGTTTGAAACCACAGATGCAAACAAGATTATGTTGGTAAAAAGGTATAAAATCAATCGGGAAATAAATGATCGGTTTCTGACAAACGTTGTTGTTTTTTTCCAAGTTGTGTTACCTACTGTCTTTGCTTTCTTATGTACATGTGATGCAAACAAAAAGATGTCCATAAAGAAGCTTAGGTCAGTTACAATTGGCTGAAGGTGAACCAGAGTAAGGGATGTGTTTTGTGAGCACTAAACATGTGATAACCCTTTTTTAACAAGGCAAAGAAATAAATTAAAATTGATCAATTTTTAACCAAAAAAGAACAATAGTCTAAAAGACTCTCAAAGGTCATTTTCCCTGGAAAATGCCAGGTTATGTCACAGAATTTTTTCTTTTTGGTGCTTAAAATAAATTGTGCCCGCAAGAAAAAACAAGCTTCTCCATTAAAAGGCATTTTCATTTCATTCATTCATTCATTTTCCAATCCGCTTTATCCCTTTCGGGGTCACGGGGTTGCCGGAGCCTAACCCGGCTACTCATGGGCGAAGGCAGGGTACACCCCTGGACTGGTCGCCAGTCTGTCGCAGGGGCAGGCATTTTCATTTATCGTTTCAAATGCTAAATGACTAATAAATGACTAGATTGTATCAGTTTTTGTAAAATAATTGAACTGTGTCATATCGCCAGTTAGTTAAGTAATTCATGCATTTGTGGACCATTATCTAGATGTGAGAAGGACAGATACACACCTCTAGTATTAATCTGTGTTTTTACTCATTATATTTAAGACAAACATAAAATATTAATTTCATACTGATAATCAGCTGTTGAATTCTTTGTTTTAAAAAATGTTTCATTAAATTATACAGGAAAATAAGGATATTTGTAAAAAAAAAATCCTTCATCAGTTTACTGTAGTTAAAAAATGGTTCCTAAAAGTAAAAAAAAAAAAAAATGTAAGTAGAAGCGTTACAAATTCTAAAAATAAAAAAAGCAAAAACACATCTACAGTAAATTTAATTTATTTATTTTCTGAACCCGCTGCATCCCTTTTAGGGTCATGGGGTTGCTGGAGCCAACCCAGCATCTGTTGGGCAAATAAGGGGAACACCCTGAGCAGGTTACACTAAAAACTCCCAAAACTATTTTAAAAAGCATCATAAAAGTCTTGCTCTACACTATAAATTAGCAACGTGAACTTTTGAAACGACCTCTGTGAGAATTAACACAGATGTATTAATGTAAACTTTAACATTATAACTGACAAATTTCCCTTCTTAGTCTTAAATCATAGTATTTAACTGCAAACATGACATTTGAATTTGTTATCTGTCATCTGCTCAGCAGTAGCTGTCCCCCCACCATCTGTGCCTGACTGCACAAACATAAGTGATTATTAATGAGGCGTATCTCTGCAATTTCCTGATTTCTCTCCAGCACAGAAGTGTTGAGGTGGTGGACTTTGACCGAAGTGTGTGTTTTGTTTAGGCGTCCTGTTAACTTATCACATGCTTGTCAATAAAAGATTTGGTCAAATGGTCATTGAGAAGATAGAATAAAAAGTAGTTTAGGATTTCCAAGTAGGTGGAATTGATGAAACCTAATTTGTTTGAAGCAATTATGGAGCTGTGTTTGTCTCCCTTTCCTGCGACTTGGCAGTTATTTGAAAGATCTAAAACTTCATTGTCTGTCATAAACTGATGACACCATGGAAGTTCAAAGTTTACACGAAGCAGCTGTCTGAACTGTACAAATCTAGCTGCGTGTCTTACCCTGATAAGGTTGTGGGCCACAATAAGTGAGACAGAAAGACCTCCTTTCTCTCCAGGAGCGTGCATGCCTGTCCCGTATCCTTGCACAGCCACCAGGTACGGATTGTGCATGGTGAGCCAGTGCTTTACCCGACTTCCAAACGTGTGGAAACAAAAATGGGCGTACGCCTCAAATAGCTCTACCAACTTCTCATTTTTCCAGCCTCCATGTTGCTCCTGGAGCACCTGTGGCAAGTCTGAGTGGTAAAGAGTGACAATGGGCTGGATCTTTTTTTCCAGAAGCCTCTCTATGAGGCTGCTGTAGTGCTCCACAGCTGCTGCGTTGGGTTTGCCTGCAGCATCGCCATCAGGGAAGAGCCTGGGCCAAGACAGAGAGAACGAGTAGGCTCTGACACCTAGGTAATCCAGTGCCTCAACATCCTCTTCCCAGCAGTTGTAGCTGTCACTCGCAACATCTGCAGTGTCTCCATTTGAATTACCACTAGTGGAGGAGTGGGTAAAAAAGTCCCAAATGGAGGTGCCTTTGCCATCCCTATTCCAGGCTCCTTCTGTTTGAAATGCTGATGTTCCTGAGCCCCAGAGGAATCCAGAGGGGAAAGTGCCATGAAGGAAAGGTTGCTCTGTGATGATGGGGTTTGTTCTGGGTTTCTGCCATATGTTCTTGCCTCCCCTAGGTGAACAGGCCGCTTTGTTCCAGCAAAAACCCAACAACAGGAGGGTGAGTAAGGAGCACGAGGGGATAGAAAGGTGGCCCGGCATACTGGAGCTCAAAAATCCGCTTTCATGGAACAGCAGGTGTCAGTCATCATTATAAATCCTCTCCAAATTGAAACGAGATCCATGAATTTATATAGAGAAAGTGATGATCAAAGCCAGTAGAGAAAGGCTCCAAGGTGCTGCAATATCCATCTGACAACCTGGTCAGCCTTCACTATCTCTGTCTCTGTGTACTTCTGCTCCCTCTCAGCCCCTCCCTACCACATAGTGTTCTCATTCAAAGGTTGACTCATATTCACACGTCTGCATGATTATAGCCACACAACACAGCCGGTTGATCGTTTCTACTTCAGAAACTCTTCCACGTCTGCCCTTTTTATGATAAAACCAAGCAGACAAACAAAAATCTCAACATGTCATGTTTATGATGCTCTTTTAGCTGTTTCTATTGAGGACACAGCATCAAAAAGCTGACAGGCACATTGCAGTTGTTGTAATAAACAATCTTTTGTCAATTATTAGCTTGCACTCTGATCTTAGCTTTATAACTAAAGATTTGTTCGCATGTTACATTTTTTAATAAACAGAGAAATTTTTTTTGCTATTTCTGAGAAAAAAAAAGTTAAAATTTTTTGCAGAAAGATATATTTGAAACATATTGTAAGGGCACAAAGAGTGCAGGAGCTGAAGAGAAAAAGCGTTTTCTTTTGCTTACGGTCAAAGGGTGCTCAACAAAATTGCAGTGTTCCCTTCAGATTTGATCAAACCCTCCCAGGTGAGAATGGAGGACATTTGAACTTATTCAATTAATTCTATCTTTTGTGGGCGCAGTGACCCCCAGGCAAGAGCAGCTCATGCTGGCTAAAAGAATACAGAGATATATATCTTTGTGCATGTTGCAAATCCACTTGTGATTTTCTTTGACCAAGACTTCCTGATTTCAAGGTAAATACATTGTCAAAATTAAATATATTTCTCATTTCCCATTCTCATTTATTAAAGCAATATGTAAGGAAGCTCACAGTAAACAACATAGTCACCCTGGACTTTTACCTCAAGGCATGGTTGGAATAATTGAATTGCACCAGAAAATCTTCATTTACTGTATTAACTAGAACAACTTAAATAAAATCACTGCAAGAAAAGCACATTCTTTTTTAAGCTCATGTTGCAACATATTTATTTTTAAAAAATTGTTTTGAACTGCATGCACAACCAAAAAAAAGCAATTGCTGAAGCGATAAGTCAATCTACTTTAACCAAATAACCTTAACTAGAAATAGGTTATACAAAATGTTCAAAAAATAAAATGTATTAAATATATTTTCACTGTCTTCTAAATCAACATACTGTTAGTGAAAAGAGGAAGTGAAAAGAGGATGCGCAGGCTGAAAAAAAATACTTAAGTAACAACATTAGTTTCCTACCAGCTTTGCTAGTCAGCACATGTATAAAGATGAGACTGACTCTGCGGTGGTCAAATTCAGCGATCTGGTAAGAAATTGACTTTTCCTGTTTGTTTGGTTGTTTGTTTGTTTGCTTGATCCTCTCCTCTTTTTTGTTTTCTTTCTTTATTACAAATTAAAGATCTTAAACTTGCAAAATATTTATAAACCTTTTTTTCTATTGAGCAGATGAACGCTGGCGGAATATACATATGTCCTCACTGAAGGTTAGTGCCTTCTTTTTAACAATTTATCATGTAAAAAAATCAGTTTCTGAAGTTAAATGCTGTGTAAAAAAATTTTGCATTAAAAAAAGGCTTTTTAATAGACACATGTGACTTCTTGTAAAGATTAATCAAAATGTGAAAAAAAGAAATTTGCCTACAATTTATGTGCGCATTTATAAATATCTATGGCATAATTAGCAGCAGCGCTTCAGTAACTCCTTTTCTTTTAAGAGGAGCACATTTTATTAAGATTTGGCTCTGACAATTGGCAACTACTATGTTAGATAGACATGTTACGTTTTACATTTTTTATATTTGCAAGAAGAAAAACTGAAGAAATGATCATCTTCCAGGTTTATTGATTCCTGATCATCCTCCGTGTGTCTGAGACAGATTTAAGTCATTATACAGTATGTGTTAAGACGCCTTTATTTTTTAGTCATTGTTTATTTTAGAGCTGCAAACATCTGTTTACTCTCATCCTTCTCCAGGAAAACAATGAGACTCTCAGCAGCAGTCCTGTGTGCAGCAGCCATGTTGCTCGGAGGACAGAGGTGTGCTTTGCTCCCTGGAAGCACAGTAGACCGTTCATCCATGAACCTCTCCTCCGTCCCAGAAGACCTGCCGCAAACCGCTGTGTCTGTGGACCTTTCCAGAAACCACATCTGTCAGATTTACAAAGGAGACTTTAAAAGCGTCCCAATGCTGGAGTTCTTGAATGTGTCATGGAACAGTTTGGAGCACATTGATGCAAAGACTTTTCTTGACACTCCACATCTGGAACATCTGGATCTGTCGCACAACAGGCTGATGAACCTTTCGGGCCAACAGTACCTGGTTAACGTGGGAAACCTTGTGGAGCTAAACTTGGCCTGGAACATGTTTCTAAACATGACACTGGGGGAGGAGTTTAGCTTCTTGGTAAAACTGAAGGGACTGACCCTTGGAGCTGAGAACATTGGTGTTGGAGACTTCAGAAACATCACAAGGCTAAAACTGCAGAGTTTGACCCTTTTCCTGGAGGAGGAGCTTGGATACGAAGTTGGCAGTCTGATTAATGTTAATGCTAAAAGATTAACCCTAGTTTTTATTGATCAAGCTGTTAACTGTGCTCTGATCGCAGATGCCCTGTCAGTTTTTGATGAAGTGGAAATGAGAAACTTGACAAAGGGCTTGGGTCATTTAACCACGCAGCTTAGAAAGAAACCAGAGTTTCGTACTTCCAATCTGTCTGTCAAAGTCCTGGTAATCGACTGGAGGAACTTAACAGAGTTTTTGAACGTGGCTCTGCAAACTTCCATTGTCCACATCAGCTCCACGGATACAATTATAAACAATCCACCTTATTTTGACACCAAAGTGGTACAGACAGCAAGAACAAAGTCCTTAAAAATAAGCCGGGGAGTTGTCAGCTCCTTCTTCTTCTCTCAGGAGGCATTGTACAACTTTTTTATCAACCTCCCAGTGCCATCTCTTTCTATCCTTGAGACTTCAATCATACACATGACGTGTCCGGAGAAGCAGAGCCCAATTGTCGAGCTTGATTTCTCCTCCTGCGCTCTGTCCGACTCCCTGTTCTCCAGAATCAAAGGTCAGGAAACCGTTGAATGTGAGACTCTGAGTAATGTGAAAAAACTGTTGTTGGTAGACAATAATGTGAAAAACATTCAACTGCTGAGTAAGCGTGTGCAGCACATGATCTCACTGCAACATCTGGACCTCAGCCTCAACTCTCTGGTTTACGACGGCTCGTCATGCCTGTGGCCGCCCAACCTCACCGTCATGAACCTGTCCTCTGGAGGCCTGAGAGAGCAAGTGTTCAAATGTCTGCCAAAGGGACTGGAACGGCTCGACCTCCAGAACAACCAGATCTCTGCGGTACCAGCGTCCATCTCTAAACTGACAAATCTCTCTTCTCTCAATCTAAACTCGAACAGGCTGCGGGACCTGCCGGTGTGCGGCACCTTCCCCGTGCTGAATGAGCTTCTGCTCAAATCAAACTCTCTTCACGCCCCTTCTGTGAACAAATTGGAAAGTTGTCCAAATTTGAAGACGTTGGATGTCAGCCTCAACCCTTTTACCTGCACCTGCGCTCTGAGGGATTTCATTAGTCTTGGTGTCAGTACTGAAAATGCAAGAAGTCCTATTGAGCTGTTGAATTGGCCTCTGGACTATTATTGCACCTACCCAGAGGAACTTAGAGACTCCCCTTTAAGAGACTTCTGGTTGCCAGAAGTCTCCTGTAATGTCCGCCTTCTTGCAGCCACCATTTTGGTTCCTGCAGGGGTGCTGATCATCAGCGTTGTCCTTCTGTGCCACCATCTAGACATTCCCTGGTACATGGGCATGATCTGGCAGTGGGTCGGAGCCAAACATCGTGCAAGAACACGACAAGTTTGCCCCGAAGATCTCCTGGGGATTGAGTTCCATGCCTTTGTGTCCTACAGCCAGCATGATGTGGACTGGGTGAAAAATTTCCTTCTTCCTAACCTTGAAGGTCCCGCCGGGAAGCTCAGAATCTGCCATCACGAAAAAAACTTTGTGCCAGGGAAGACGATCATGGAGAACATCATGGCATGCGTGGAAAAAAGCCGCCGCTCTGTTTTCGTACTCTCTGCTCACTTTGTGAAGAGTGAATGGTGCCATTATGAGCTCTACTTTGCCAGCCATCAAGGTCTCTCTCTGGGCACAGATGGCATTGTGCTGGTGCTGCTCGAGACTCTGCCTCAATACCTCATTCCCAATAAGTATTATCAACTAAAGTCCATGATGCTTCGTCACACCTATCTGGAATGGCCCCAGGACAGAGCCAAGCACAGGCTGTTCTGGGCTAACCTTAGAGCTGCCCTCCAAGCTGACCTGTCTAACCTTCCAGTCACAGACCTGGAGGATTAACCAAGTCCAGGAATCAGTGTGAAAAGAGGAACTGAATCTGGAGTAATGAGGAAAGAGAACCCAAACGCTCACAGGAAGTTTAATTTTTTTGTTTGTTTTTGCTCACTAATTTGCTTCTTTTTGCTAAAGGATCTGCATTATTTTTAAAATGATGTTCATTGGTATGTTTCAAAAGTGCAGTACGATAACCCAAAAACATCTATTCCAAGTATGTGACATTTATTGTAAATATCCAAATTAGAAACAAACTTTTTTAACAAGTATGTAACAAAAACAATAAAATGTACTAAAGTAATTGAATACATTTGGGTCTGCTGATTCAGAGCACAGAACAGTACCAAACACTTCACTGTTATTCTCGATGAGAGGAATTTTTGTTTTGGATCAGGCAAAATGAAAGCAGAAGTGGATATTTGGTGTTATCCTGCTTAAAAAAAGAGAAAAAAAATGTTTTTTTAAGTTGTAAATGTATAATTAGTACAGCAGGACTACAAGTCTAACTTTTGGAACAACAAAGTTTTCTCAAATTGAATTGACAAGCCAAGTTGTGTCAAGGAAGGGACTGGATGATGATGATTTTCTCGTTGATGCAGAAGCGGTGCAGCACACTCAGCAGGTTTTCTCCACAGCGCGACACCTGCCTCTCCATAGCCAGACGAAAATCTTCCTTAACTCCTTTGGTGATCCCTCGGGTCACTGTGTGGTGCCTGAAAGACAAAGAAAATATAAATAACAAGAGACTTTTTCCACAAGAATTGTGTGATAAACATGAATCCACATAATCGCTGCAGTAACGGCATGTTTTTTCTCAACATACGCAAGTAAAAAAAAAAACAAAAAACAAAGCAAATGTCTGTTTTCTCAAAATTAAAACCATAAGAATTGTCCACAAATGAAATGAGACCAAAGTGTCATGAAAAGGTAAAAAAAAAAAAAAAAAAAAAAACTACAAAAACACCGACATTGTCCTTGCATAAACAACAATGACCACAGACAGAGAAGTAATGGCTCAAGAAAACAATAAGCCAACAAGAAAATCAAGGAACATCTAACTGTTGATGTAAAATGACAGGCCCAAATTAAAACTGGGAGGACGACAAGCTTTGAAGCTGAAAATGAAGAGAGGGTGAGTGGTGTTGGGACGGGATGGGAGTTGTGGTAGGAGGGGCCTTGGGGTACCTGTCCATCCTCTGCACCCCTTGTAGCAGAAGGGTGTTTAACTCCACCCCCAGGGCGGGACTAGGGTTCCTAAGGAATAGTCACATTCAACAACTCTGTCAGTGAGGTTCCATTCAAGTGTCTTTACAGAAATGAACCGAGGAGATGCACAGAAGCTTTTCTAGTTCTTCCCCCCCAGAAGTTTTTCATAAGGCCCGCTCCATTAAACAGGTTACGTTCAAAGCAAAAATCCCCCCACAGGCCGTGTCTTTATAAATCATCAAAAACTCTCTTGAATAAAGAAAAAGAAAAGAAAAGAAACAGAACGGGAAAGTGCAGAGTCACCATGCCATCGTCAAAAGCTCGGAAAGGCCTTCACTTACTTAATAAGCATTCCCTGATTAGGCAGCAGCTCCAGCTGAATCCTTCCTCCCTCTGGAGTGCGCAGGTAAGCAAACTCCTCCAGCATGTCAATGTCTGAGCAAAACCACCAGTTAATGGAAACCATCATGGAAATGGATTTCAAGACAAGTGGGCATATATAGCCAGATGGTGAGATTAGAAGGATACTGGTAACATAGTTGAAGAAATTCTCATACTGGAAACTTCCTTGGTGAATGATTTTTTCCACTGACTTTAAGAACAGCATCTCTCCCTGTGGCCAGTCGTACTGCAGGAGCACCACCACGTGACCGAGGGATAAGTCGTCCCGATTTTCTGCAAAGGCGCGGAGCTGACAGAAAAAAATGAAAATACAAAGGCTCAACCTTTATACATAATCCAATACTAACAATCAGAGGTTCTATATGACAAAAGTTTTTACAACTATTTTCATTACCTTGAAGCAAGCGAGCATCAGCTGGAGACAGAACGGTAGGACAGCTTTGTTGTTGCAAAGAAGCAATCTAAGGTCATTGGCTGGTAAAAGAAATAAGGAAAAAAATGACTCAAAACCAACAACAATTTTTTAAACATCTTTTACCCTGTTGATGTGACATCAAGATCGTGTCACATCTGAAGGTATAGCAGCATTCTTAACAAAGTTCGTTGTTACTAATAAGCTTAAAGTCCCACTCCAATCATATTTTGATCTATTGTAATAGCGTTACTAGTGTTCTTTTAATTATGTTTAAGCCATTTTCAGGCAAAATAGAAAAACCTTTGTCTTTTTCAAGGACATAGTTTATGCTCTTATTATAAAATGTATTACTTTGAATATTTTTACTTTGAATATCCCGGTTTTTCTGGGACTGGATCCTTTAACAACAAATAGTAAAGGTTGGGTCATACATTGTGAGAGGTGTGACTACCTAAAGAACGGCTCTAAGAGCAGGCACAACTTGATCCTGATGCCCCCCAACACAACACTCCCCATTCCTGCCAACCACACCCACTTTGGACATTATTACATCATGGTTGCCACACATCAGACTAGACTAGATTAGTTTAGTGTGGGCGATGTGTCAGAAACAAGCTGCACAAACTCTAAGAAAAAAAGAACTTTTGTCTCACAGCTGTGAAAGTGAGACAAACTGTCTTGTCCCTTTCAGGTGGGAACTGAGACTCTCATGCTGACCCAAGATGAGCCGAAACTAACTCAACTTAATTTAGTTCCAAAAATGTACTACCATTGATTTTTTTGTCTTGTTGTTGTTTTTATATATGTAAGAATCAATGAAGAAATCCAGGATTTACAAACCTTTTCTACTTTTGCTCCTGATTCTGTTGTGATCTTCAGGAGCCTTTGTCTGGTCTTGGTTTGGGGGAATCAGTCCACTTACAACATCAAGCAATTTCTCACAAGCCATCTGAAGAACATAGCAGAATACAAAACAATTAGAAATTCACTCAGAGCAAGCAACACATTTCAGATAAAAACAAGGAGGTATCCATTTATCCGTTTCAAAATTTAAAAAAAAAATTAAAAATATTTAAAATGGCCACATCTAATAACTTATAACAAATTAGGCTTTTTTAATGTGATACATATTCATTATTATTTAAATAACTAGTTCAGTTAAAGTATAGAAAATGATGGTCTCCACCAAGCCAATTAAAAATGTGGGAAAAACTAACTAAAGCACAAGTTCAACACAATGCCACCTTATGGTAAGAAAGTGTAACTGACTCCCATGAGGTGCTACAGCCAACAAATGAGGATTTAAAATAATACATACGTCCCACGACATTTCTGTTCATAAATTGTATAAAACAATAACATTAAAGAGTTTTTAACTATGATGCATTATTGCTGCTCAATACAACTACAGAATATTTTGGAAGACATGAAGTTCTCAGCACATGTTTGTAAGTGCATGTTTACTGCCTTACACCAAGTTGCACTGAGGTCACAGTGAGATAGAGTAGATGTGTGTACCCTGTACTCTCCCAGTGCGTAGTGACATGACGCCTGCTGTATGAGGACCCTGTGATACTCCAGACTTCCCTGGCCCAATGGACTCTGCTGCCCAGGCTGGAGCTGCTGCACGGCAGACATCTGATTCAAACTGGAAAGAGCTTTGCGATACTGGCCCTGGAGACAACATACAAAGAAAAATCTATACAGCTACAGACAACTTTGAAGTTCCACTTGAGAAAAAAATTGAGGTTTTGACTCATGCTCCGATCCCATGGCAAAATTGTACATCCTTAATTTGAGTAAATCTTCAAATACTTCAAATATTTTAACCTGTAGGTAATTCATAACTAATGATTTCTGATAAAATTACGTTAATTATTTAATTTAAAAAGATGCATTCGCTAAGAGCATTTAACATAGTAAAGACAAGTTTTCTAATAAGAAAGAGATTAATTCAAAAACCTAAATACAAAAACAACTCAATAATTTAAAAGGAGTAGCTTATCCTAAACTGAAATTCAAATAATGATAATGCAGCTGACCTGAAAAACAATCATATCTGTGAGGAATATTCGGAACCATAACCAGCTGTCTGTCTTCCATGACGCACAGATCTTCTTGAACTCTGAAACACATGAAGGAAATGCTATTTTTGTGATTAAACTATTTTTTTTACATAAAAAAAAAATCTATTTCAGCCAAAATTGATAATACTGAAAACACAAGTTTATGGGAGTGTTTTTGTTCTCCTTAAGTATACTGTACATAGTTTTATTAGATCATTTTGTTTTATTTACTTTTTTTGAAAATGTGTTATTTCTCTGTGGTTTTTTTATTTACATGACTTTAGTGTTTCATTGCTAAAAAATAGTTTTGTTTATTTTAGTGACAGCAATTTGCTGGTACTTTATTTGAACTTTCATTATGCTTTGATTTACAGTGAGCCAAAAAGCATCTGTCACTCACTGATTCTGCAAGTTTTTCCATTTAAAAGATGAGTTTGGCTTAATACTTCATGCTTAATAGTGGCTGTGGCATTTTTCCTCCAAACACGGTGAGCGGCATTTATGCTTAAGAGTTCCATTTTGGTTTCATTTGACCACATGCCATTCTTCTGGATCATTCCGATGGTCTCTGTAAACTCTAAGTGAACTTGGATATGTACTGGTTTAAAACAGGGGGACCTTTGAAGCTTTGCAGGATTTGAATCCATGACGCCGCAGTGTGTTACTAATAATAACCTTTTTTTTACTATGGTTGCAGTCAGACTGCTTAATGGTGTGGATGGGTGTCTTTTTACAGATAACCAGTTCAAACAGAAGCCATTAATACAGGTTACAAGTGGAGGATAGAATAACTTTTTAAAGAAGAAGTATCAGGTTTGTGAGGGACAGAATTCCTGCTTGTTAGTTGGAGCTAAACACTAATTGTCTGCAATATTTTACTAATAAACCCCTCCAAGAACCGCTACCTTAACGTGGTGGAGGGGTTTGAGTGCTCGAGTGATCTCAGAAGCTATGCTGTCTCGGGGTTCAGCCCCTGGTAGGTTCTCCCATGGCAGACAGGTCCAGAGTGACAGATCCAATTATGTTGCCCGGATTGGTGTTAGCGGGACCCCACCCTGGAGCCTGGCCTGGGGTTGCGTCTCGCAGGCAAGCGCCTGGTGGCCGGGGCTCCTCACACGGGCCCCGGTTGAGTAAAGCCAGAAGTAACGACGTGGGATCACGCTCTCACTCTCCAGCAGGCCCAGCACCTGCAGGAGAACTAAGAAGGGGCCGGTACCAGTTGAAGACGAGTGCCTCGGTGGCCTTAAGTCCAGTCATGGAACTTGGCTTTTGGGACATGGAACGTCGCCTCTCTGGAAGGGGAGGAGCCTGAGCTTGTGTGAGAGGTTGAGAGGTACCGGCTAGATATAGTTGGGCTCAGCTCTACGCACAGTCTGGAGTCTGAAATTCAGTCCCTCGTGAGTCGATGATCGACTTTGTTGTCGTTTCAGGCTATATTCATCCGTGTGTCTTGGAAACTCGGGTAAAGAGAGGGATAGAGCTGTCCACTGATCACAACCTGGTGGTGAGTTAGATTCACTGAGAGGGAAGGAAGCCGAAAGACTTGACAGACCTAGACATACTATGAGGGTCTGCTGGGAACGTCTGGCTGAGCCCTCCGTCAGGGAAGTCTATAACTCCCACATCCAGGAGAGCTTCAAACAGGTACCAAGGGAGGCTGGTAACATTGAGTCAGAGTGGACCATGGTCTCCACCTCCATTGTCTCTGCTGCTGTTCAGAGCTGTGGTCGCAAGGTCTCTGGTGCCTGTCATGGCGGCAACCCCCGAACCCGGTAGTTGACACCATAAATAAGGGATGCCATCAAGCTGAAGAAGGAGTTCAATCAGGTCTGGCTCCAGAGGAAGCTGACAGGTATCAGTCTAAGTGAGCTTCGGCCCGGGCTGTTATGGAGGCAAAAACTTGGTCCTGGGAGGAGTTCGGGGAGGCCATGGAGGCCATGGAGAAAGACTATTGGTTGGTCTGGAAGAGATTCTGGCAAACCGCCCGGCGCCTCAGGAGGGGAAAGTTGACTTTGACAGGGGGACGTTGTCAGGCGTTGGAAGGACTACTTTGAGGATGTCCTCAATCCTGCTGACACGCCTTCTCTTGAGGAAGCAGAGGCTGAGGACTTTGGGGTGAGGTTGTCTATTACCCAAGCTGAAGTCGCTGAGGCAGTCGACAAGCTCCTTGGTGGCAAGGCACCAGGAGTGGATGAGGTCTGCCCTGAGTAATCCAAGTCTCTGGATGCTGTGGGAGTATCTTGGCTGACACGTCTCTGCGTGGCAGTCGGGAACTGTACCACTGGACTGGCAGACAGGGGTGGTGGTTGTTTAAAACTTTCCCAGGGAAAGTTTTGCCCCCACGTCCCGGGGAAGCAGTCTCATGGAGCAGAAGAAGAAGAAGGAGAAGACGACGAAGGAGGAAGAAGAGGAGGAGGAGGAGGACAACTCTGTTCCACAGATCTTCACATCCATTAAGTTGGCTGTCTTGTGGCTCTCAGGAGTAAGTGTGTGTTTAGTTTATGTGTGATTTTTTTTTAAAGCTGGGTGTTTAAGCATTTTGAGATATCTGAACCTGTTTGAAAAGAGAACACAACATCCATTTTTGATTGATGTAATGCCCAAAATTCCCTGCATATGTCCTAGTGTAGAGAATTAATGTTATTACTTTTGAACGTCTACACATATCAAAACAAAGTACAAGTTGTGATGTTTACCAGTTTCCAGACCATCGTGAGAGTGAAGGAGGTCCCAGCTTTCTCTCGCTGTGCGAAAGCCCTCCAGAGTCTCTGACCAGTTGGGCATCTCTGTCTTACTGACCAAAATGTGTCGACCACGGACTTTGCCCAAACCTTCCTCATCATCTGAGCTCTGTGTTAACATACAAAAAGCGCATTCATAAAACAACACAATAGTTTCATGCAAGACTCATGTAAAAAGATGTTGAAGGCTTTGAAGTGTGTCTTTGCCATTGTTTTTTCTCTCCCATCAGCCTGTTTGCGCTTCTTCTGTGCGTGTTTCACTGGTCCTTTATCCAAATCTACATCACTGTACACTGAGGTCAGATCCTCCACCAAGATCCATGGCCCCGAACTCACACCACCAAGTCCTTTAAAACACAACCTTATGATTGAGTAAAGGCAGAGATCCACATGAGAAATTTAACAAAAAGCAGATATTTGCAAACGTAGAAGCTGACCCTGAAACAGTGTGGGTTGTACAGCTGAGACATAGAGGAAGGCACTGCGGAAGAGGGTGAGAGCACCACATATGACCACTTGGCTGCAATAGCGAGACCTGGTTTCTCCATCCAACCCTGGCAGGTAGCGGCACAACTCTTTCATTCTCTGCAGCATGTCCACAAAATTCCTTTAGAGAACATAAACAAAAACATACTATAATGCGTTAAAATGTTACTCATGTCCCAACAAATCTGCACAGCTCCACAATTTCACTTCCTTCTAAATAGGCATTAAATTAAATCTGGCCTTTAATTAAATTATTTATGGTTATTTTCAGATTAACAAACTAATAACTATACATTTTTGTGAGTTGCATCTACAAATATGAAGATAGTGGAGACTAGCCACAAACAGATAAAAATACCTTTGTCCTTTGTCTCCTTGCCACTCACAGCGAACTCCAACCACAGCAAGCAATTCAAGCAGCCTCTCCCAAGGATCTGCAACCAGTGAGGATTTTTCAGACAAACCATCGATCACATAACGCTGAGAGCCGCGAGACACACCAGGCGACTTCAGATTCCCACTGTCCTGGGAGCCTGAAAAATGATAAAGCAAAGAGATCCTCAGAAATACCAAGGAAAGAGAGAGAGGCAGACTAATGGACACAATTTCAAAAATAAGAGACACTCCTGACGCATCGTAGCTTTACCCTGTAATTGCACATCAGCTGAAGGTCCTCTGGTAACATATCCAATGTAAAATTCAGCAGCTTTCAGTATGTACTTCTGCATTAGGCTTGCAGAAAGACGAATGTCCATATTGTTAATGATCAAAGGAAGGACATCACATACTGCAGAAACAGAAAACAGCATCAATTAAAAATGTCACTTTGATTACTCTTGAATAAAATTAGTTAGATATTTACTGACCAAAAAGTTTTCGGAAACAATTGACAGGAGTGTCTACATTCTCTGATGCTTCTGCGTCCAATAGAGTTTCACCTAAGCTGAGCTAAGAAAAGGGAGACAGTAGGTTACATCAACAGCAAAAAATAAAATAATAGTAAGAGTTATGGTGGTGGCACACACCCCATGTTGGACCACAGACTCTGGAAAGCGCTTGAGAAGTAGTAATAACATTTCTGCCTTCTCCAGGGTGTTGAAACATTGCTCTGTTGCTTTTAGCAGCATCTCACATTGTACACGGCCAGGCAGAGTCTCGAAAAGTCCTGGATGAGGAAAGCCATGTTTTAGATCAGTGTATAGCTTGTTTTGCTAATCATTTAAAAAGAAAAATGATGCTGTGGTGAACACTAACAATAGATTTACCTCGTAGAAACTGGGCGTGCTTGTCTTGGGAATCACTGCGCAGAGCAGCTGTGATGACACCAATCTCACGCCAAACAATGGGCTGGTCGGGAAAGTTTATAAACCTAAAATAGAAATATTATAAATATATGACCGTTTGGATAAACAGGAAATCCTGATACCATGCACAAACTCACATGTCATATAGCAGTCTCCCCGCTGATGCTGTTCTCTCTGCATTGCGCTCAATGATGTACATTTCATACTGTGAAAACATTTGGATTTTTAAGAAGAGCAAGAAAAATCTAACAAGTATTGAGTTCAGTAGTCATAGAATGCAGACAGATTTATTTTAAGTACCTGAATGTTGAAATCTGCAGGATAAAGGGTTCTGGCGGTTATTAGCCACGCTTTAGCTGCACAGGAGTCAACTGAGACCAGCTCCCGGGCTCTTTTCACCAAGAACTCGCAGTCTTTTTGCGCTGACATTGAACGCTAATCTTATTTTCCAAACTAGCATGTAATCCACTGAATCCACAGAAACCCGGACAGTAGTTAAAGCATAAATTACCAAAACACGAACAAGTTTGAGGGCCACAAAATATTTTTAACATAAAGTATTTGCAGGAAATACAATTGACTTTAAATAAACAGCATTTAACTATAGCTAGATAACGTGTATTGCCGATTAAAGTTCATTTGTCATCGTAGCGAGACTAACTAAGACAAACTATTTTCCTCAGCTCGATAAATAAAGAAAAAACATGTTACGAAAAGGATGTCCGTCAAAATCCTTTTAAATTTGACAAACAAAAGCCAGGAGAAGTTTTGCTCTACGGCACATAGTGACGTCATAGAACCGTCGTAAAACTTCTCCTCCCAATGTCGTGCTTTACGGGTAACTTCCTCAACAACAGTGCTAGTCAGTCGCTTCTAAACAAAGCCAGTTTGTGTAAACGAATTGTTACATTTTAAAACATTTGGAAGGATTTAACAACTTTAGTTTCTTAACCATTTACCTACAGCAATATAGCAGACGGAATATCTAGATCTACATTTAAAAAATATCTCGAGTCCATTCACTTGTTTTGGGTTCGGCCGGGCTGGCCGCGCAGGCGCACTGTTTCACCTGCTTCTTCCATGGTTCCAAACGGACACGACCTACCTGCAAAACACTGCGTTCAACCTTTCCGCTGAGAGCACGGTAACCAGACGGTGTACTAAAGCAGGTAAACATGAATTGAAACAACTTCTAATAGCTAACTAAGGGTGATGTTTTGCTCCCTGACATTCAGTTGCTTACTGATCCCAAATCAGTCAACGCCTATATGTCATGACCACGAACAAGCTAACTCAGCCTACAAAAAGCAGTGTTTTTGCAGGCTTCTGCATGTGCTGCAACTCTTTGTCTTATTGTAAATAATTAGTATCAGCCAACGCAATGGCGAAAACGATGGCTTACGAATTAGAAAACGTTGCTAAGTATTTTAGCATTTGATTTGTTGCTGTAAAGCTTAATACCTGAAACCTCCAATGTTAATTAGTTTTAATTTGATGTTTGACAGCAGCTCAACTTTTACTTTAGTGTTCTATTGATTAAAATATGAATAAAAGGGATTTAACTTTTTTTTTGTTAAGTGTGCTACTATAATGTTATTTACAGATGCATTTTGATCTGATTGGGATTGAAATGATCCAACCATTAATGGCGAAATGAACACAAATTTGGGCGGTATTTTTATGTCTAAATTAAAAAAAAACGTGGTTGAATAAAGATCTATTTTTCACATTTAAACTTACTACAGTTGCAACTTTCATAAAGTAAAAATTAAATCACACTAACATCAATACACTTTTCCTTCAAATAAAAAATTTGCTTAATAGGCAAGTAACACTGATTTGATTTATTTAGATTGAATTTTTTGTTTTTTCCAAATTGATTTATTATTCCTAACCCACTTAGGAAATTGGAGTGGATATCATGTACATTTTAGAATGTAAACATCACATTTTAACATACAAAACATAAAATCCCAGCTCATGATATTGAAACTGCAAAATTAAATCATATGTTTTAGTCATGGGTGTAAAATCCAAGTTTGTAGAGAAATGGAAAGGAGCGATATCATGTAGTCACCACTTCTGGAAGCAGATATTCTGTCTGCAGTGATTAAACTTCCATTCAAAGGTCAGATTCCTCCCTAATCATTTACTTTGCCAGACTATGACCTCAAAAATTGAAGCATTCTGTATATTTTAATAAAATGTATTTAAACCCTTCTTTCGCAAAACCGCCATATAACAATAAAAGTGACATTTTAATAGCATTGTTGCCATAAGTAATGTGACCGCTTCCCCAGAAGTGTCTTTATGGTCTCTATTTAAATAAATTTTAATCAACAGAGTTAACAAAGAAGCTCTTTTAGAAAATGTTTGTGATATTTTTGTTTACTGCTTGATTTTCTTAAATGGATTGAGTGCCATGTCAGATATTTAAGGAGTGGCCATTTGAATATAATCTCAGTTTCTCTAAGAGAAGAAATCCTGTGATAAACTCAAATATAGCATGCACATGCATGTCTTAGACAAATCCCAGGCTTTTATTTAGTGCCTCTCACCATGACTTTGCTTAATTTGACACTTAATGCAACAACTGTTATCAACTAGGAGCAGAGACGGCCTGTTGGTTCACATCCAAGGCGGGATATAGTCACTCTGTAGACTAATTTTTATACAAAATGGCAGCATGAGAGATGGAAAAAAAAAAAGTTTTCTTTAAAAAAAAAAAACTTTTTTAAAAAATGTACATTTTATTGCTTGTGATCGCTTTTTTTTTACAGTGGTGTACAGAACTGATAAGATGATGGAGGACCAGGCAACCGTGCACTGAGCCTTCTATGGCTGTTGCCACCATGGATACAGAGTCAGCCCAGACACGGCAACCCCAAGCTTCTCTGACAAAAGGAGGCCAGTCACTGCTCCCCGGTGGGGTTCTGAGCGGCACGTTGGGCCCTCATGGAAAGCATTATGTTTGTGGCTCCCTTGCAGCTTTCTCCAATATTGTTGTGACCTTCCCCATCCAAAAGGTGCTGTTCCGCCAGCAGCTGCATGGCGTGTTAGCCACTGAGGCGGTGCGACAGCTCCAAAGGGATGGGATGAGGAATCTGTACCGGGGCTTGCTGCCCCCTCTGCTTCAGAAGAGCACCACAGTGGCCATCATGTTTGGCCTTTACCAGGACTTCTCGCGAGTGCTGCTCGTGCAGGTTGGCGGCAGCGGTGTGCCCGAGATTGTCACGAGAAGCTTTGCCGCGGCCCTGGCGGGAACGGCGGAGGCCATCCTCACGCCATTCGAGCGCGTACAGACTCTTCTGCAAGACCATCGGCACCACGAGCGCTTTAACAACACAGCCCACACCTTTCGAATACTTCTGACCGAGCATGGTGTCAGAGAGTGCTACCGTGGCCTTGTGCCTATACTCCTCCGCAACGGCCCGAGCAACGTCCTCTTCTTTGGGCTTCGCGGGCCCATAAAGGAGCTGCTACCAGAGGCCACCCACAGGGCCACTCACGTGATCAACGATTTTGTGTGTGGAGGGCTGCTGGGGGCGGCCCTTGGCATTTTGTTTTACCCATTAAACGTTGTAAAAGCCCGGGCTCAGTCTCAGGTCGGCGGGGCCTTCCAGCCATGCAGCAAGGTGTTGTTAACAGTGTGGAGAGAGCGGGGTGGCAGCCTGGCAATGCTGTTCAGAGGGGCCCACCTCAACTACCATCGCTCCCTCCTTTCCTGGGGGATCATTAATGCCACCTACGAGCTGCTCCTCAAGCTCCTATGAGGGGAGAAGCAAGTCCTTTAAAGGGAAAACCAATACAGAGGTACAGAAGTGCTGGTAGAAGAACTGTCATCAAGACTGCAGAGAAGTTGCACTAGAGACGGGGAGGGGCCAACAGTGGGTGTATCAGATGCCATTGTTACTATTCAAAAAAGTCAAAGTATTATGACCGAGACAGACCTGAGCCTTTCAAAAAAAAAGAAACTGTGCTATGGTCCAAATGCAACCCCATACTGAAAAAAAATGTTTTTTTTTAAGTCTTTCAAAAAGTTTAGTATGTTTTTGGACAAACCTGTCTATGTTGTGTGGTGTTTTAAAAATTGTCCCCATCTGTTCATCGTACGCAGTCGAGTTAAAATTCTGCCATTTCATCACTTTTGTGCTCATTTTTATTATTTTTTTTGAACGGGAACTGTTGGCCTCATTATTAACTTCCGCCTTATATTCCCCCTCAAGCTTTTTTTTTTTTTTTTCCTCCCCAGAATCCATGCTAAATGAGATTCCAAAGATCCTGTTCCAGTCAGTGTCACAGATTTTGGAATATATATTTAAAACTGTGAAATTGCAAAAAAATATTTTAAAGAGTTCTAATGACAAATTACATGTTGGAATGAAATGTTTTGAATAAAAAGTTATTTTTAAGGAGGTGTTTTGAGTATAGACACATTCTCATTGAGTTTGTTTTGAAAGGTAATCATGTGAGTAAAATGTTTCATTTAAAACTTCTTTG
The DNA here is from genome assembly GCA_036245035.1 of Adrianichthys oophorus. Taxonomy (NCBI): domain Eukaryota; kingdom Metazoa; phylum Chordata; class Actinopteri; order Beloniformes; family Adrianichthyidae; genus Adrianichthys; species Adrianichthys oophorus. The sequence goes on from BSAI01000162.1 coordinate 9,602,260, forward strand.
ACACTTTTCAAACCATAAAAAAGGTGCTCTTGGTCATTTATTTTCCTTTAGTATTTATTTCTCCTCATTCGCTCTTTAAGGTCGCTTGCTCTCTGGTTGTTCTGTAACATCTGTTGACAACAGTAGTCTCAAATTTCAAGCTTGAGTAGATTTGTCGCACAGCAGCTCCGGTTGTAGCCCAAAGAGGAAAGGCATGCTCGGATACTTAAGATGAATGACTGAAAAAAGATGGGGACAGAAGATAATGTTTGGTGACACAAAAAGCTTAAGCTGCCGTTTAAATTGACCTCTTGGTTTTATTTCTTCAGTTTTAATTTTAGTTTTCCACAAACTGATGGAAAACTAAACACTTTTTTCAGCTCTTTAAACTGTATTTCTATTGTGTCTTGCTGATGTGGAATGCCTTTTTTATGTTAAAGCACAAACAGCGCTCAAACCCACTGAAAATTGATTGTAAATCTGGCATTTCAGTAAAAAAAAAAAAAAAAAGAATTTTTAAGACAGAAAAAGTCAATAAAGATACTCACATAATGCATAAAGCCTTCATGGGACTTTGATTTTCTTGAGTTGCTCCTCTTTGTCCTGAGTCATGAAACTGTAATGTCTGACCTGCTATTTTAACCATGAACTTTAATTCTTTATACGCTGTCGTGTTTTGGCAGTGTGGACTGCTGCTTTACCCGACGTCCACATTAAGGGTTCCCTACACCAAAATGTCACATTTTACTCTGCTACGGCTTAACCCACGTACAGTACAAGAATATTATTTAGCCATCCGTTGGAATTTAAAAATAAAGCCCTCATGCTTTTCTCAGAAAATGTTTTTTTTTTTTTTTGTTCACTTTCAGCCATAATTGAAAGTGTATGCCATGCAAGAGTGCAAGTCTTGGGAAGAGAAGATTTTTTGAAAGAGATAACAAGGGTTTAAGCAAAGGGTGGGCACATTTTATGACTTGTGGGCCACAAAGGGTTCTAAAATTTGCCAGAAGGAGTGGATTCTTTGAGTGTTTTGGTAATCTACCTCATAAAAGACAGAAATAACAAGGGGTCTATACAAAAACATGATTTCATTTTTTATATTGAAAACAGAACATTTTGGAGTTTTTATTTTAAAACTATGACTTTTGTTCTCATTTTAGTGCCAATTGCACCAGCGGTGTTGGAATGATCGGAAAACACACCTGAACGTCAGAAAAACAACAAATCTTCCAATACGACATAAATCAAAATAACTTTTTGCACCTAAACTAAGGTCAATGAATATTGTCGCCACCGTGTATGGGGAGACACTAGAATTACAGGGAAAATAAAACATTAACAAGGATTATCAATATAATTGATTCCAGTTTGGCAGGCTAGATTGAATAGTTTACAGGCCGCTTATGGCCCTCGGGCTGTAATTTGTCCACTCCTGATTTAAGATGACGTGTCTCTTCTTTTTTAGTATTGGCATGTCTTTTTTTGTTCAGTTGAAGGACTTTAGAATGTTTGTTAATATTGGTGGATGTGTTGGTCTAACTCAAGGCCGCCTCTAACCTTGCTAATAGAGTGATTTGTTTTGATTTCTTACTGAGCAAAACCCAGTTAGAACTGCGAAAGTCCCTTCATGGTTTTGACAAATACACTTTTATGTTTTTGCGGCCTTTCAATTATAAAATTTAGCTTTTAAATATTTACAACAATTGAGTTAAAATGGTGCTATCTTTTTCTTACACGTAACAATTTAAACTTATTTTACACTTAATAGTGAAACGTTTCTTTCAAAATAAAATACACCCTGTGTAAAAAAAGATCCTCCTGCTGCAGCAGATTTACTTGAACTAAAAATGTAAGAAAGCCAAACATGACATTTTTTTTGTAGCCTTGGTGTACCATCATTCTTTTTTTGTCACACTAATGAATATAAACAACATTGGAGTAGAGTCCCAATTAAAAAAAAAAAATCTATACATGTAAATTTAGTATGCTTTAAAAACTTTATCTCTGAAAAGCAACTAGACAATCTTTGCTTTAAGCTTATTCTAATAATAAACCACTTTTACAATAGATTAAACCTTTTACAATTATTCACTTATGACAAAACACATAAACACATAAATGACAAAACTTAAAAAAATAAAATAAAATCAATTTGTTTGCATGTTTTTAAAGCCAAAGAGCCACAATGGAGGGATAAAAGAGTCAGATGTGGCTCTGGAACCTCGGATTGCAGATCCCTAACTAATTTCTTTCTTTTTTTTTTCAATATTACAGAACGATACGCAAATGACAGTAAAAAGATGCTGGATATTGTTTGGGGAAGTTAAAAAAAAACATTAATACAGTTTTTAAAAAATCCCACACTAACCCACCATAATGGCAGCAGAGCTGCAGATAACAGAACTTGCAGACCTAAACAGCTGAAGTTTACATTCAACAATTCACAGCAAATTTGAACACTCTGGAAGCTGTTACAGTGATGTTTATTCCAAAAACAAAACATTCCTGGTTACATTACCTTTTTTGTATGGAGACAGAGAGGTGACCGCTTAATGCTAAAACACAAACATTTTCTTGGTATATAAAGTTAGTAAATTATGTTCCGTCTGATTATGGCACATTTCACAGAATTGTGGTACAATGATACGAGAGCTGTTGGACACTTCTCTGATGGCAAAGAAGTCTAAACTATCACATCTGCCTTTTTCATTTCCATTTTATTTCTTATTTTAACTAGATTAAAAAGTACCTCAACAGTTTCCATTAAAAATCCAAGAGGCCTTTGTTGGGTTGATCCACACTTCACATTTGTTTGAGCAAAACATATGGTGTAATGGTTTCTTTTCTAAATGTGGCGACAGCAAGTCATTCGAGCTGGTTGTTGGTAAAATTGTGCGCTAGATAATAAAAACTGTGCATCAGCAACCCACCAGATCAATGTATCCCTTCAATCACCATCATGCCACAGAATGAAAGGAGTCTCAACGTTGACAAAAGGCATGCAACTCTCAAAAAGTTTGCTGTCCAAAATGCAGAAAGTTTTCCGGACACAAGACAGAAGTCAACATTCCAAAGAAGGAAAAGCGCCCATTCTATTGAGACAGCTGTTTCTGCTTTCGACAGTGAACGGGACGGGACGGGACGGGACGGGACGGGACGGGGGGGGGGGGGGG
>BSAI01000162.1:9605511-9675353 GCA_036245035.1 Adrianichthys oophorus
GGTTGCATAGTAAACTAAATTAGGAAGCAAATGTAAATCTACAGTTCTGACCCTAAAGTGAAACAAGTACGTTGACATGGTTGTGTGGTATCAGCTTAATGGTGTTTTAAAGAGGAGACCATAGCAAAGAACGGTTGTGGCTCAGTGTTAAAGGACTTTGGGTCTTTGCTACATCTGGACAGTTTAACAGTCACCCTTGTGCCAAGTCAGAAACATTTTCAACTACATTAAAAAAAAAGTCCCCTATTTGGCAGCCTGGGCCGTACACGCTTTCAAAGAAAAATAATGGATGTATAATGGATAAAAAAACAAGATTAATGGTATAATACTGCATACACTGGGTAGTGGATTCCATGAGGCATTTACACAAACTCAATTTACTGAGAAGGGGATAGAAAAACACGGAGACGCGGTTTTGTGTCACATAAAAAGGTGCAATCTGTAACAGTCAAAAGTGCTCTCCCTGCTGTGTAATGATGCTGTGTTTTGTATCCAATAAATATGTGACTGTAATGCTGAAAAAAATATCAAGTCCATAAAAAAGTGCAAAACATGCACAAAACTAACAAGTCAATTCATTATTCTAATTCACCTGTGTGACAAGTACACTGTAATTATAAAACATGAATATGACCATTTACAGATTACACCTTGGAGAGTGGAAAAATCTTTAAAAGCAGCTGTGCCAAACAGAAGGGAAAGTAAAAGTTCCAGTGACACCTGTAATTCTTTTTTCCACCAGACACCCGAAGATCACAGATCCTGGTGCAAAAAGTTTAAAAATAAATACATAAATACGAACGTGGATGATCCATCCTTACATACATACACATATTGTATCATAAAATAATTATACATTAATATAAAATTCCTATTCACAAATGCATAGTCCACATGCGGCCAGGGACAGTCAGAGCAATGAAATTATCCCTCTTCGGAAACCCGTGGTATGCTGTGGTGTGTGTGGCACTTACTGTACAAGAATACAGGAGTCACACACCACACCGCTCTGTGCCGTTTCCTTTTTTAACAGCCCCAGCGTCAGTGGAATAACTAGTGGGTAAAAGTTCACAGGTCAAAAGTTGAGAGGTACATGGCCTGCTGTCTCTGTAGTGTCTAGGGTTTCTGTCCGGAAGAGTTGTGTGAGTGCGAATACTGATGAGATGAGCACAGTACAGCGTTTGGCGAGCAGCTTCACACCATCACCGTCCCCTTGAGCCTGTGCAGACCCACCGAGCCCCTCGTTTCTACTTCCAAATCCAGTACCAGTCCCAGCAGTCTCAACAGCCCCGACAAACTCCTGGTACAGACCCACAATTTCTTTTATCTTGTCCATAGCCTGCTGGCCACTGCTGTCCTCATCCCTGTGCGCTGAGTTTGCTTTACGACAGAAGTCACAACCGGGGCAGGGATTTGTTCGCAGGCAGGCTGCTGACAGCTGAACCAGGGCACTAAAGCTATTGGATAATGAACGTAGTGCCTCATCAGGTGCCCATCCAACACGTGTGGCCCGCTGACACCCAGAAGCCAGACGTCGAGCTTCTGCCTGAAGAAGACTCCTCTCAGCCTCCGTCATGATGGTAGATCTTTCCCCAGCGCAACACAGGCTTGATACAGGCATAGCACTGTCTTCAGTTGCATTGTGATTAAAGTCAGGCCCTCCTTCAAAGAATGTCCTCTCTGATTTTAAATGCTGATGTGGATGCTCCGGTGCTCCTCTCTGTAGGACCAGAAGTAGCTGCTCTATGTCTTGATGCAGAGAAGCAAAGCCTCCCTTCAACCCAGCATAGTTCTTTTTGGTAAGGGAACGAAGGGGACCACCAAGCGAAGTTGTTGGTGAAACTGGACATGACACCAGAGGACTTAGCTCAGACGAAGCAGTGGAAAAAGTAGACAAGGGGCGCGGGTTGTCCTTTAGCAATGACAAAATGTTGGGTTTTGGAGAAGGTACCGTTGGAGAAGGGGCAGGTACGGGTTGGACGGGTTTGGTATGTATGCGTCGGGAGAATTCATAAACAGTGAGCTCTTCGTCAAAGCTAACACCGTCTTCAGAGTCTACGCTGAAGCAATTTGTGTAAACAGTGCGACAGCCACAGGCATCACGGTGTTGCTGTGGAGGAGTGGTGTCTGCTGCCGATGAGGTTGGCGAGTCACCGCCAATGTCCATGCTAGACACACCTCCCAGGCCCACAGCTGAATTACACCATGACTGAGGTTGTTCTGATGAGATGCTGCAGCTATCTGCACAATTGTCTCTAAAGCTAAGATTAGACTTTGATCCATTTGACCTATTAGTCTTATTCATATGGTAAGCCACTTCCTGGGCTTCTTTGATAGTTGCAATGACAACTTCAGCCCCATCATCTAAAATTCTCCCTTTGTATTCTGATTTCAAGGAAACAGTTTCTTTGTCTTTGACAGGGGTCTTGTTTAAATCTGATAAACCACTTGCTACAGATAAACCAGAGCCAAAGCCAGATGTGTCTCCATTGATGGAGCTTGTGGAGGGATAATCCAGAGTCCCTAGAATTTCCTGTGAACGTGTCATGTACCAAGGCAGAGACTGGATCTTTCCTCTCAGGGCAGATGCTGGTAATCTACCTCCCAGATTCGAAGAGCTAATCCTTAGATCAGATCCAGAACCAGATCTTCCAGGTTCTTTGCTTTCTTGACCACCTATGCCTTTGGAATTGGAAGTGGTCAAGGAGGTGGTAATGGTTATTGATGCATCTGAAGTTTTGGGTGACAGGCTCTCATGACTCAGAGACACCCTCCTTGGACTTGACTGAATGCTTCCATTGCGACTACTCCATAGGTGTATTCCATTTGGTGGACTTACTGTATCCTTAAAAACCCCTTTGTCTGGATCAGTTGGGGAGACCGGAGAGCTGGCAGGTAGTGACAGTGGGTGAAAACTGATGGGCGATGTGGGTTTAGGAGGAACTGGAGGAGGACCAGTTTGCTTTACAGCGGAACTGGACTGAGATTGGTTCTGTAATTTTTTCAATATCTTATCAGTACCTTTGTTTACCCTCTCACATTTAAGTGTTCTGGTTTCATCAGGAACACATGACTTTTCTTTTGAAGTAAAAAAAGATCCATTCTTATATATGAGATCCTTACTGTGATTTGAGCTGTTTTCCTTGTGGGTGTTTTTCTCAGTTTGTGACGTTGTGAGTGATAATGGCTGCTTGCTACAACGCACAGCAGTGATCACAGATGCTGACAAAGGCAACCCACTTGTTGTGACGGATTTGAACTCCATGGTTTCTGGTTCCATTTCCACTGGTTCAGCAGACAGATGCCCAGAGGTATCTCCATTACACTGGGAATATGATCGTCCATGCTGAGGCAACTTGGGTGAAACCAGTTGGGGTTTAGGAGGAAGCTGGGGCTTTGGAGCAAGTGGGGGTTTGACTTTGACATCAGATTTTTGTGGTGGTTTTGAAGGACTGGGTTTATTTGTGGGGCCTATCACTGCCTCTGAACTCTTCTTGATTTTACAGGACTGGTCACCTTTGGCAAGTGGGGATGACGATTCTTTCTCTTGGACAGATGAAAGACCATTCCAGGTTCCACTCAACCGATTAGCATTTTGCCTGTCAGCCAACTCAGCATCTATGAGTAAAAAAAATAAAAAGAAAGAGAAAGGCTTTAGGTTATTTGATTGATTAAAAATTTGCCAAACATTTTAGGACGACAAAGAGTTTTCCTATGTAACAGATTGCAATTTAACACAATAGAAAAACACATTATGTTTTATTTATGGTTATGTCAAACAAAATGATAGCAAACCTGATAGATCAGGAACTGTTGGTGTAAATCTCTCCTGAGCATCGAAAAACTCATCCTCAGAGTCTGAGACATTGTCTCTTAGCAAAAGTGCTGATTTGGGGTTGGGTGAAGGTGTCAGAAAAAGCCCCTCATCATCCTTAGACATGAACCCCTCGCCTTGACACAATTTGTTTCCAGGTATAGAACTTGTCCTTACTGGGACTTTGGGAGGAGTCCTTTTTGTTTTTTTAATGGAGGATCTTACAAAAGGTGTGGTATCAATCATTCTCAAATCTCTTGAACTAGGAATCTTGGAAATCCGCCTGAGCACTTCAACTCTTTCCATTTCCCTCTCCTCATCCTCCTCCTCGTCCTCATCAATATCATCATCACTTGTAATTCCAGTTGGACTTGACAAAGAATCAGCTTTGGAGAGCTCAGTAAAGCAGAGGAAAGAATTGTCATTGCCATGGTAATTCAGGTTGGTGGGACGCGTGGGCCCTTGATGGCGTTTTGGCTCCAGCAGGTAAGGGTGATGAACTTTCAGACTCAGATGATCCTCACCTGTGTGTTTGGCCGTAGCCATGTTTTCATCCAGAGCTGCACTTAAGGAACCACTGGATAAACTAGAGAAGCTGCTGGTGACGCGGGGGTCAGTGTGGTACCAGCTGGTCTCCAGGCTCATCTCCTCGTCTGTATTAACAACTTTACGCAGAGCATTTCCTGTTGCTCCTTCTTCTTCACTCTCACTTTCCTTACCTTCTGCTGTCACCATTATCTTAACTTCCTGGTTGCCTTTGTATTCTTCTTTCTCTCTTCTATCTTCCTCTTTCCTCCTTTCCTCCTCTTCTCTCCTCCTCTCCTCCCAGTCTTGACTTGCTGGGTCCGGACTTTTGTAATTCTGAGAATCCATCGGGTCGTCCTCATCTGTGGAGTCATCTGAATCGCTGCAAAGGCGAGACACGTAACCTAATCCAAACACCCCACAAGAACAGCAGAAAATTTGTTAGTGCATTGGTTTTAGACAAATGTCATAAATTATAACTCTTATCCTTTTTTTCTATCAGTACCCTTACTGGCTCATGTCACATATCGACATCTGATATGAAAAATATCAGTGAAAAGGCCAAGGCCAGAAAGTGTTTGTTTTAAGTGAAACCATTTTTGCTCACTTGATAGGGACTCATAGCACACGCCTTCTACCACGGTGAACCTCCCACACACACCTTCTTCAGCAGGAATCCGGTGCACCCTCACTTTCGGGCGCCCCAGACGGAAGACATTAACACTTGGATCCACCAGAAGTTTGCAGTAGCCTCCCAGCAGACACCCTAAGTCTTTGGCTGCTAGAGAGTCCATCAGTAAGGCAAATGGCTGAGAAAAGGGCAACCAGAATATAAGGTAGAGCAGTAGTGGTAAAGCCAAAAGGCAAAAGAGGGAAAAGCGATGGAGTGAGAGAAAGGGAGAGACATTTACCTTTGAGTCAGTGATTTATTTACTTATTTATTTGCAACCACTAAGTCACTATGGATTCATCTTTTTTTTGATAGAGGATAAATGGTTACCTATGTTTACTTTAATACTGTATATATTCTCTTTTCAGTGCTGTAACATCTGTTTTTTTATGAATATAACAACGAGTTGTTACTACATTTGTCATACCTTCATGTCATGCAGAGATATGCGCAGTAGGCTGACTTTTTCTGATTCGGAAAGCAGCTCCACCCGGCTGATGTTGCTGAACTCAACCAGGGTCGAGATCACGTTGAGTTTGTGGTTAATGACTTGACTCATTCCATACTTGGCACCCACTAGCAAGTTGACCGACACCTCCTTCTCTTGAAGCTGAGGGTAAAAGAAAGTAAGGGGTGTTTACCATTAAAGTCCCACTCTGATCATCTTTTGATCTATTTTCAAGGCATTTTTAATGGTCTTTTAATCATAATTATGCAGTTTTTAGGCAAAATAAAAAAACCTGTCGTTTTTTTAGGTCATAGTTTCTACAAAGCTGCATTTGCTTCTGTGTTGCAGAGTAAGCCCACACTCACTTCTAATAATCTCTTTGTTTACATCTCCCGCTACCTTGCAGCCCTCACAACCCCAAGCTAACATTGCAACAAAAATGGCGAGCAATAATGGAGCCATCCATCCATACAGCTTTGAGCCAGATGCCAGCTCAGACGACGAAAACGAAGATGCACATAGATCTAGTCATCTACAAGTGGATGAATCTGATGGAGCAGAGCAGGGATAGGTTATAGGTTGTACATCACACCAATAAGCTTCTTCCATCTGCATTTCTTCTTCTGCTCCTGATTGACTAAGATTTGAATGAAGAAATACTCAGAAATGCAACTTTAGATTTAGTTTTCTTTCTATTTGTCATCCATCATGAGAAAAACGACACAAGAACACCAAAAACAATATTTCCATTGGAGTAGATCTTGAAGCATTAGTTAGTATAAGTTGTATGTTTAGGTAAATTAATGCACTAGACTTTCACAAAAACTTTAAAACTTACCATCATTGTAGCGGAGTAAGATCGTCCCCCATATGAAATGAGCTCTCCAAGCTGAGTGATGTAGGCCAACCGTGCCTGTGTTGCTGATATTATCTGAAACATAAAATCATTTATAAGTGGGAAGCACTCACAGCAAAAGGATGGGATATTCAAATACCCAAAGCAGTGTAAGCAAATAAGCCTGGGATTTATTTTCCCTCTTTTTTTAATTACACTCCCACCCACAGTTTTATTTTTGCCAACCTGCTGTCATTTAGTCACATTAAAACCTCAGAGAGATTAGCAGTCAGCTTTAGATAAAAATCCCCCCCAAAGCCAGGACTAAACTGACACTATCTCTCTCTCTAAACTTTTCCACTCGAGTCAATCAGCATGTACCTTCTGGCGTGGCTCCAGCAGGGACTGGATCTTTTTGAGATGGTAGCTGAGGGCTATCCTTAGGTCCTTCCTCTTTAAATTGCTCAGCAGTGTAGGGCAGACAAAGCTTTCCAAGCCAAATTCTTTCCTGTAAACAAGATGAACAAAAATCAAGCCGAATAGCTCTGTGGGTGCTAGACCTAAACTATTGTCTTATGCCACTCGTCTGATAAAAGAATCCAGTCTTCACAAAGACGTAGAAAACTCAAGAATTGTAAAATGAAACCAATTAAATAAAAATCTGTAAACAATCTGAAAAACAAGTAAAAAACCTTTACTTAAAGACCAGTTGGCCTATTTTATTAAAATGGCCAAATGAGTTAAATAGCTTGCTTTTTATACATTAGCTTGGAGTTGCAAATATTTGCTTAACAACAAAGCTAGCTCACATTTTCACTTCACACAAATTGCATGTTTTCTATCATGCTAATTGTGCATTATACTGTACATGTCCATTTTTTAAATTTACAGTATTACAATCTGTTGTGGTATTTGCTCATTTATAAAGACTTACCATACATTGTTGTCATGTGTGTCACAGAATGTGAATAAATTTGGGAGACATACATTAAACTTGTTCTTAAAGAAAACATTTAAAAAAAGATGTATCAAATCAATAAGCTTTTTAAGATGTAAGCCTAAGAAATTGTATTTGTTCAAAAAATGCTAAACATTCTTTAAAAAAATACATATTTATGCTGCGCTTTCCAAAAATATGCTTCATTTAAATTGTATGGGGTAGATATGTGCCACACCTGCCACTAGGTGTTACTAGACAGCCATAAGACAGAAATATTTTAAATGAATGCCCAATCTCCTGAACAAATGAGTTAATGAGTGCACTTAAGGTTTTCTAAAGCTTTAACAATGCAACACAGGGATCTGTGTTTGTCTTAGTCTTTCAGAACTTTTCCAGAATAACACATCTGTCCACAATTACACACATTTCCATTATACCATTGAGACAGCATTTTACCCCCTAAAGGTAGAAAGTTACACAAACAACAGAGGATATTGTTTATACAAAACCCCAAAAGTCTCACAGTAAAATGACCCTAAGAAACATAAGACTCACGTTATACTCTTGATGGACATCCTCGTCTGGCCACAACTATCTAGTCTTTCGTGCATGTGCAGGGCAGCCAGACGGAGTGCCATGCCACACATCATCTCTTCTATAAAACGTTCCTGTAGCACATCTCCAACGCTCTGCAAACATACAATTGTAATGGCTTTTTAAGGCATGAAATATACACACACATCGAAGTAAATTTTTAAGTTACTACATTTTTCATATGATGGTACATGAATATGAAAAATAATGTAAGTTGTGAGTCTATTTAAGCAAAACAACAACAGAAACTCCAAGCTGCCAGAAAAAGCAAAGCGCAGGAGATGTAGATCAGCCTGACAATGGTGACGCTCCTTTGCTTTTATGTGAAACTATATGCAGACTGTGAATGACTTGGCATGTTTTTGTTCTGCAAAGATGTCTCAGAGCTGAGTGTCATCAAAGAGGTAGCTCGTGCTAAAAAAAAAAGACACGTGTTTGTTATCCCAGTAGAGCATCAAGGGTTTACAAGGTGATACCAAATCACATCAGATAGGAAGGGATTATACAAACTAAAACTGAGATCAACCGTGAATGCATGAAAACTTCCAACATCCACTGAGCTTTTACTCTTTTACAGTGTTTTTTTATGATTATGGCAGCATGCCCTGTTTTTAAAAGGGGATTTTTATAAGCTTTTTATAGGGGAACTCTCAAAGCTTGAGGCAATTTATTTGAATTGAACTGATATAAAATCGGTAGCTTCTTAAGAAAACAGAAGTCTCTTAGATAGGAAGGAGAGAACAACAATGCAACAGTTTAACTTCTCTAACCTGTAAAAAGAGATACTCAAATGTTGAGGGGTCATCTTGTAGCAGGTCCATGGGGTCTCTGGGAATGAAACAAACTCTGAACAGACATCTGTAGTCGTGGGAGTCTTTTTTCTGCACCACCTGAGGAAAACAAAAGGTGGGGTTGTTTTAATCATTTGCATTAGATCTTAACAACAGGCATGGGTCACAATGAGACTAGCATGAAAAGCTCTGCATTCTCACCTTATGTATGAGCTCATCTTCGTGCAGTAGCAGTAGTTTGGTAATGCTGTACTGTTGCTCTAGTACCAATGCAAAATATTCAATGGCCCGGATAGATAGTTTATCCTTTAGAGTTAGAACAATGTCCTGAAATGGAGAATAGACCTTCTCAGAAAAAACAAGGTTGTTTCCAATGTGCTGATATTCCCTCCATTCCTAAGTTTCTCTTTAGCTGGTAATTTTACCAGACACAAGGATAAAATAGTCTTTAAAAAATAATGACATTTATCCAACATTAGTGTAAGACTGCTGGTCTAATTATTTTCCCCTTAAACCATTATTTCAATTTGAATATTTCTATTTAGTTTTTGTGCAAACCTCATTTTAACTGAAAAAATAAAGTACCGATAATATGGTATTTTGTTTTATCGCAAATCACTAAAGCATTTCAATCGTTCTGTAATTAGAAATGCAAATTAACTACTGCTACTCTGCGTGTATGAAAAACTAGATGCACTCATGTTGGGTTACATCTGAGAAAATGTAGATCCTAATCAAGTCTTATCAAAAATATGTATGAGGCAGTCTAATTAAAGGAGTGCAATGAATTGTGCTGTTTAGATTGTCTGCTTTGTATTATGGAAGTTATTTTTACCTATTACTCGTTGTCAACTGAAAATTCAATTTCTAATTTGATCATGCAATTTGAAAATCCATTTTACATTTTGAAATTCAATATTTAATTCAGCCTTGCTATTAAAAATACATTTTGGAATTTAGAATTCAAAATGAAAAATTATGATTTATCTTACATTTTTTAAAAATAGAATTTGAAAATGAAAACGCATTTTTCAAACTACAATTTGGTCTTGCATTTTGAAAATGCATGTTTGTAATGAACTAACTTTGGGATTTCCCTAAGGCCACCTAAAAACGTTGATTGTTTAGCACATTGACTCTAAAAGCAAACACTTGTACCTTGACAGTAGTGGTATTATCAAACTTGAAGGCTTTGGTCTGCCCGTTCTCCAGGTAGACCTTCAGCACATTAGGCAGGAAGAGAAGAGAGTTTCCCTGGTGAAGAAAATTAAGCCAAGTGATTAAAAAAGCGCAAAATGACTTAAGGATTTTTTTTAGAGGAATAAATCATTCTTTGTGATTTTCCACAACATTTGTTTCAGGCAATGTTTTCTTACCTGAGTGTGCCCATTGACTACTATCTCTTCTGCAAAGCGCACTTTAACTGGATTATTTCTCAGACGAGCTCTCTTCTCAGCTGACATAATGGACGATTTCGGATTCTGCAGCATACACATCATGTTAGATAAACTTCTCCAACTGCAAACTGTGTAATAATACAATAATCCTAGCCCCCTCCAAAAAAAACAAGGGAACAAAGATGATCGACACTTCTCAAAAAACTAACACAATGAAGTTTGACAGCCAAATAACTCTGTTAGGAGTTGCAAACGTATGGTCACATGGTTGCAAACAGGCAAATGCTTTAATGAATGATTGTGTAATGCGTTTTTGACCAGTTTGTGTGTGTGGAGGCCAAGTTTTAAAAGGTTTCTCTGTACTCACTGTCATGTGCCGCAGGATAGTCACATTAATGCAATCCTCCAAGTCCCTGAGTGGAAAAAGAAACAAACATTGACACAAATCCTGCACATCTTCCGGCATGTTTTTCTGCCATTTGCAGTTATGTTTGAATAACCCAATAGACTCACAAACACATTGCATACAACAAATCAAGTGCTCCCCAGAAAAAAAAAACACTATAAAAGTCTTATTACTCAGTAGCTTGAGCAGACATCCTGTTCCCAGAATGTTTTATCAAAATAAACTAATGAGAAAACAAGGAGAGCTAAACAGACAGAGACCACTCTCACCTCATGATGTTCTCCACTTGTTCTGGACTCAAGTCCTCGAGCACTTTATCATTGATCTGCAGCACCTGGTCACCAGGGTAGAGTATCCCATCTGCAGGACTCCCTAAAAACATACACAAATGGATACATTCCCACATTGCAAATTAAAGAGCCTCTAAATAAAAAAATCTGCCTCTACACATGGAAAAAAAAAACACTCTCAGATAAGTGCACACATTTGCATAAGCACAACTACGCACACTGAATCCCACACGTGTCCACTTTGTTAACACTCATTCAACATGGCTGACTCAACAGTGTTGAGTTCTCTAGGTCATGAGGGGTTACAGCTACTCTGGGTTTCTTCCAACTCAGTTCAGCTCTGCCTTCTTTGGTTAAATATACTCATTTGTCTTCAGGCAAGAGAGCACGACTCAGTCAGGCACGAGAGTTTCAGCTTACGACGTAATGTGGCCTCCACACGCATGCTGAGCATATTGAAGGAGAAACAACTACACTCAACAACTACACTCGTGCACACATATTTTCGCACAGCCAGCCGGCCTGATTTTTGAGCCACTGATGGCGTGCTGTGCAGTGTGTGAGCTCATACACACAGACTTACCCCCCATTTGTGTTCAAGCTTCGCCACAACTCTGCTGGTTTCTTTTGTTGCTTTGTCGAGTCCCAACAACAAATGTATTTTTAATTGACTCTTTGGACAATTTTCTTCTACCTCCCACCTCTTGTCTGCATTTCCACATCTTTCTTTCTTTCCTACCCATTTTCAAAGTCCAACCCCTTCAGTAGTTGTGTATTCCCTCTTGATTCCCCCCCGACAGTTTGATGTTATCCTCTGTTATCACTTCCTTTTCACTTTCTCACTGTCACTCCTCTGGCAGCAGATAGGGACTAAAGTGGGGGGCAGCAGGGCAGGACTCTCCTTAGGGCTTTTATCAGCTTATTTCACAGCACACAGAGAAAATTAATGAATCAGCGTGTATCTTTCACTCCTGGCCAGTTTCCTGCATCAAAGATGCCTTAATGAAAAGTGATTGGATTTAGAGCGGGTGAGCAGGTGGCTTTGTTGTCTCTGTGGCCTCTCTGGCACAATGCTTTGCCGGATAAATGCCAGCAAAGAGCAATTTCAATTGCATGTGTTTGAGCAAGACAAAACCTAAATGTGTAACTCCAACATGCTGCGGGCAGTTTACAGTGGCAAAAGCTGGTGGCCATTTAAGGAAAAGGCACAGACGTGCACCATGGCACACAAACAACCCTGAATGCACTACACATACCTGCGGCAATATCCCTGACCAGCAGGGGTTCCCTTGTGGTGAGGGTGAAGCCATGTCCAGTGCTTCTGTCCAGGACTGGGTCTTTTGTGATCTGGAGCGTCAACTTGGCCTGGAAGTTTTGATTGGATAGACTGTTGGAACGCTGTGATCTCCCATCGCCTAGCAGCCGCTCTCTGAGGAGAGTAAACAACTAAGTTATTCAACGGAAAACTGAAAATTGTGTTTTAGGTGGTTTTAGCATGTTCTTGAGACATTTTTCTCATGATGGAGGACATACATTAAAAAATGAAGCTTAAAATTGCATTTCTGAGTATTTCAAACTGTTGTGAATCAGGAGCCAACAAAAAAAGCTGTTGGAAAAAGCTTGTCATTGTGTCGTAGAAATCGGTGGGCAGTCTACGTAGCTCCCTAATGCAATAAAGTTTTCATACATTTAAAAAATGTATGAAGAGTAATTCCCAATTTACAAAAAAAATTGTAGGAAGTTAGGGAACTACAATGATCCAAACTGTAAAATGTGAGGTTTTTAAACAAGACCAGACAGACTAGGTTTTTAAGTTCTGCCAAAAAGAAGGGATCCAACTCTGCTAAAAACATGCGTGCACCATTTTTTATTACATTTTATTGGTAGCTGACTGCATTTGCTGCTCACAAGCATGATGACCTGCCAATACTTGTTTTCCGGGTAAAGTTTACTGAGCTTGTTTGCTACGCGTCCAATGTTGGGAAAGAAAACAACTTTGTGGACAGCGAGAGGATGGGCACTTCAAGCACATATCTGTGGTTGACTGTGGCAGATGTTTGAGTATGAGTTGGACAGCTTTAATATCCACTCAGTTGTGTGTTATGTTTCCTCAGAGGACCAAAAAAAAGAACCAAACAGCTACAGACATTTTCTAATCACAGAACAATCTGGCAACCCAATTTGAAGTAAATCAAACTGTTTTATTGCGTAAAAACGTTTTTTTTCTTGTTTTATTCCTCGTCTTCGGTGACCTGCAGTTACGCACAAGCTGCCAGAATTTCTGCTCACATCCATAGAGTACTCACTTGGACGTCCTCCCACTGTTTTATATGTGTTCTCCTACATTTTTTTGTACTTTTACAGCACTTCTCTCGTTGTCTTACCTGCTTAGGGACTCTCGGGTGCGTCGTATTATGGTTCCCACCACCTGCTGGACTCGACTGGCCCTACGAGCAGGAGACCTGCTCCTGCATCGCTCCTTCTCCTCCATTTATCTGATTTCACAAAAAGAGACACAGATGTAATTGACAGATATTTCAACAAGAAAGCGCAGCAGGCGTAGGAGGTGGATCAAATGGTTTAGAGGAACCATGTAAATTTGGAACTGCTTTGAGTTTTTTTTCACTCATTTTGGACTGCATAATTAGAGAAAGCTCTGTTTTTACATAAAGCACCAAATGTGGTGAATATTTTTTAAACTAAAAACAAGAATAGGCTGAAGGGACAGGGGTGGGGTTTAGTCTGGGTGAACAGCAACACATGCAACTGGGTTCTCCACAACAACAACTGCTCCACCACACAAAAACAGGATTCACAAATAGTTCAGCATAAGTATGCCACGCATTCAGCACAACCTCGCAGCTGTGCATTTTCTGCTTAGCTTGCCCTTTGAAAAGGTGAGCAGCAGAACATTGTGAACGCTGGAGAGCTCGGAGACACACGGGGAAGCAGAGACTGCGTAGACAGAGGAAAATTGAAACACTTCCACCTGGCAGTATATTTTTTGTGTTAGCTTTAAATCCCTAAAATGCTTAGATTAAATAGACAAAACATAATCTTTAAGCAACACAAATGTGCAAAAATAACTCTGAAAATGTGGGAATTTTGCGAGTTCTAACTCAGCTTTGTTTCGTTGCCATATTTTTTTTCCAGCGAGGAAACTGTACAGTCAGATATATTCTGCATCTTGTGACCCAGACTCAATCAAAGAGGCTAAAGATGATGGATGTGCCCCAGAAACTTGGAGATTCAAAAGAAAACCTGACCGAGAGCTTTGTTTTATCAGCATCCTGTAATATGGAGCCAATTTGTGCAAGCCAAGACATTTTTAAACACACTCAAAGAAGCAAAACAGTTCTCTGGCCACTAGCCACATTTGTTCAAAGCATTCGGGAGGGGGCTTATTCCTGTATACGAAGAAGCTGAGTCATTTGAGTCCAGTAATCCAACATGGATTCAATTTCTAGGTTAGGTAGAAACAATACACATAGAAATGTAATCAGCAGAAGATGTCAAACAAAGCTGCTATAACTTAAGGTGCATTTAAACATGACGAGATATCCTGTTCATCTCTAACTAGTGTCCCTCAGTGGTTAGAACACATGCAGTACAGCTCTATCCTTAAGAGGATTAAAAGCCATCATAGTGCACGGTTCCGCGGTGGTCACTGTGTCACTTTAGCACCTCCAGCTTATCTGGATTGTTGCAGATTGAAGTGCATGAAGAAGCCTGAGCAGCTGGCAGCTGGCTTTAAGGAACTGATTGGAATTGTTCAGACCTCCTTCGATCATCAACAAAACAATGTGTGACATTTGCAGCGAATGAGGCAGACCTTGAAGACCCACTCCAATTAAAATTAATGGAGGACATACATATTTAAAGATAATTTCAATTGCATTTCCAAGTATTTCTCTTTTCAAATCCTTGTGAATCAGTAGTAGATGAAGAAATGCTGCAGCAGTAGTGTTCCAATGCATCCACTTGCAGACACATACATTCATGAACGTCTTTGTTTTCCTCGTCCGATTTGGCATCTCGCTCAAAACTGTACGGCTGGATAGCTCCAATTCTGTTCCCCATTTTTGTTGCCCCGCTAATGTTAGGTTGGGGGTTTGAGGGGCTGTAAGCTAACAGATGGATGATGGGGAGTGGGAGAAGGCTTACTCTGTGCCAACAATCCTGCCCACAACTCAGGGGGGAATTTTGGATGAACTACTGCCGCTCTGCTGAAACACACGTTCTTCAATTTTGGCTAAAAACAGCATAATTGTAATTAAAAGACCACTGGAAACGCTTTTACAATAAAATCAAAATATGATTGGAGTGGCATTTTAAAACATCTTCTAGCTGCTATCGCAGATTTATAAAGATCATGGTGAACAAGAATTCTGCTTGGAAGCAGGGATGAGGTCTGTCTTTCATTTTCTCTTTTCTGCTCTGTAACCTCTAGCGTCCTTGCAGAGTCAGGTAGTCGTCTCCGATGACAGTCTCCTGAGGGAGCAGCCGCCAAGCATTGCTTATAGACATGCACACTCTTTGCTTTCCAAATGGTGTCTTTTTTCAGACTTTTTCATCAACTATTTTTAAAGCAGCTTGTTAGGCAGGAATGACAATTGCATGCCTGTTGTTATAGAATACTGGAAATTATCCAATTATCTAAAATGCTGATCATGTGTGCCACATCCCTGAAATCACTTAAATCAAACCTACAGCCAAGGGGACTCAAATGCTTCAGCTTAAAAACGTGGGAGTCACTCACCGAGATCTAGCTTGTCCCTTTAAGACTCCAAAAAAAAGATGCCCTCTTTTCCTCTGAGACATCAGCTCTGTAGCCCCTCCAGGATTGGCAGAAAAATAGCAGAGGTCCTTGTGATCATCAGGGCTCAATCCCAGTCTGTTGTAGCCACCTGTACAGAGCAGAACAAAGCTTTCAGGGAGGCCTGTCAAAACCTATAAACAGAGCCCCTGTCTGTGACCTATAATTAGAATCAGGCCACGTCTTATCCAGCTGCATCCACCGGTTTTCACTTGAATTTAGACGCTTTAGCGAACTCTGACTGACATTATGAGTGTGCCACCATCAGTGTGTCAAACCAAGCAGATGTGAACCAAGAGCAGCTATGTGGCT
This sequence comes from Adrianichthys oophorus, assembly GCA_036245035.1. Taxonomy (NCBI): domain Eukaryota; kingdom Metazoa; phylum Chordata; class Actinopteri; order Beloniformes; family Adrianichthyidae; genus Adrianichthys; species Adrianichthys oophorus. The sequence goes on from BSAI01000162.1 coordinate 9,621,350, forward strand.
GTGGTTTTCTGAGGCCCCTCCTCCAGTCCCAGTGGCTTGCTCCCTCTCCTTCTACTATTTTGCCTCCTCTCAAAGCCCATAGCGCTGTGAAGGCAAGGCATTTCATCTCCCTCCCGCTTGTTGAAATAAAAATTTAATACAGCCCAGTTTAGCCGGGAATTCTCACGAGGTGACTGGAAAAGCAAAATGTGCAGGCTGTAAATCCTGATGTGATTTTGGGGCAATCACAGTTGATTTAAAATAGAAAAGGAAGACTTTGGGAATACTAGAATTAGCAGAAAGGTTGGGGGGAAAAACATTCCTGGCATCATATGAGGAAATCACCTCAAGCTGCAGTTGAATGTGAACTCCTCCAAGCTTTTGCTCTGTCTGCGACGGGGAGAACATATCAAGAAAAGGAAAATCCCATCTGTGCAGCTCCTTCATCACGGTCCGACCCGGAGAGCTCTTTTATGGTGCCCATGTGTCCCACTAGAAAAGCCAGAATAAGACCCAAGACCCACACAGACTGCAGGGCACATGAATTATGCATGGGGCTAATGCAGCAAGCTCAGCCTCCAAACGCCTCCTTTTGCCACTCTGCCAACAGAGGCACGAAGAAGAGCGAAGCACAGGAAGAGAAAAGGCACAGGAGAGTTGTATGGGGGTTGCAGTGGAGAGGAGGAGACTATGAAGGGGCTGAGAAAAGGGGCAGGAATACAGAAAAGAAAATTGGGTTCAGCCAAAGAAAGGAGAGAAAGGACGGGATACTGAGGGGGAGGAAAAGGGGGGAAGAGTTCTAAAGAGGTGAAAGGGCCAAAGTAAAAGAAGTGAGAGAATGAAGCTGCAGGAGACGAGAAGGACGAACAAAAGTGTCTGTCGTGGGCAAAAAAGAAGGAGTGGGGCATAAACAAAGTCAGGCAGCAGATATATTGGCAAATTTTTAGTAGATACCTGATAGAGCTGCAGCATTGTACAGTTCCCATGATCTTTTTTGTTGTTTTGAGCAGATTGGAAGTTATTGCTCTGCAAAAGAAGGGCTTCTTGAAGCTAACGCCTTCCTCCATGCTTAATCAGTTCTTCACTGTCCTCTTCACTGTCCTCATCATCTACTTTATCTTCAGTCCCTATTTTTGCAAAACATCAAGCTGATCAGCAAACCGTTTCTACTCACTTCTCTTTATCCTCTCTCCTCCCCAGGACCCAAAGTCTGTTCCAAATCTCCCCTTTCAATGTCTTATTTCACTGAGACAAACAGCCTCACCCTTCTCGCTGCTCATTTTTCCCTTAAAAACAATGTCTCCCTGTCTCTAGCAACACAGCCAGTTATTCAACTTGGGCAGGATCACACATGCTCAAGAAAGAGGAACATTTCATGGAAGTTCTCCACTAACTCCTCACAAGACTGAGGTGACACCAATGAGTGATTCTGAAAGCTCAGCTCCCGGCCGCACTGCCAGCTGGAAACAGCAGAAACTGTTCAGAGCGCAGACGGCAGGGATGGACGGGTTCTTCAAAGACCCGATCCAATGAAAATAATCTTTTTGGGGTTCTTTTATACGTTCTTGAAGCATTTTTTTCATGATTGAGAACATAAGGAAAATTACAATAAAAAATAGCTTTTCTGAGTTTTTTTGTTTTTCAAATCATAGTGACTCAGGAGCAGACGGGGGGAAAAAAGCAGTTGGGAAAAGCTTGTAGCTTGAGGTTGTGAGGGGTTGTATGCTAGCAGGAGAAAGTGTAAACAAGGGATGATGGGAAATGAGGGCAGACTTACTCATTGCTCCCGTCTACAACTCAGAGGCAATTTTTGGATGAACTACTGCCACTCTGCAGAAATTATGTCCTAAAAACTACAGTTTTTTAAATTGTATTAGTTTGGCTTAAAACAGCCAAACAAATAAAAGACCTCTGGGAACGCTTTTACGATAGATCAAAAGATGATCAGAGTGGATCTTTAAAAGATCACATTTCAAAATCAACTTAAAGGGACAAATACACACAATTTAACTGAGCAAAAACAGCATTATTATCAGGATAAATCCCAGCATAATCAATCAAATATCTGTTTTATTTTTATCATTATTTTGAGATTGCACAAAGTACTCATTTAGCCTAGTGACAATTTTACATGTAGACACAACTTCAACAGACCTTGACATCAGAAGTAACTGAACCATTGCATGAATTTTATTTGGACTCTTACCATGATCCTCACACAAAAGAGTTCCTACACCTCTGAACTGTTTCAACACATCCAACTGCCTTATCACAAATGTTATTCCAGTTTAGAGGCTGCAAACGTGTGAAGTGCAGGTTTTTTTCATCCCAACAAATCGGTTGGATCCCACAGACTCTGAGGGCTCTATGTTTTCCTTCCCAACAAATTGCACCCACCAAAAAAAGGAGAAAAAAAGCCCACAAACACTTCTGCTAACACACCGGATACAGCTGCTCAGCATGAAGAACGGAGTGGAGGCATCAGCAGGGGTTTGCTCTGCAACTCAGCATTTCACTTAGGTTCACAGTGGCTGCCAATAAAGCTGGAAACAAGCTTCTGGGAACATTCGCTTCAACAGTGGCATACTTGCGGAAAGTTTGTGTGAAGATGTGAATGGCTTGAGGTCAAGAGGATTTAAGTTTATGTGAGGCAGCTGAACTGCTAAATACACCAGATTGTAATACAGTAAAAGTAAAGAGGTCGAGTGTGCAGTCAATGTTTAAGAGTTGCTCATAGCTAAGAAATTTGGATTTTGAGGCACCCCACCCCAAAATGTGTGTGCTCATGGGTCACTTACACTTTCAATGATCTGTGGGATAACAGTCAACTAAAAAAACATTTTGTAAGTTGTAAAGATTTAAACAAAACCATCAAACTATTATTAGGGTTTTTTTTTTTGTACATGCAAAAGCAGCCTAAGCAGTTTGTGACCATACTGCAGGTGGATTTCTTTCTATAACAGCTCCCACAGCAACAGGCAGTAGGAATGGGCCACGTTAATGCAACTTATAGTGTTACCATCATTATAGATCTGTTCATACCTGATGTGAAGTTCAGGTTTGAGCTGTACACTAATGCCTAGAAGTCTCAAGGCTTGTTTTTACAATGACATGGTATTAGCTGCATGTAAAAAGAAAATGCATGCTGTAATGGAAGATCAAAGGATTTGTTCAAGCTGCTAAATGGTGTAAATGCAAAGAGCTTTAGGCTCTGCGACGACCTTGTTTTAGAAGTTGTCCCTAATGATCTTTCAATGCTTTGAGCTTATAAATACTCAATTAAAACTTGTTTTGTGTATTTGTAAATCTATTTTTTTGTGTGTGTTTAAATGAGAGAAACAAAGGACAGTAGTTCCCTCCGTGTGATCTGTGCTGGTGACTTACTCAGATCCTCTTTGCTTTATTCAGTCTGTCAGTTCATTTCATTATGAAGATGAACTCCGCATGCGTCACTCATTACGTCTTCCCCTTTTCGTCAACAGCCTGAGAAGGCTTGCGTTTCCCACTGAACTGGGTCTTCTAGAGTGCTGCATGATGTCATCGACCTCTCTTGACTTTTCTCGTTGCTCACATGCTCACACATGCAGACTAACCAACAAAGACATCTATGGAAGGTGTTTGGATGAAGTGAGTTTGTCTTGCTTTTTACTGTCTGAGCCAATTTCCAACAACTCTGGGTTCCTTTTGTTTTGAGTCTTATCTTTAAGTAACATTAGGTGTTCGACAGGAGTTGGATCCTATACAAAATGCGCAACAGAATATCCACAGCCATCGGTGCACATGACAGCCTGCTAAGCATCACAAAGAAAAGAAAAATGACCTGGTGGGGTAACCATCTTGCAAAGCACAGTACCAGGAAGTCAGAAGAAGAGGTGGGAAGACAACATCAAAGAATGGACAGGGTTGTCTTTCTCCGCTTCACAGAGAGAAGCCCATGACTGTTGCAAATGGCAGGAAATTTTTCGGGAAATCATCAATGGTGCCTCTACAACTCACTCGGGGTCAAGAGACCGATTCGATATGATATAAGGAGTTCGATAGGTGCTAGAAAGGTCCTCTTTGTGTTTTAATGATACAGCCAGTGTACAGATAAAGCAGGACTTTTAAGATACACTCCAATGATTATTATGCTGTGAGTTTTTTTTACATGCTCTTGCAGTATTTTTCTAAGAGATATATATAAATAAAATTAAGATTAAAATAGCATTCTGAGTAGCTCTTTATTCGAATCTTTGTGAATCAGGAGCTGATGAAAAAATGTTGTTGGAAAAAGCTTGTAGCTGTGACGTAGAAGCTACTGCGGTAAGTACAAGCTCCCTGCTCCGCTGCATTTTAATGCCTCTGCTTGCAGACAACATTTTGTACGTCTTCAATTTCCTGGCACAAAACTGTACAGCTGGGTAGTTCCAATATTGCTCGCCATTTTTGTTGCATCTGTAATATTAGATTGAGTTTGTGAGGGGCTGTAAGCCAGCAGGACAGTGTCTAAACACTTGATGTCAGGGAGTAGGGGTCGGCTTACTTCTGTTCAAAACTCAGAGGCAAATTTCTAATAGATTACTGCAGCTCTGCAGAAAATATGTCCTATAGAAAACAACAAGCTTTTTTATTATTATTTTGAGTAAAAACAGCAAAGTAAAGGGCCTCTATGAACACTTTTACTTTAGATCAAAAGATGATTGGTGACGGACTTTTAATTTTTGCAAAAATGAACAGAATAAGGGGAATTTGACTCTTTTTACAAGCTTTATGATGTTATTAAGCTAAAGCACTTCCCCCTAAAGATGTTCACGCTATACAATCACATAAAGAGAGCTGCCCTAGATTGTGGCACCCCTGCCAGTCAACTGTGCAGTCATCATGGGGTTGTCACATCATTGAGGTTAGATCTTCTCTCTTTTCACGAACAATGCTGGTGTACGTGGGGGGCGGGGGGGGGGGGGGGGCACACACAACATATTTGCTTCCATCAAAACCAAATGCAATTGTTGCTAATCAATTTACTGAATTGGGTTTGATCAATGAGTCACTTTTATTTCCATCAATGAGAGGAAATGTGATAAGGTGAACACAGATGTGTTAATCTGCCTCAATGTGAGGCTGGGGGGGCCGCCATCACAGTCTGGCTTGCAGACATGAAGCAGTGAGTGAAGATGAAGAGAGAGGGAGAGGAGGGCTGTGCTGGCTGGCTGGAGAAAGTGGGGCAGAAGAGCAGCCGGCAGAGTAGATCCAGGCTAATGCTGTCATGCAGGCATCAAGTCTGTCCTGATGTGCGAGTTCTGCCCGTTGTGATTTTCCTCTGGCGGAGTGACCTCGGAGCCAGTCTCATCACATGGATGGAGCGCACATTCCTGAGTCACAACACAAATGCCCGCGAGCGCAGAACGCAGCTTTCACAAACACGCGCGCGCGCAGACAACACCTAAATGGCAGATGGAGCTCAAAGCGCGCAGCATATGATGCTTTTAAATAACGCAGACTTGGAGCTGCGTGGGGTCACACTAGTCTCTAGAGCGGTCAGATTGTGTCACGTCATGCATTAAACAAAAGTCCCAGAACAGCAAAAACGCATTGTTCCGGTCTAGTTGTGCTGCGTTTGACATGCCCCGCACGGCGAGGAGAAAGGACAAAAAAAAAAAAAAAAGATGTGCGCGTGTGGTACCCAGAGTACTGGCATCCCCTTATCCGTGCGTATTTATCCAATCCGCGGCCAGTGTCGGTGACTTCATTGCGCAGACGAAAGCGCGATTTCCAACACTGCTGCTCCAGACATGTGTTGGCAAATATAGAGATTTCAATATAGTAGAGTGATCGGAATGAAATCGCAGCCATTTTTATATTATCAAGCGCTATAAGGCGGTATGGTGGCGGTGGATCTGCTACTTCTTTATGTTTTATAAAGACAATCTGTCTCCACATATTTTTACAGTTATCATTCCGATCTGTGGTCACAGCCATGCCCTACAGGAGGCCAAACAAAGACGAATAAGTGGTCAGTCTGTTGTAGCTTTCTTTCTAATCTTAATCGGATTTAAATCTCACCACCTCACACCCAGCTGTAGCCTTCAACCGGAGTGGAGTTGACCGTCAGCTCAACCTCTCATTTCGACAAATAATTCCCCCCCAAAAAAAATCCAACAGAGCTGGACGCAGGGTGGACACGCGCTCATCAGACAATAACCGAGTGGGGCTCACCTCGTGGTTTGATGAGGAGACAGACAGACGCAGCGCGCGTCTGGCTGGGAGATCCCCGAGAAGATAAACAGATCGACTGTTGCCTCCAAAATATCCGCCCCGGCCAGATGATGGTGGTGGCCTTGGCTGCGTGCTGGATGCTGTCATCGGGGCTGCTCTCTGGTCTAATCCGCGGCCCTGAGCTCAGTAACAACCCACCCTCCTCCTCCTCCTCCTCTGGGCCCCCTCTCTCCTCCCAGCCTCCATCGCTGTCTGCTGAACACCCCTCCTCCTCTCCTCCCAAAGGTCATGAAAAAAAGCGAATTAAAAAATAAAATTAAAAATAAAAATGTAGAATTTAAAAGAAACTTTACCAAAAGAGTTATTTTTTCTACAAATAAAACTGTTGTGTCGATTACAAACTATAAAAAGGGGAAATGTTTGTCATTTTTCAATCCAAAATAATTTTTTATTAAATTATACAGAAGTCTGATTTAGTCCAATAAATCCGCACTCGAAAGTCTCATTTTATGCGCAATCTATTGAAATTAGCCCATTTCTTTTAATAATTGTATTACAAAGTTCTAGATTTAAAGAGTTAAAATATTTGTCTCGTTTTTTTAGTGTTTATTATTTTATTACTCGTTTATAAAACGAGTACGGGGAAACAAATGCAACATTCTTTTAAATATATATTTGAATAAAGTTTAAATTATTGTATCAAATCATTTTTTAACCTTAAATGAACCCAACCAATAAAAAGTGGTTTAGAAATAGTGGTTTTAGAAAAAAAACATATTTAGATTAATTACTAATAATAAAATAAGGAAAAGTACATTCATACCTAAAAGATAAACAAATGACTCCCTAAACTAGACAAAAGAAAGATTGTTAAATAAATACCAACGATCACCTTGGCCAGTGCAGTTTGACCCTCCGCGGCTGCCATCCTACGTCAGTTGTTACGTATTTCCTGTCATAATCTGTCCACGCCGTCGTTGCACAGCTAGCGTGAGAAGACATTTGACCCAGAAAAGCCTTTTAAACCAAAGCTGAAATGTTCAAACTTGAAGGACTTGGTCCGAAAATGGACCCGGAAGAGATGAAAAAGAAAATGCGGGAAGACGTCATTTCCTCATTACGGAACTTTCTTCTTTACGTAGCTCTGCTCAGAGCCGGTAAGCATCTGCAGGTCACATCGAGTGCTATTATCGTTTATTTGTTTTCATAGCACCGTTTTGTCCTCGTGGTCAGTTATTAGTCTGTTCATATCGAACGCACGAGATTAAGTTTAATCGCAGAAACAAGAAAGGGATTATTACAGTTGTGTTTTCTTCTTGGGAGTTATTGCTGTATTTTATGGTAAATCAGAAATTTGTGTATTACAATTTGATGAAAATATTCTGAATTTGTAATAAATGCTCTTATTTTATTTTTAAAAATACACATTTGCTTTTATGTACATTGTAATAATTACAAATAAAGATTAATACTGTTATCCTAGTATATCATGGAAACAATAATAATGTTATCAATGTATATTGGAAATGCTGTTATTATGGCCATCTTGTTAAACATCTCTTTTATTTTTTTTCTGTTTGCAGCCCCATATGTGCTAAAGAAGCTGGACAGCATATAAAAAGAGGCCGATGTCTGGTTGTATCTCCACCATCCATCAAGCAATTCCAGCATCAGAGTCAGCGAGGACCTGCAGCAGATGAAGGCCATTGAAGCATCTCTTGTTCCATCACTGCATCAAAGATCTTTTACTTTTTTGTTTGTCGGAGTTGTGGTTCATGTTTAAACTTATGTCAGCCATGTGTATTAACCACTTATTGTGTAGTCTTTTTTTTTGTTCAAAGTTGTGTTCAAATATATGTCCTCTAGTTGTATTACACAATAAATGGAAACAAAAGTAATTTATTTGAGCATCTTTTTATACTCTAGTTCACAGAGGCTTCTCTTAACATTTGTTTTTTGATTCTTTTGTTATCTATTTTATATTTTTAAAAGTTTAAGAGGGTGTAATTTAAAAATGTTATGTGTCTTGTTATTTACTCAGTTATTAAATTTTAGACTCCAATGTTATTCATTGAAGATGTTTCGGGTTATAAACTCTAAAACAATTTTATTTGACCACTATACTTTGGATTATCATTTTTTAGATTATTATTTAGAAGGTGTGGTTCCAATCAAATATTTATTTTTTCTATAGATAGAGATGCCTTTGTGACTTTCTGCATGTGCAATGAGCTTAAAATCAGTCACAATATCAGTGCAAAAAAGATTATATGTACAAAGTATAATAAACATGTCAGTTATGTGCATACAGTGAATAAGTAAAACGGTATATTGCAGATTAAAAAAAATAGAATAGAAAAATATTACATATTAGGAGGCTGGAAACATTGAAGTTGATGAAAAAGAATACCAGTAAATACCAAAATAAACAGATAAGCATATATAAATATATACATATGTTTGTGCCAGCAGAATAAAACGGCAGGGAAACTACAGTGTAGACTTCAGTATAAATTTTATTTTCCTTTTAAAAACAGATTTTTTTTTTTTGCATTAGTTGAGCCCTGATCACACCTCGGAACTGTAGTGTCTTATTTATTTTCTTTTTCCCTCCAGCTGGTGTTATTGCAAAAAAAGAAAAGAAAACTACAGACATTACTTTATCTTAATTATATTTTTTTTCTCATCACATGGTTAGCATTTCAATAAGTAGAAATGAGGCATCGTGTTATTTGGAAATGCAAAATCCAAAAAAGGCAGCAGACTCCACGTAATTGCTGTTATGGCAGCTAGGGGGCAGTGTTGTTTAACTAAAGCGTCGATCAGGCAGCGTCGGTCCTGGCGGCCGTAACAATGGAAGCTGCATCGCTCGATTGTTTGAACTCTCTAGCTTTGTAATAATCCGTTTCTAATTTATATTATCATTATTTAGGTTTCTATATCAGCTGTTTTGACTCACGTTTTACTTTCTGGAGAAAAATCCCGCGTCTGCTCCGCATCCCTCGGTGCTTTTGACGGTGTTGGCCCGCCCATACTCCACAACATCTCCAGGGCAGCCACTGCAGACGATGCAACTCTGACCGGTGATCTACATTTCAGTTGATGATTTCCAGGACTTTTTTTTTTACAAGCTTTTTACCTTCTTCATACTTTCCTTTTTGTCCTCAGTAAAGTGGTAGTCTTTAAGTTCAAGAGTTGACACTACAGCAGCAGAGATGGACTTCCCAGGTCATTTCCAGCATGTTTTCCGACAGCTCAACCAGCAGCGCCTGCATGCACAGCTCTGTGACTGTGTTGTGGTAGTTGGGGATCAGACCTTCCGAGCTCATCGCTCCATCCTGGCCGCCTGCAGCTCTCACTTCAGGGCTCTCCTCAGTTCCTCTGACAGCGCCAATGCAGGATCAGAGGCAGACAAGTCTGCTGGAAACAGAGACCCCTGTGTGATGGAGCTAGACCCGGAGGTTGTGACCCCCGAGGCCTTCTCCATCCTCCTGGACATGATTTACACCTCAACTCTTTCTCTAGAAGCCTCCAGCGCCATGGATATTTTACTGGCTGCATCACACTTGCATCTCAACACTGTGGTCAAAGCCTGCAAGGTCCACCTTTCCAGAAAAAACTTCCCAACATCAGCACCGAGGGGTTGGCGGTCGGTGAAGAAGCAGTGCCAGTGTCCGCATTCCCAAGCAGCAGCCAGCTCACAGCAGCTTATCATTTTAGACCTGGATGATGAAGAAGAGGGAGAGGAGGTGAGCCAGTCAGACGGAGACAAAGAGAGCTGTGGGAGCAGTGAGCAGAGTCTGGAAACTTCTTTGAGACAGAAAAGAAAATCAGATGAGGACAGGCCCAGCGACAGGAAGAGATTACATCGACTGCCTGGAGCAAACTATAAGGAGCGTTCACCTACTGTGACCAGGAGCACTGAGGAGAAAGGAGGAGATGAGTCCTCATCTCAAGACAGCCCTCCAAAAGGCAAAGGAATCTGGGGAAACCACGGTTTTGATGAAGACGAGGAGAAATATGAAGCAATGAAAGGAGAGTCGGAGGAGATCCAGCTGCCAACCCAGTCAGACAGCAGCACAGGAGGAGCTTTGTGGGGGAAAAGTGAGGATGGAGATCCAGTAGTCAAAGTAAAGGTAGGAAAAGAGGAGGAGGAGGAGGAGGTAAAAATGCAAGTGATAGAGGTGAAAAAAGAAAACTCAAGCTCCTACTCCTCAGACATGTTGCCAAACAATTCCCTTCCATCCCCCTTGCAGAACTGCACAAATGATACAGATGTGCATCTAAATGATGAGAAAGTGTCAATTTGTGGACATGTGGGAGGAGATTTACAATCCTTGCACACAGACGGTCAGACAGGTGAACAAAGGCAGGTGGAAGGTCTGGGTGAAGTCTCAGTGGATGGAGAAGGTCTGGATAGCCTCTCCGAGCTTGCTTTTTCTTGCTTCCTCATTCCCAGCAGTGAAATGGACTCTTTGGAGGAGGAGGAGGCTAGTCTAGCCAGCCTCACAGCAGTTGCAGCCGCCGCTGCAGCTGCCAGTGATGCTCCTACAGCAGATGTGCAGAAAGAGAAGTTGGAGGAAGGAGGCACCACCTCAACCCAGTCCTCCGATTCTTCATCTCTGGTTTTTCCTGTCACAAATGTTCCCTTGCAACAGTTTCTGCAGCCGACTCAAAACCAGGGATTTAGTGACACAATCATCCTCCAACCCACCCAGAACTCATTTACAGGGTTCTTGAGTGGGATTGGATCAGGTCTCAGTCTGGAAACCGCCGTCGTTCAACCTGCAAGATCCGGAAAGAACTCTGGCACAACTTTTCGCCGCATTGCTCCCAAAGTTCCTCCTGGGTTAGAGTCGGTCTCTGAGCCGACTGGGGAGGCAGCAGATCGGCCCACCTTGACCAAAGCTTCAGAGGACGTTCTGTCCAAGTGTAAAAAAGCTGCAGCTGAGGACCTTGTGTTGCTGGTGGAAGGGGAGAAGAAGTACGCCTGCAGAATCTGCTGCAAGACCTTCATGAACTTGACTGACTGTAAGAAGCACATCCGCGTCCACACGGGGGAGAAGCCGTATCCTTGTCAGAAATGTGGCAAGCGCTTCAGCCAGTCCTCCCACCTCTACAAGCACTCAAAGAACACCTGCCTAAACTGGAAAGAAGGGCCGTCTTTCTCAGACACGCTGCTCTAACACACGAGACTGACCAAGAACTGTTGTATTTTCAAGTCCATTTCAGTTCAGATTATTTGAAATTGAATTCCATGCAGTTTTTCCTCTGCCCTAATCATACTTTTATTTATTTATATATTCTTTCTTTTAGAATAAAACAATGAAATGTAGCATTTTTACCACCATTAAATTGATTTATGCACTGATACTGTTAAAATGCTAACAATAAATGTTGTATTTTGTAGACTTTGTTACATTTATTTAAAAGCAATCTCAGAAATATTTTTTTTAAATTTAACACATAGTTTTTTATGTTTATCCTAAAAAAAAAATCTTCAAATAATGCTTAAATAGTGCTGTGCTACAGAGAAAGGGTCAACTTTAAAATGTATTAAACCTTGCTAATACTAAAAAAATCAGTTAAACCTTACAAATTTGATAATCAACGCTCCTTTTAAAAGCTGTAAAAACAACATTTACATGAGTAACTTAAAAAAATACTCCTAATAAGATTCTCACTTCATCCTACTTTTTAAACTTAAATTTGTGATAAATATTAACATTATTTATGTTTATAATTATTTTTGTAGTTTTTACCTCTTGTTTTATACAATAGAAATATGGTTTCATTGCTAACAGAAAGTCCTAAACATATTTTTTCTTACATAGCATAATATATTCATAGAATACGACAATTTTTCTTTATGTTTTTCTTTCTGCCTTGTAAATAATTTAGCAAACGCGAAAGAAAGATGTTAAATTCAACCAGTAGTTTTAAGTTGTTTTTTATTTTTTTACTTTTTTAAATTTTCACTTGAGTAACATTTATTTGAAGTACAGCAATGATTAAATGGTAGCAATGAGATAAACTCAAGACAGAATAGAGAAAAAAAGAATAATCACTTGATCTGTTTTAGAGGAAATCAATTAACATTTAAGACGTTAAAAAATATTTCTTGCAAAAGTGCATGTTAGCTGCTTGTCTTTATCTTAACAAACTTGAAGAAACATGAAGTAACTAAATAAAACCCTGTTGTCGTCCTCAAGTTGAACTAATTCATATGAGACACAAAACTTTTAATCAATAAGAACATAGAGCTGAAAGCATCGGCAGCATCTTTCATTCCCACTAATATTTTCTTGCTTCCATATTCTGCAGGAGACGGTTGGCACTATAGCGTCATTTTTTTAAATTCTACATGGACAGTTCACTGGGCATGTCAGACCCTTGCAAACCTCCCAGCAGGTTCTGAGCCGCCAACGCAGACATGATGCCTCTGGTGGAGTAAGTGGCACTTCCGATGTGTGGTAAGACCACTGGAGCAGAAAAGAGAAGAGATAAGGGACGAAAAAAAAATATTTGAAAGTTTTAAAAGTGAACTGGCTCAAAAACATGTTGTGACTCCTTCACTCACCGCAGTTTTTTAATGTTAAAAGTGGGTGGTTTGTTGGAAGAGGCTCGGGTGTTGTTACATCCAGGCCAGCTGCAGCAATCTGGCCACTGCTCAAAGCCTCATACAGATCCTCCTGGTTTACAACAGCTCCCCTAAAACAATTCATCACATTTAAGCACCATCACAAATATGACAAAATAATTATCTACTAATATTCAAAAAGGCGAAAAAAAACATGTTTTTCCTACCGGCTGGAGTTAATGAAGATTGCCGTATTTTTCATCTTGCTAAAGAACGCCTTATCACACAGGCCCTGGGTTTCTGGTGTAAGCGAGCAGGAAACAACTATGAAGTCACTTTCAGATGTAAGTGTGTCCAATGGAACTGTGAAACCGAGAGGAAACAGATTTAGGCCTTGAAGAAGAGGGTTACCAGTTAAACAAACGTGAGAATACAAAAGCAGAAAGCTGTCCCTAATGCTTTAAAGACCCACTCCAAATAAAATTATGTTTTTGGTATTTTTAATATGTTCTTGTAGTATTTTTGTCATGATGGATATATAAAATAATTTAAGATTAAACATTTTTTGTTTAAAACGTGTTGGATCAGGAACAGATTAAAACTCGCGGTTAGAAAAAGCTTGAGTTTGTGACAGAACAACAGCCATGTACAGCTTATCTGCTCCAATTCATATGCACCCACTTGCAGACAAATAGATCCATTAACATTTTCATTTTCCACGTATGAGCTGGTATCTGGCTCAAAACTGTACAGCTGGATCGCTCTGATATTGCTTGCCATTTTTTTGCTATGTTAGCTTGGGCTTGTGAGGTGCTATAAGCCAACAGAAGAGTGTAAACAAAGGGTTGATGAGAATTAGTCGAGGCTAACTTCTGCGCCAACAGTCCTGCCCACAACTCAGAGACAAATATCTGACGAGCTCCTGCTGCTCTGTGTAAAATATGTCTTTAAAAGCGACAGAAGCTTTTTGATTCTGGCTAAAAATGGGATAATCACAACTAAAAGACCACTGGGACCGCTTTTACGATAGAAAAATATATAGTTGGAGTGGGACTGTAAAAAGAAAAAAAGAAATACCCTTCATCAGTCACGCTTGCATTACCCCATGTTAATGTCCTCCTCTTTAAACTTCTTACCAAACTCTCCATTGACCTCTGCAGCGTAGCTTTTGGCGGTTCTCCCAGAGTACAGCAGCCTCTTCACTCCAAACGGCAGAAGTCTCTGAGCTATGGCCATTCCTGACCTCAGACCCAAACAAGCAAGACTTTAGACTATAAAGACTGGAAACATTTTTCTAATGAACAAATATTTGCCAATATGACTCATATTAAATCCTAGGATAATGAACTGGTGCTGTTAAAAGTAAACAAAGCAATAAGAGTAAACTCAACCAATGCGTCCGAGTCCAATGATCCCTACTGTGCTGCCAGACAGACCAGAGCCACACAGCCAGAGAGGCTTCCATGAGCTCCAGCCACCACTGCAAGGAAGAAAATTACAGTGTTCTTGCTGTTTAAATACATTATACTTAATTTCATGCATTTGGAATAAAGTAATAAAAATTAAAAAGCGCATGTGAATTTAACTGAGAAATTCAAGGAGGCTGACCTTTTCACTTCTTCCACTCCCTCAGGTAATCTGCGAGAGGTGGCCAGCAGCAAAGCCACTGTCAGTTCGGCAGTGGCATCAGTCAGGACATCCGGAGTGTATCCAACACGTATGCCTCTGAAACAGAAAAGAATATAAATGAGATGACTATCACATCACGTTAACATTTTCAGATTTTGGTGGATTAGCTCACCGTTTTTTTATCTCACTGAGGACCATGTGATCAAATCCCACAGACATGGTGCTGATTACTTTCAAGTTTGGCCCTAAAGAGAAAAAAAATAGACTTTCAGATTTAGTAGACTGGATTGACTATCCCTCTTCTAATTTGTTTTATAATAACTCAGGTGCAAGATTTCAACAAAATCAGATTACAAAGTTACACCCTTGAATTAGATCATTATAGCGCAATAATACGTTACTTATTTATCTATTTGTTTAGCGCTTTTCATTTATAAAATGCTCATTAAAAATGCTAAATTATAAACAAAATTATAAATTGCAAGTTTGCTGCCTAAAGATCAATTCAAGGAAAAGTTTCTTGTTTTACAAAAAGTATAAACTTAATTTTCACAGGGTTTCTACTTAAAAGTACAACTGAAAAAAAATATTTATGGAATAATTTAAAATAGAAGTTATTTTATGTTTAAAAAACTGCAACACATAGGCTAAACAAAAGATTTTGATGCCAATTAAACTTGTTTAATTTGATTCTCTAGACTCTTTTTTGTCAAAAGTCTGCTAAGTGCTAAACTATAGGCTAATCTTTTTACTGTCAGAGGTGAGGAGTACCTGCAGCATCCAAAACCTCCTCGTCGATCTTGTCTGTCAGCAAACACAGAAGACCGTGAGCTCCTTGAACTCCGTTGAGGAGCTCTGATCTCGGTACCGGCTCATCTGAGTCCCACTGAGACACTTCATATCTGTTTCCATGGAAACAAACACACATTAGGATGTTAAAACTATTACTCCAACTGAGAAAGCTGACTATGTTGGTGACTTGTTATTATAAAAGGTTTTTCTTTGTTTGTTTGTTTTACTTTTACCCCTGTAATTCTCAAAGCACCGATTATTGTTGCTTCATAAATCACACATAGTAGGAAAAACGACTACAAACCCGCCTGTAGTACATAGAGTGAAAAAGCAAATGTCGTACCCTTCTGCCGCTGCCAGGATTTTCATTCCCTCTTGTGGGATTCGTCTGGTTATGAACACCTTCATGAGTTTACCCACTGCTTTCATCCCACTTAAGCGCTCGATCCTGGTAGTTTCCTCTTCGAACAGCGAACAAAGTTCAAACTCCAATTTGAACCATTTAGCATTTGACCTGCATCGTCAGTATAGAAACTACAATTCACAGGCTTCTACGGACCGGAAGTCCTAAAGCTTCATTTTAATGCGCATGTGTTGGATAATTTTTTTCCCCGAAAAAAGCTTTATTGTAAATGCCAAGCACAAAATCGTCATTCAAAATTAGATGTGACAAAATTTTAAAATTATTTAAAAAATATTAGATTTTGTAAAAAATAATTATTAGCACGATAATTGCATTCATTTATTTTGGACTCATAGTTAGAATAATTACAATAATTATTATTATGAAATTGCCCCTGCGACAGACTGGCGACCAGTCCAGGGGTGTACCCTGCCTTCGCCAATGAGTAGCCGGGTTAGGCTCCGGCAACCCCGTGACCCCGAAAGGGATAAAGCGGATTGGAAAATGAATGAATGAATGAATGAATTATTATGAAAATTATTTTTTTAATTAAACTTTTTTGCGTAGGGCACACATCTCAAGAAATGTTACAGCTTTTTGGTTAGTTAACAGCAGAAATCCCAGAAAATTTGTCCAAAGAGACTGAGAAAATAGGCAAAGCTAAAATAAAATAGTAACTGTTTCAAGTGAAAATTTACCAAAAGTACACTATTGGGTTAAAATCTTATTAAATATGTTTTCGCTGGATAAAATTCTTATTAAATCTTATGAGAAATTAATGTATTTTATTGGAAATAAGATAGCAAATTGGTAAAAGCAAGATCTTTCTTCAAAATAAATCATCTACGTATTGTTTCCAGTAATAAACTACACATGTTGCAATATTTTTTTGAGAAGGTGCTATTATGTCTTTCCTAGTTTTCCTGGAACGGAACGCAAAACAGATTTTGGACATGCATTGGATAATTACTTCAACATTTTTTAAAAATCAGTTTGTCCAGCACATTCTCTACTCTGGAGGACCACATTTTTGGGAAATGATTCAATACATGCCCGCAATCATAAACAAGTGATAACACTTGTAATAATAATTTCTTGAATAATTTCTTGCAATCATTTTTTGTTATAGTGACAAATAATGTGACAAATATAAATAATTGATACTGTATCTGTGTTGTTAAATGAATGTCATGACAAATAAATAAATAAATAAATAAATAAATGTGTTTGCATTAAGTTAAAATGTTTTATCCGTGTGGTTTTCGGCAAAAAAATATAATTTTTTAAAGCAGTTTTCATGACAATCACGTCCTTTAGATGTGTTTTGCGTATGACGTAATTGTCTCCTCCTGTTCAGGTTGGTCGCCGCCCACCGCCCAAGTTGTTTAGCGGCTGCTATGCTACATGGGGATTGAAGTTTTTATGTAACATCGCCAGAGGGCGGAAAACGGAGCTGGTGGCACGGAAGACACTTAAAGGCATTCATATCAAGAAACCAAAGGAGAGGTTCCAGCTCTGAGAGGTGAGAAAATGACACTAAAGGACACAGTTACAAAGCTGCAGCAACGTCTTTCGTTAGCTTAAATTGCTTTAAACAAGCCGTGTATTCTTTCATTTCTTCTGTCATTGTTTGTTGCGCTCACGCAACCAATTTGTTTTTTTTTTTTTTAGCACAGGAGTCAATACCAAGCTATTTCGTTACACTTCTGCTTTGTTTTGTAACAATGCGGAGTCTATATTTTTACCCACCGAGTCGAAGCCGAGTTTGCTGTCAAATAATTCAGGCGTCATCACACCACAGACTTCATAGTGGGGATTTGCTCTTTGCTTGTTAGTTCGACGCTTTACTTTAGGTATGTGGCTCTGTGCACTCTGCTGTTTTTGGTAGATACCAATCTATATGTTTTCATAGGTAGTTATCTGCCTTTTACTAGTATTACTAAAAAATAATAATCTAAGCTGTCTGCCTCTGCCTTTGCCACCTTTCTTATTTGCAATGCTTTAGGCTTTGTTGCACGTTTTACATATCTTAAGAGGTTTCCTTTAATAAAAAATCAGCTTAAATATCCATAGATAAACATTCTTCAAAACTATGTGCTTAAATAAAAAAATAATTAAAGGTACAATTTTAAATTGAAAGTTGTTTCAGGCTGACTGCCAAGCAACAGAAAGCACTTAGCTTGACAATTTAGGTTTATTGGCATACATGTAGAGGCAAAGTGGTGCTAAAATGCAATTTGGTAAAAAAAAAAAAAAATACTGTAGGTTACTGTTTCAATAAATTACTCATCAACTCAGGAGGCTTAATGGTGCTATTTTGGCTAACAATATTTTAATAAGCTTTTCTTTTTAATTTTAGAATTAAAAAAGCAACACATTTTAAAGCTAGGTTTAAGAAGTATGCCCACGTCCCATTGTAAGTTATTGCACATGTTTGTAAATATTCACAGGTTTTTTTTATATATATAGTTTTTAGATTTTTGTATATATTTTAGTGAGGCATCTATACTGCATTTTATTTGTAGAAACTATTTTAAGTTGAGTTACATGTTTAATTCAAATATATCTATAGCAAGACGACAAGAAAAGTATCAAAAATAGTACAAATAGGTGTGTGAACAGGAATAGGTAAAAAAAAAAACGAATATTGTGTGTTTTGTGGCATGTCCACATTTCATATTCATTTCTGAAAAAAAGTAGAGTAATTCACATTATTATTGCAACATTTAACAATGAAAACGTCTATTGCATGTCTTTGTGTGCCACTGTTATACTAGTCCAGGCGTAATATATTTTATAAAAGTCCAGAAGTCTTCCAAATCCTTCCAAAGTTTTTTTAATGTTATTTATTTGTTCATTTATTAATTTGTTTAGTTTACAGTCATAGATGTTTTTGTTTTAACATCATTTAAGATCATTAAATATTAGAGAAATAGTCAGGTGCTTAGAGGTGCCAACAACTGCACACAAACAAGTTTGTACAAGTTTGAGGAATAATTCATATTTAAAGTTTTCAAATGTTTTTCACCTGACATTTCCAAGCAAATAAAAAGAAAGTGATTTATCTTTGTTAAATGCATGTATAAAATCACAGTGCATTTCAATTATCCATGGATACTTTGTAACGTTTACTTTAGTCTTATGTTTTGGTCTAAAACTGTATAAAAATGTTTATTTTGCTCAAGCTAAGGGATGCTTTTCTTCCTGGACTGAAATGCACACAAACATTTTTTTTCTTCCAAAAAACAAAACAAAAACAGTTTAGGCTGGTTGAGTCAGCTTAGGCATGTATTTGGCTTTCTTTGGATCTTTATTTACTGAGTGTATCGGTCTGGAATATCTGTTTATCATTACAGAAAGGAGCACGGAGCTGTTGGCAGAGGAACCTGTTTGAACCTGGCAGAAACCACAGACTGCAGCAGAGGCTGACCAGCGCCGTGCAATGGCTTTGTTGACCCTGCACAGGATCCCATCCATAGCTGCCGCTCCAGTAAGACAAGTCGTCCACACGCGCCTCCATACACAAACATTTTCCACTGCATCCTGAGATGTGCGACAGGTTTACAGTTTCTTCAGAAAGCCGGGAATTTAGTCAACAACATGCATGCTCCGACACTTGTCCGTTGTGTGTGTGTGCGGAACACACTAGGCTGATTTCTGTAGACATCTGAGCCCTATTAGATAATTAGGAAACTTGCTTTGAAGTTCTTGCAAAGGATAAGATTGCACCATTAGTCTTCCAGGAAAACGTGTTGTAAAAATTGGGATTTAAATATGACTGGTATTCATCATAGCTACACCTCCTTTTGTAGTACCAAGTAAAGAAGATTTAATTATTAAAAAAGTCAATTAAATAAAATCTCACCTGATTCTGCCATCTTTTCTTTTTTTGCTTTTTCTCTCATTACATCACTTTGTCATAAAACAATTATCTGTTCAAATGTTTTTCTGTTGTCCAGTACTTGATCTTTTGTCCATAAATGACTTATGCATGGATTCTGGAATAATTCTTGGCATATTTTTGTGACATAATCTAATCTTCCAGCTATTATAACTTATGTTTTCTCCTTTTTTTCTGCTATCCTCTCATCATTCCTCCTCTGGCTCCCACCCGTTTTTATTTGCATTTTTTGACTCTGTCTGGACTTGTCAGTTACGTAAAAGGTAATGATACTGTCTCAAGTTTCTTTTCCTCGTAACCACTGCAGCTTGTTCGTTTTTAGTTTTTCCTCTAATTTACTTCTCTTGTTTTGTGTCATAGTCCTTCTTTGTTTCTACTTTTGCTCAACAATGTCAGTAATATTCAGCTTGTTTAACGCAAACCCATGCTTTCCTTACTCTGCACAGACTTGTCCCCTTTTGCTTGTCCTGTCTTTGCTGCACCTCACAGAAGTTGTTTTTCTGGTCATGGTTAGAACTACTAGAAATATTTCCTATCTTTTGTGTCCATTCATGCAATAAAAAAGAACACATCTTTGCTTTGTGTTGTTTAAGAAAACTTAGTTTTATAGCACCTTTATCCCAATTTAGTGATAATTTTAAAAGAAATGTCATATCTGGACAATTGTGTTGCATCTTAAAGATCTGCTAATGTTAAGGCTGTCTTTGTCAGTAACAAAATGTAATAACAGTGCAGCAATATATGTTTAAATTAACATGTATTCCACAAAAACAAACAACTAAATTCCCACTCCAGCCATCTATTTTAGGTGTTCCCAGTGGTCTTTTTATTATGATTATGACATTTTAAGACAAAAATATTTTTCAAAACTGTCGTTTTCTTGGACATAGTTTCTGCAGAGCGACAGTAGCTTGTCAGAAATTCGCCTCTGAGTTATGGGTGGAATTGTTGGCACCCCCACTTCCTGTCATCCATCTGTTTACATGCTCTCCCGCTATCTTACGGTCCCTCACACCCTCAAGCTAACATAAACGGTGTAACAAAAATGGCGAGCAATATTGGAGCTACAGTTCTGAGCCAGATGCCAGCTCAGATGGGGAAAATGAAGACACTAATGAATCTCCTAATGAGCATAGCAGGGTTCTTATGGCCTCCCACAACGTCTTTCCTATGTAGCAAATAAGTTATTTTTCAAATACCATTTTTACATTTGCTCTTGATTCACAATGATTAGAAATTAAAGAAATGGTCAGAAATACAATTTTAAGCTCAATTTTTTTATACATGTTCTTTATCATGAGAAAAAGTCCACAAGAACATGTTAAAAACAGTTTTCATCAGAGTGGGCCTTTAAGCACAATCAAAGTTTACAGTTTAAACATAATTTTAACAGGTTTTTTGTTTATTTTTCAATTTTCTTGTAACGTATCGTGATTTCTCTTTTTTTGAAGGATGATAGCCTCCAGAAAAGACAGAGACTTCAGAAAAGGTAGCTGTTGATATGTACAAGCTTTAAAGTTATACAATATAAGAGACTTTTTAAAATTAAAACAAACAATTTTTAATACATACATATACATAAATATACTGACTGATCTTTTTTTTTTTTACAGGGAGAGCTTCGCCCTTGTGAAAGGGGCGGTGCTTCACCTGGAAGATGGAGAGAGAACAGATGTACAAAAGGAAGCACAGCTTGCATCTCCTACAAAGCAAGACGACACAGCGTCAGTCACAAAAAACAAACACCTCCACGCCATGTTGGAGCAGCTCAGACCAGAAGATACCATCAAGCTGGTGAGGTGTCTTACAGTTGCAAGTCAAATCATTAAAACCTAAATACATAGTTAAGTTTGTATCCCCGTCAGGTAAACTTGGCCTATCTAGGGATAGAAAGTCATACTTTAAATGCAGGTTATAAAAGTAGTGAAATTGTAATTAAACTTTTAGCTTTCTTTAGAAAAAAATATATTAATTTGATTCTAGGAGTGGATTAGTGGAGATTCAAGCATAAAATGTGTCCCTTTAAGGCTCTTAAGTACCTTTTTGTTTTTTCTTAATCTTTGCAGTTGTTTTCAAAATAACCAAACTTGAAAAAGTCACTTTTACAATCTTTAGTCTTTAAAAAATCAGTTATTTCTGCTGAGTTTATAAATAAATGAGTTTAGAATAAATGTGGTCGTACCATTAACCATATAATTATAAAGCTGTTGTAAAACTTCATCCCCTCTTGAGTGCTTAGATCAGGGATAGGCAACTCCAGGCCTCGAGGGCCAAAGCGTCTGCATGATTTCCAGACATCCAAGCCCTATTCATGACTAATTACCTGGTTCAGGTGTGTCCAGCCAATTAGAACAGGCCAAAGTGTGGTATGATGGAAGACATGCAGGAATGTGGCCCTCGAGACCTGGAGGTGCCTATCTTTGACTTAGAGGAAGGATTATAGGATGCAACAGCATCTAAGAGCCTCACAGACAAACTCTCTTTTGTTCCTTCTCTCCTCTCTCTGTCTCCCATATGTTTGACTCCTGTACCCCTGGGTTTTGCCTTGCAGGCAGTGGAGTTGGAGTCTGTCAGTCCTGTCAGAGTCAGGTATCTGATCGTCGTTTCCACGCAGGGCAACAAACAGGAGAATGTCCTTCTGGGGGTGGACTTTCCCAGCTCAGACAGGTTTGTGTAACTAAGATGGCGGTGTACTATTCTGCAAAGACGAGTGCAAGATCCTGTTTATACTCCTTTTAAATATTTCAACCATGACACGTTAAAATATCCTACTTGACTCTTCGCAGCAATCAATGCACCATTGGCCTGGTTCTGCCAATATGGAGTGACACACAGGTGTATCTGGATGGAGATGGGTAATTCTTTTTTTGTTTTTGTTTCAAGAAAAACAGAAAAGTAAAGACTGAAAATCCCAGAGATCCTTTACAGAAACAATGTTTTAGTTTTAAAGTTAAATCAATAAAGATAAATTAAACAAGTGTCATCCTTTAGAGTCTGATATTTTGTGTTTTATATTTAAAACCAAAGCAACTGTTCTGCTTTTCTGTATGTTTAGTCAGTTTTGCTGCTTTAAAGATAATGGTTCTTCTTTTTTTGTGACGTTGTAGTTCATCTGAAGAACCAAATGTGTCGGTTGTGTTGTTTTGTTGCTAAAACTTGCACTCTGTTGTGAATAAAATAGCTTCAGAGTTGCTTTTAAAGGAGGAATACACTGTTTTAGCTTAAGTTCTTGTGATGATTTTGCATAGTAAATCTGCTGACACATTTATCCACATTTCGCTGAATAATTGCGTCTCTGGTTTTTACTGAATCATTTCACTCTGCCCGCTTTGAGATGAGTGTGCTTTAGTTCAGCAACAGATCAATACTTGCTTAAATAACTTTTCTTCTCATAGTTCTCTTTTTATTCTGCAGTGGTTTTAGTGTTACCTCAGCTGAAGAAACCCGAATCTTTAAGCCAGTTTCCATGCAGACTATGTGGTGGGTATTCTACACACAATTATCATTGAAGAGGAAAAAAAAAGTGGTTCTTCTTTATGTCTTTGTATTTCTCTTGTACAGAGCCCTAAATTTGGACTAGGGTTGATAGATAATACTTTTCATGTTATCCCTTCTTGATTATTTTGGTCAAAATTTGGTCCAAAAAGACTGAAATGATGAGTTTTTGAGCTGCTAGCCGGTAGCCTAATGCAAAACAAATGGATAATCAAGGGCTGAGGAAGCTGTGCATGCCAGGGTGCTGTTTTTGAGTAGTCGAGCTGAGAAAGGGGTGGTTTATTGTGTTTCAGAGGGATTTGTTTCATCTAACATAATCAGCTGACAATTAGTATATTGGCAGATTCTGCGCATAAACTCGTAGTTGTCCTGCAGACATCTAAAAGAAAAATAGAAATGGAAGCTCACACATACTGGATTGAGACAGCGTGCAACTGCAGGAAGGGGAATCCTGTCCCAACATAAACAAGCAAATAATGTTATTTATTTTACATTGGTAGTTGTTGAAAAAGTGGAAAGACAACATGAAAACTTGCACATTTTTACCAGCCTCAGACATGAAAAAGTGCTTCGTATGAACTTTACAGCTGCCAATTTCCTTTGTGTAAGCAGCAAAGGATTATGTAACTCCACTTGTCATTAAAATTTGGAACAATGGCTCCAGCAGTGGTTTGTGCTGCAGATGGCCCCAAGAGAAATGGAAGAGAAACTCATGTTGCACTTGCAGCATTATAGTTTTTTTAATATATATTTTTACATTGTATTCTCTGGAATACAGTGATTCTAACTTCTTTGTCTCTTGCAGGTCAGTGTTGCAGGTGCTGCACGGCAGCTGCGAGCGAGCCGTCAAAGCAGCACTGATCCCTGGCACCGGGCTGGAGTGGGCCCAGCACTACATTCAGCACATCGACTCAGATCGTGTTTGTCTCAACGAGTGGGAAGCCATGAATGACCTAGAGTCTGTCCGTAGAGACAGTGATGGACAGAGGTAAAAAATGTGTTTATTTAAACCTGTTATATGTCATTTCAGATCTTTATAAGTTACACTCCAATCATTTTTGGATCTTTAGTAAAAGCGTTCCCAGTGGTTTCTTTTATTAAGATTATACAGTTTTTAGCCAACATAAAACAGTCATTTTCTAGGACATAGGTTCTGCAGAGCGGCAAGAGAAGTAATTAGAAATTTACCTCTAAGTTGTGGGCGGGACTGTTGACATCTGCCGTCACTTCCCATGATTCATCTGTTTACATGCACTCCCGCTAGCTTACGGCCCCTCACAACTCCAACCTAATATTATGGGTGCAACAAAAATGGCGAGCAATATTGGAGTTATCCAGCGAGACAATTTTGAGCCAGACACCAGCTCAGACGAGAAAAACAAAGGCATACATAGATCTAGTCATCTGCAAGTGGATGCATCAGAAAAAACACCAAGTTTAAATAGAAGATATTGAGGATTGTAGCATATAAACATGTTTATAGCATCTTTGTCTGCATAAAAAGGCACACTGGTGCGTAATAAATTTATCTGTTTCATAACTCTGAATAAAGTCCTAAAACAATCAAAAACAGGAATAATATTGATATAATATTCACATACTAGGATTACACTGTGCAAGGTCAGTCACTTCCTGAAGTGGAATAAATAAGTGATTCCAAGTCATTTACTTTACCATAATTAGAATAAAAAAATATGTAAAGCATTCACTAAGTCATTTAAGGTCTTTTTTAAATTATAAATGTTTTTATTCAGTTTGAGATGTTGTGCTGACATTTAAAGAGCATTTAACAAGCAAAGTTCAGCTATTAGTGGTTACAGTTCTTGTAATGCAGGCAATTTATATAATGAGGAAGCAGTGGTGCTGATATTCTTGAAGTACTTTGTACAATAAAGTACATGCTTTGTCATCTGTCATGCATATGTCAATTTTTTTCTAACTTTACCTTTTTTTATGAATATAGTTCCGCCGACAGAATTTCTAATGAAATGCTGATCAAAGAGCATCTTAGAGACATCATGAGGACAGAAGACCTGGACAACCTCACCTCTAAAATGGTGAGACATGAATAAAGACGAAGTCTGCCTGAAAAATACTCATATGAGGAAAAACATTTTTTAAACTGATTTTGTTTTCCCTGCTGTAGGTTCACACTACTCTGGAAACAAGGATAGGCTTTGACATGAGGCCGTACAAGCAGTACATAGACAACGAGATTGTGGTTACTATGGCGCAGATGGACAAGCCATCCAAAATATTTGACTTCTTATACTTGGTGAGTTTTTTTTTTCGTCTTCTAAGCATTAAGCTTCATGTTAGCATTGTAAAAAGAAGTCTTTTTGTTTTGTGGTTCTCAAACTGACGGAAAAGCACTTTCGCCAGGATGTTGTCATGTGACTGTGACTTCCTCTTTCTGGGACGTGTGTGTTAACAGTGATAGGGAACATGGCTCTGTCTGCCTTTTTCCTTCTCGCTGTGTGTGACCCTGAATAAACCTCTTTTTAATCTTTGTGTCTGCTTTCAGGGCTCAGAATGGAATGCAGCTAATTTTGAGGAGCTCCAGAAAAACAAGTTGGTTTCTTGTGCTCCCAGTTTTTCACACTTTCCCTATTCTGTTTTTTATCACATAAAACTGTGTTTGAACCCTGCTTTGTCTGCATAAAGTCAGCATAAAAACTTTGACTCTGTGTATTTTTCAGCATTGGCTACATTCTGAATGTGACGAGGGAAATAGACAACTTTTTCCCAGAATCCTTTACCTACATGAACATCAGAGTCTACGACGTGGAATCTACTAACCTGCTTCCCCACTGGTCAGACACATACAACTTTATCAACACTGCAAGGTAGAGACACAACAACAAACGCATCATCTGCTGGAGTACCTTTTGATTCTGTGATTATTATATTGGTTCTAGATAACATAAAAGCATCATCGGTATATATCATGAGTCGAATAACAACAGATGTGGTTTTCACTATGTAGTTTTCACAAAAATACAAAAACGTGAGAGGTACTAGGTCTAAAAGGAGAGATAGAAACTATAGTTTGTGTTATTTTAGTAATAACAACAAATTTACCCAAAAGTCAGACTGCAAAGAAATAATACAATGGCTACACATTGGGTCTAACTGAAGTCTGAGTCAGAACTGCCCTTACAGGTGGATACAGACTGTCTGCAGGTGAAAAATTGAAAATTTTATTTTAGCTAACTTGTATTGTCAGGTTTATTGAAGTTAGCTGTAGGCTTTTAGAATCCACAAAACAGGCTGCTGTGTGCTGGAAGAAGCAGAGTACCCAATCAGATCTGGAATCTGTGACACCAAAGCCAGCAAGAAGGCTATGTGTTCCAGATCTAAGCGTTACACTGAGAGTGACTGTATGGGTCCTGTGATTAGATAAGTAATCATGTTAGCTGAGGAATAACCCTCATTTGATCTGTTTTTCTGAGTGAGAATGGCCCAGTTTTATTCCTTTGTCTGTTGATGCTTTTCAGTATTGTGTCTTACCTTTAAAACTCCTGTGCAAAAAAAACCCCCACAAAGCAAGCAAGTCTAAGCCCAAAATACACAGCCCTTCCACTCTCTTAACCAGAATGCTGTGACAGAGCTGCGCATATGACCTGGAGTTGGTCTTTGTGTTTTTGAGGTCAGACATACTTTAACTGTGTTATGACGACTAGATGTAGCCTGAGGGAACACATTTCATGACTGCACTGAATGCATGAAAAGCGCTGACCTTTTCTGTTTTCCTACCAAAGTCTGGGGATATCTTTCAATTAGCAAAAATGTTTTTTATAATTTGTTGTTTGATAGCCTCTGTGGCATTCTTGCATTTTACTCTTGGGACATGCAAAACATTGGCACTGTGATATAAAGCTGATGGTGAAAAATCTGTAAACCTAAATAAATTGCATTATGTGAGAATTTTGGTAGAGTTGAAGTCTTTTGTAACTTTGTGTGGCACAGGAAAATGGGACAGGCTGTTTTGGTGCACTGCAAGATGGGAGTGTCCAGATCTGCATCCACAGTGATCGCTTATGCCATGAAACAACAGTGCTGGTCACTGGAAACGGCGTTAGCCTACGTGAGAGAATGCCGATCCATCGTTAATCCCAACGAAGGCTTTATGAAGCAGCTTCAGACCTACAACGGCATCCTCACGGCAAGGTCAGATTCAGATTGGATTTCTATTCTTTTAAACTTTTATTTAGCTTCTGTATTCAACCTTTTGTTCGCAGAAAGGATCAAGAAATAATAGTTTTTTAAGTTATTATAATTTTTTTATTGTCTTGTCTTTATAGTCAAATGCGTCACTCTGCACTCTTTAGACGAAAGTCTAAAGACCTAAGACAAAAGTCGGTGAGAAGTGAAAAAGACGGAAAAGAAAGGCCAGGTGATGTAAAGGAGGACGGGGAGAAGAAAAGCGACGAAAGTACTGGAAGCGATTATGACAGTCAAGACAGTCCAGATAATTCAGAGGATGAGGCAATTATCTTAATTTATTAATATTTATGACATTTCAGATCATTAGGCTGCATTCACAGAACTGTCCTGTTTTTTTTTTTAATCAAACTCAGGTGTTTGATACGCCGGATGCTGAGCCTGACAGTGCGCAGCCAAAGGAGCCAACGGAGCCAGCAGCAGATCCTGTCGTCACTTTAAATGAACTGGAGAAGGTAACTCATTTGTTGATCCAGTTGTAGTCCTGCTCTAATTCATACAATCTGTCATTTGTGAATCCAAAATGTCTCATATTTTTTAGGTTCCAAGCATAAACCGCAGTGGAAGGATGAACCTTTTCTCTCTCATGCAGTCCATTTGTGAATTAGATGATGAGAATAAAGGACACGAACCGGTGAGCAAAGCTGGGTTTATCTGTGTACTTTATTTTTTAAAGGAAAAATTTTCTTTTCTATAGCTATATCACTTTATTGCTTTGTGTATTCTTAGTACAATTCTCTCTTCTTTTCAAAGCAGCCTGGCAGTCCAAGGAGATCTCCAAGACAGCGGATACGTAGTCAAGGGCGACGGAGTCTCACTCACCAAAGAGCTTGCGTGGACGTTTCACCTGAACCAGGACAAAGCAGGCCCTAAAGCAATCAAAGTAGAAATGGACAAATGGGCGGAGGAGCCATAAAAAGCAACCCAGGAGAGTAAAGTCCTGAATAGCAGGATTCATGCCAAGGCTTTTATAAACCATATCAAAGTTGTATTTTACATGCTGTACCTTACTTTGTGCACATTTCTGTTTATTGTAACTGATGGGTAATTTTCTATGGGAGCTTTTAGTATTACTGTACATGTGAAAGAGTAGCTAAAGAAGCTGCCATCCTTCTTTTGTTTTTTTTTTCTTTATTTTCTGATTCTGTCCCATCAGCTCATCAAAAAGACCTATGCAGTATCTACTCTTACTCACATCCTGTTTCTCCACATTCTTTTGCCCCTCTGATGAATGTGTGCTGTGTCTAAGCTGTGCATTTTGGAGCATTTATCAGGGCCAGTTTTATGGTGCATGCCATTCATTTGCCAAACAATGTATTTGTACGTGCCAGTGACTGTTGTCACCAATTTTATTATTTTAACTGAACACCAGTGCCTTCACCTTGAGAATGAAAATGCTATGACTTGTATTTTAATGTTTTTACTGGGACTTTGGGGGAAAAAAGGATGATTTATTGCTGTTAAACATCCCAAAACTGCATTTTGCAAAAAGTATCGTATACGTGTATCAATATGTAATTGCTGGATGATTGGGTGCATGTTCTTGTATTCTGTTCACGATTGTGTATTTATGTAGACATCAAATTGATGGGTTAATTATTGATGCTATTGCAGGATGTCATTTCATGCTGGTGTTGTGTTTCTGTTTGGTAAAGGCTTAATTTTCACATTAAAAGCTGAATTGTGGGTTTTGTAGTCTGTCCACACTGTTCACGCTGCTGAAAGCAAACGTTCGCCAGATCCTCATCAAAATAAGTTTGTATTCGCACACTTGTTAAGTGAAACTGTTCACCGTCTGCACCTCACTTTTGTTTACAAGCACTTTGAGCAACAAATAAATTATTGTACTCTAATGATTTTGTTTTCATTAAAACATTAATAAATCCACTTCAGTTTTAAAAAAAAATTATTCCAAAAGAGGCAAACTCTTGTTTTGCTTATGTTCTTAGAACACATATTTATTCTTGATGGGCTAAAGTCATTTCTGGCAACAGTTATAAGGTATTTTTTCAAAATAAAAGTTTCATGTCCCAATGTATTTTCTTCTTGGTTCGCTGAGAATGATTCCTCCTTCTTTCATCGCACTCCTGAAAGCTTGAACCTGCAAGACAGAGGGGTAAACAAAAAAAAAACAAACGTTAAGTTTAGTGGAATCAAACATATTTGTTTAAAGTAGAGCAGTGCACTCACTGAATCAGAGCGGTATGTCCATGGAATGGCCCTGTACACCATCCTGGTGATACCAGCCTGCTGGCATCGACGGGCCAGCACCTCTCCCACAGCCTGACAGGCAGCCACGCAGTTAGTGGAGGGCAGCTCCTTTTTCAATGCCCACTCTTTGGTTGAACAAGAAAGCACCGGCACAGGAGAGCTGCTGGAAAACACCTGAGCGGTCACGTGGTGTTGAGTGCGAGAGAACATCAACCTGAAAACACACATAGTAAATGAGAATTTAAGATGGGTTAGAGATTAGAATCAACATGTTTTACTTAAACATATTGAAAATGAAGGTGAAGTAACTTTTGTAGATCTATTATTATTATTATTATTATTATAGGTGAGTAATCAAGAAAGTAAAAATGTTTAGTATTTTGAAGTTACAAATATTTCCGTGGGGTGAATTATGATTCCTCTCAATAAATTTACAAAAGCAAATGCTAAATGTTTTCTCGGGTTTGGTCCAGACCTGTGGTAAAACTCCTGGTGAGGCCACGTGGTCTTCCAGCCTCGGTCCTTCACAGCCAGAGCCATCTGCTCTAGGTTCCGCGGGTTTCTGTTCACAAAAGTCGGGCTCACGGCTTCATCTTCATCGAGGGTCAGCTCCGGACGAGTCCCAGTCTGACTCATACACCGAGCTGGAATAACAAGAGCTCATTACAACAAAACCCTGTCCGGTTCCCTAAAATATAAATTCGAGTAATAGTCCGGTAATACTCACCTGTTCTGTTGTTCGCAGGTAAAGCAGGCCATCTTCGCTTAATTTGACCCAACAAAACCTGAACAGGGCGGCTAACTTTGTTAAAAAACATGTTTGTTCCCAATTTCTTCAGTTCACAAACGAAAAGACTATTTGCGCAAACATTTAATTACGTTTAATGTGTTTTAACCCGTGAGTTTAAAAATCCGGCATCAAAATTTACCCCGAGCCATCTTTGACATTGCAATAATATCCGGTTCGCCAGGGGTTCCCTTGTATGCAGCACGGGCAGGAACAAAGCTTTGCTGAAGGTTCCGCTTAACTTATCCCTTATATTTTACACAATTTTCGCATGAAAACGAGGTTCTCTAATAATTATTATTATTATTGTTGTTGTTGTTGTTATTGTTGTTGTTATGAATAATAATAATGCTTATTACTACTATTATATATAACATCAATATTATCTAATGAACTTGTAGCTACACAGGGCCGATACTAAGGTTCTATAGGCGAAAAAGCCTTTATTCCACAGTAAAGGAACATTAACATATTAAATAAATGTTTAAAAGTTGCCAGCATTAAAACAAAAGTAAGTAAAAGAAAAAGAGAAAAACTGAAATAATAATTAATGTGTTAGGCTTTTTTATTGTATAAGTCTAAACCATCATACTTCTTAAGCTGTGAAAAATCACATTTTTGTGTATGTAGCTTGAAACTGCATTTGAAAAATAACTGATTAGCCTAATGTAACATTTATTTTGCAGATTTATGTACTAAAGGGTGCCATCGTTGGCTTTTTCAAGGTGGCAATAAAATGAATGAACCTGTGTGGGGAAACTATGTCCTAATAGAAGTCTTAAAATGTTTCTGGTTTTAAAAGTACCACTTCAGGCAGTCCTGAAAGAACAATGACGTGTCGTATGACCCATATTGGAGAAAATATTTTTCCAACCACACTGAACAGCAGTTTAAAGTCAGTGAAACTACCTTGTTATACATTTAAATATGTGTAGCAAAAAATTCAAATATTGTCATTTCTACAATCATAAAGAGACGGTTTGACATATCAAGCTTCAAAAACTGGAAGTAAAAAAAAAAAAGTTTACATAACTTCCCTTATCATGAGAGTGTGTAGTGGACATGTTGTACTTTAAATGGCAGTTACAAAACATTTTTTCATTGGTTCTGTGTGTGCAGAAAATCCTTATTTAACCACTAAAATACTATTTAAAAACAGCACTAACAACTACATGCTACTTTGCTCTATCAGTCCTGCATTTAAAATACGCTGCTGCCCAGGTCTGTTGTGGAGCTAGTTAAAAACAAAACTATTTTAGGATTTTATAAAAGTTGTTTGACAGTAGTATATAATAAAAATCCCAAACATCTAGCATTTTTTAAGATATTGGACGTAAACAGATGCTAGATCCTGCTTGTCATGAAGTGTTGTGCATTGAAGAACACAAGTTTTTTTTAAATGGTCTCTCCAATTTTAGTCAGTAAAATAATGTTTAAATGAAGTAACAAGTATATTTGCTTCGTCTTCTGCCTTACCTGTAAAAAATGATTAACAAGACAATATTTAGTTAATGCAATTTAATCAATTTCTGAAATAAAAGTAATGCTTAAATGGTGAATTAAAGGCATTTTTTTTAAAAGATCCTCAAACAAGTAAACTGCCAAGTCTTCAGCAGGTTTCTTTTTAAATTGGTGTACCAAAAGGTGATTCCTTCATGCCATACGTCACTAGTTTATAACGTACAATTCTATCGAGACTTTAATCACTTTAAACAGAAAAAAAACAAAAAAACAGAGGAACATTTTTTTTATATCATTGGAAATAAATCCAGGCATGAAGGGGTTAACTCTTTGCAACATGTCTGCCTTAAAATTAAAATTTAAAGTAGATCTTATTCTCTTCTGCCTCCTAACTACTAATACTTAACCAAAAGACTATAATAGAAGGTCAGTACCATTGGTTTGAACTGATTTGACATGTTTGAACTTTTTGTTTGATGTGGAATGTGAAAAAACGTATATGTTGTTGCCGTTCCAACAAATCCACGAGTGTTCATTGGTTCAAGATTTATTTTGCTTGTATAGTTAGTAATAAGCAAGAAAATTGTCTTTAAAACAAGATTGCTTTTTAATTTGACTGAAAAAAGACAGAGTTTGCAGTGGGTATACACACCACTTCAAAGGGACAACATTAGGTAAAAGCATTACTATGCTTCACTTAAAGCTTTGGACTCCAAACTGTAAACACAATTTTGCCAATAAAGTTTTCTTCTATGCAAAGAATTACTTTCCAGCTTGATGGAAATATGAGTGACATTGAATCAATTAGGCTCAATAATAATTAATAGTATTTAATAACTTTTTTCATGCAGACCAGTAAAATGAGCGCGTCTATTTAAAAGAACCGATCCCTTGTTAAGTTCCGTAATTACAGGATACTGAGTAAAAAAATTACCATTGGGATACAAAATTAGATATTTTTTTCATTCATATTATTAGAATTCATAGCACAGTGACTTAAGCTAGCAATGAAAAAATAACAGTCATTATCATTCGTCAGGGTTATGGTGCAAGTTCATAAAACTATTTGATGGCTGAAAGGCAACTGGAAATCATAAAGACATCCAGAGTTACATAATTCAACTAGATTACAATCATATCGCTGCAGAGGCGTGGATTAAAGATGTGAAGGAGAACGGCATGAGCTTGTAGCCGTCTCCACTGTAGAACTTATTCTGAAACTCCACCCTGCAACAGAAAAAAGCTTCATCAGCAAATTCAAACTTTAACACAGTTCATGTTTTTCTCTTACTATTCACATAAAAAGCTTGTTTATACTTAGCTAAAAAAAAAGATTAGTGGTCTGTAATGTTCATTATAGATACACCTTAATTATGAGACAGAATGTTAAAATAATCCAGGGCATCCCAGTTTGATTTTTTTTAAAGAATATATTTGTATTAGTGCAAAAAATGAGTATTTTAGCCCCAACAAAAGCAGGGATTCTGTCCAAAACAGACCTGTTACTACTTCTTTAAGAAACTCTTCTTTCCTCCACTGGTAACCGTTATTAATCTCACCTGTTTGAACTGGTTATATATTAAGTATAAAGACACCAGTTAATACCCTTTATCAGACTGCCACCTCTCAACCATGACCAAGAGCAACGAGCTGTCGAAGAACACCAGGGACAAGATTTACTGCAGAGGTCTAAAGGTCTCCCTGCTTAAACCAGAGTCTAAATTTGCCGAGACCCGCTGGATGATCCAGAGGAGGATTGGGAGATGGTCATGTTGTCAGATTAGACCAAACTTGAACTATTTGGTCCAAACGCCACTCGCCACATTAGGTGGGCAAAGACTGTGGAGTTGTAACCCAAGACTATACCGACTGTGAAGCATGGTGGTGGAAACATCGTAGTTTGAGCTGCTTTTCTGCAAAAAACAAGATGGCTGATCTGTATTAAAAAAAATATGAGGGGGGCCATGTGTGAAGTGATTTTGGATTAAAATCTCCTTCCATCAGTGAGAATACTGAGGATGAAATGTGTCTGGATCTTCCAGCACCGCAATGATCCCAAGCATCACCATGGCAAAAAGGGAGTGGCTACTAAGAAAAAATGTGAAGGTTCTAGGCAGTTTTCGGACCACAATCAAATAGAATCTATAGAGGGAGTTGAAAGTACGTGATTCTCAGAAACGACCCCCCAAAATCATGGAAGAATGGACCAAAACAGCAGCTACAGTGTGTGTAAACCTGGTTAAGACCTAAAAAAAACCTTTAATCTCTGTCATGGACAACCAGGGTTACATTACAAAGTATTGAAGTGAACTACTGTTATTGACAAAATATTTATTTTGAAATCAATTCTGTAAAAATCTTACAATGTGAATCCCTGGATTATTTGTTTTCCATTCTGTTTCTCAGTTTTATGTGTAGCTATTATGAAAATTACAAACCCAACTCAATGCTTTAAATGGAACAACTTGCAGTATCAGTGACAGACAAATACTTTTTTGCACCACTGTAAATATGAAGTTGTCTTCTTCTTACCAGTGCAGACGGAGAGCATGTAGGAAAGCTGAGAGGCCTTCCATCACCAGCAGGATGGAAACCGTTAACACAGCAAAGAAGGCAAAAATGAGAACTAGAATTGCAGACCCCAGATAGCCCGGCCATCTCAGAGCGATATGCATGACCATCGTCCAGAGCACCTCTGACAGCTCTGCCAAAACATATTTAAAAAAACTGTCATGGGTGTATAGATGTCAGAAAAAAAACATAGGTTACAATTCAGTGTAATATCACTAACGTGCATGCGCCAAACTGAGGGCCCAGAGTCGCAGGTACGACGCGGTGTTTGAGATACAGCCCAGGCAGTACTCTATAGTGTGGATGGCTTGATGCATAAACACATCTGCGACATCAAACTCCTGCAAAGCACAGAAATCAAATCATTAAATGAGAGTCACAAGAGCATCAGATGCTAAATTTAATCTGTGTAATGAATTCACTCATGTCTTCTCTTACTTCTTCTTCTTCTTCTACTGGAGCTCCATCCTCCACCTCCCCCTGGTGAGTGTTGACAGACCCGTCCTCCGTCACCAGAGGGCGTCTGTCTTCCTTCTGGTGATGCTGCAAAGTTAAAGGAAAGTAGATTTCGCTGTGCACGAACAGATCTGTTTGAGCAAAAGTCAACTCACCAAGTGTTGTCGTCTTCTATTGAATGTGAAGTATTGCCATGTGGGCTTCCCCAGCAGTAGGACTGGGACTGAGCAGAGAGCCAGCACCACCAGGACCTTCTGCACCACCAGCTACACAAAAGCAGAACAGGACAGCAAATGTTCAGCTGCAGCCCTGCTGGCATTTTAACAATGTCTGCCTGTTTGTCTCATAGCAGAGCAGTAAGAGTGACCATTTCAGATGAAATAGATACATAACAAGATAATTATATTACAATACTTGTTGATTTTCTTTAAGCAGGAACTGCATAGAATTTGAAAAATGCTTCTTGGAAATGGAAAAAATACATTTAACAACATTAAAACCTGTTTGGCAGATTGTGGAAATGTGTGCCTACCTGTCCCTTGTAAAGCTGGGGGTTGTCTGGGTTGTCAGTGAAGAGGAACATATCTATAAAGTGGATTAAAATACTGGGAGCAATTTTGGACTGAGCAGGGGTGTAGACAATCCACTTAAAGACCACCATGAACACCAGGTAACCGAACAGACACAGCATGAAGAACAGCTCGGGGATCAGAACAAAGAACACGCTGCTCATCTTTTTAAAGTGCCTGGAATACAAAAGGGGAAAAAAGCATGTAAGGTAGCTGTGGTAAACAGAAATAAAGAGATAACAGTGAAAAAAGGCTGAATAGCCAAGTCTGCTCACTAACCAGTAGTTGAAAAATGACAAGCAGACTCCAAAAGTCATGTGTATGACGCCAATGATGACCGACATCTTCATCTTGTAGGAGTTTAAGAAGGTTAGTTTGTTGTTAGCCATGCCCCAAACCTGACAACAAATGTAAACAAAAATGAGACAAAAACTGTGGGAATATGTTGATGTTTGTTTGTCATTAGAAAGGAATGAGCGCCATACTGGGTCAATTCCAAACGGGTACAGGCTGGTGAAAACACCAGTCACAACAGGATCCATGGTCAAGTACTTGTTCCCCTCTAGAACTGATGCACTGAAAGTAACAAAGACATGAGAAGTGAGAAAGACTTGCGTGGATGAGAACATAATCATCAACGTGTGATTTGTCCTCACTTCCATATGTTCTTGTCAAACATGGGGCCAACGTGCCATCCTGAAGCGAAGGTACTCAGACTTCTGCTGAAACACTCATTGTAAATGGCGCCAGTGTAGATGGAGAACAGTCCCATCAGGAGAATCAGATACCTTCCTCCAAACATCATCTTCCAGATCTGAAGCAAACATGATGTCATGTCATGACATTACACAGAGCTTCCGTAGTGTTAACACCCAGGCTGCAGAACGGTCCCGGTCCTAATCTGTGGGGCTGATGGTATCGGGCCGAGAGGAAAAAAAAAAGAGCACTATCTACAAACCTTTTGAGATTTATTTATCATTTGATACTGAAGGAAAACAACTGGATTCCCTCCAAACATCCAACTCATTCTTGATGCATGTCAAGTGACTGCGTCACATTTTGAAAATATATCAGCTGCTTTCTTCAAGCAGCTGCGCCGGCCGCTAAATTGAAACCCCCACGCTAGCATAGTTAACAAAAACAAACGTCTTTGGAAAGTTTCTTCCGCAAAAAAGTTCCAGTGAGAAAACAGTAGAAAAGCCTTCGACTTCAAAAAATAAAGAAATCTGGACTTCTTTTTTTTTTTTTTTAAGAAAGAAATCTGTATTTAACAGACAAAAACCAGGAGTCTTTACTCAAAATATAGCTTTATTATGACAGTTGTTCCCACACACCATAATAATAATAATGCATAATTTTCAGTAACCCACTGTCTAATACTACAAGGATGCTGCTAATAAAGTTGCTTAATTTGCAGATTTGCGCGTTTGTTATTATATTAAAGAAGTACCAGTTTTAGGTACTGTTTTTTTTTTCCGTATTTATCCGTCATACCTTAAAAGTTGGATGAGGCTGAATGCTGCTTTATCACATTTTAATGTTTCCTACACAAAATCAAGTGTACGAGAAAGGATGAAGATAAACTTTACCCTCACAAGTTAAGGGAAATTGGAGCCTTAACCAAAAAATATATATATATTGAACTCCTACTTTTGCCTCATACAGGCTGGTTTGAGATATTTCACAGGTCCGTGGCCTGAAAAAGGTTGGGGACCATTGATATATGGAAGGAACTGCCCTGGAACCGGAATTAGTAATCTTGTAGATGCAAATCCCCTCAGATTAAGACACGATAGTTTTTTTTTGTGCTTTATGGTGTTTTAGAATTATGAGGAAGAAGATATCTTCCCCTTATGCTGGACCAACCTCATTATTACTGTTCCTCAGTTTGGGGTCCTTCTCCTCAAGGACCATCCAAAGGGCAGCCAGAGACATGAGAATCCCATGACCCACATCTCCAAACATGACGGCAAACAGGAAGGGGAATGTAATTATGGTGTACACCGCTGCAAATTTAGAGACAGAAGATGTTTAGAAAACGCCAAAGGAATGCTTGAAAATGGTTTTATTCCACTTAAAGAGAGGCTCTTTTTATTGCACCTGGGTTGACCTCGCGGTAGCCAGCCACTCCGTAGGCATCAACAATGTTCTGGAAGCCAGCTGTAAAAGAGTTGAGGGGAAACAGAGTTGGAGGCGGGGTGGAAGTGAGCAGGCGGTTGTAGAAGGAGTCAACCCCACTGCCGCTTTTCCTCTGAGGACACAAAATAAAGAGGGTTGGAAAAAGAAAGAAATGATTACTACTGCGTGCCTCTCATGAAGTTTCTGCTGAACATCTCTTTTGCGTCATCTCACCCCTCCCTCTCTCAGGGCGCTCTGCAGCTCTGGCAGCTTGGCAGTGGGACACCACGCCTCGGCAATCAGACATTTGTCCGTGACAGACGGGCTGCACAGATTCAACACCATCTGGATTGCTTTGCACTTTTGGACTCGCACCTTCCACTGGGGTAAAATGGCAACTGCTCGCAACAACAGCTGCTGCAGGAAGGCTTCAGTCTGAGACAGCACCTGGAACACAGAAAAAGGGAAGTTAAACGAGTGTTGATGATATAGCAGCTTAAGTCATAAAGCAATTTTTTAAAAATGTAATATTTACTGTATCAAAAACTCTCCACTCACTGATTTAATGTCTTCAATTCTGCTGTTAAGGCCTTGCAGAACTTCCTCTCTTTCAGCTGGGCTCTCAGGATATGCAAATGTCTGCGTGTGGAAACTACAAGGACAGAAAGCAAAAAGCCCAACACGATTTTGCAAAAGTGAATTTAAATAAAAACAAAAACTGCAAACACTTCCTCACCAATCACATATCTTCTTCACTTTCTGCCCAATCTGATCTCCCCAGAAAGAAATGAGGAACACAGTCCATTGCACCATTTCTCCCTGACAAATAAAGAGAGGACAGGACGTGATCTATCACATGTTTCAAAAGGCAGTTTATCTTTCGATCCCAGTCTCTTTCTGCTAGCTCTCACTGTGTCTGGGTGCTCCAGTCGTTGGTCCATCTCTCTAAAATCCACAATGATGTATCCACGACAGGCTCGCCAAAGCAGCCGCTCAAACGAGGGCACCTTCCAAGGGTGCACCACTCCCGCCACAAAACTGAGGAAGAGGAGATGGAGAGAAATGTTTCAAAGCTGGATTCACAAAAAAACAAACAAAAAAAAAAAAGAATATACCTGAGACGGACATCTTGGCGGTTGTCAAACAGCCCGTGGCTTTCGAGTGCAGGGGGCGGAGCCTGTGACAGTCATAGTAGAAATTTTACTTTTGGTTTTCCTTTTTCACATTTTTTTTCAATTTTCAAAAGGCAAGTGAAGAAAAACAGAAACTCTGTTGAAATATGTGACTGCTAATTACATGTGAAGCTGTGATTGAGTGAGTTTTGTTCAGAACTCCTTTGTATTGACAGAGCTGGGTCAGCTGGGCCCGAAGGCTGTCTCTATTCCTGGAAACCTTTTAGGAAAAAACACATACAGTTTCCTATCAGTTGATGTCCTTGTCTGGTGATGCTCTGTAAAAAAGCTCTGACTCATCATCACAGCTCCGTCTCACCTCCTTGAGCTCCCTGGCCAACCTCTCACTCTCCTCCTCTATGGTGATGAGCTCACGTGGTTGCGGGGCAGAAGGCATCGGGCAGGGAAGAGCAAGTGGGCCCTGCAGAGGCGGAGACAAGGAGCGACTGATCTCCTGCTCCAGGAAGGCTGGATGCCAGACAAAGAATATCAGAAAAGGTAGATAAATAAAAGATTGGACCAAAACTATAGAAAAAAAGGGGAAAGAAAAAAGAAAGTGTGAGCCAGACTTACTAAAGGTCTTCTCAAGTTCCTCGCATCGTCTGACCTCACCCACAAACTTCCTCTGGAAAGCATTCACGTTGGGATTCAACTGGAACATCGGGAGAAAAGAAAGAACTAAGCAAAGTATATTTTGTTTGGTTAAAAGGAAAAAAAAGCTGCAATTGGATTAAGCTTTTCACTGATTTAAAGCATCACGTGGTTTATTGTGCAAACAAACTTAAAATGCCTTCTCAGTTCTTCAAACATTAAGAAAGTGATAAAAGCTTGAACTAAAACTCTTGTACACAGAAAAAACCAATCTATTCTTCATAGGTCCTGGCACAAATTCCATTCTGCTCCCTGATCTTTGCACCATCAGATGAAGAGCGCGGGGTGGGGGGGTGATGATTTAAAAGTCTTTACATCTCTGAACTCCACCAGGCCCAGCTCTCCCAGCTCACTGACACAGTTGTAGGCCGATCCGGACTGGAGGAAGAGCTGCACCAGGCACACCTCTTCGCTACGAAACATGGAACCCATAGCTTGCCTGCACTCCTAAAAAAAAAATATATATATATATATATATATAAAAAACACAAATCAATACTTTTTCTTTCTTTCAGAATGCTGAACTTTGGAGGAAAACCTTTGGAAACACAAAAAAAGGCAGAAGATAAGCGACACATCTATTAAAAGGTAAATCAGGAACTTCTAATGTTGAAGCCGTGAGAGGTAAGAGGAAGAATCCATCTTCTGAGTCATGATCAGGTGGGGTTTCCATTCTTGCATATTACGTTTTTAAATTACATTTTCATACAATTTGAAAAATGTAAAATTTCAGTTGATTATCTGCACTGACTGTCATGTACACACCACGCTTTGTTAGCTTTATATTACATTTCATGGGGTGGAGGAACTAAACCTTGTTAGTTTTAACTCATTTTTAAAGTTTATCAGATAGAAATTAGCTAGCAGAAGTATAGTAAGCTGACTCTCATTTACAAATCTAAATAAAGTTAGTAGGGAAAAGGTAAAATAAAAAGGGTGGTTTAAACCATTCAACATAAACAAGTGAAACCAGAAAAAAAGAGGATAAATTAAATTAGCATTTGGAGAAATAACCTTGTTCACGTGACCTAAAAAAAAGTAATTTGTCAAAAAATTTTCTTGGAAAACATTTAGTTATTAGTGGGACTCCGTCAAAATGATACAAAATATGTAATAAAAAAAACTATAATGGAATAAGAAATGGGGGAGAAGTAGAGCAAACAATTGATTTCTCATGACAAAAAATAGATCGGCGCGCACAATTGGCAAGAAATCACAACCGACTGACACACATCTCACCGGCTCGTCTCCGGATTCCTTTCAGGGTCTTCCGTAACCTTTTTTTCTGGTTGTCCGGCCCGGTTCGGACGAACAAACCGTTATGTACCTTCAGGGACAAACCGTGTTCGTGAGAAGTTGTGTTGTGCTGCAGAAGCACTTCCCAGATCGAAGAGGTCACGTTACCGTGTGCGCACGTGACGTCTCTCATTCCGTCGAAGGGAGGGTTGGAGCTACCCGGCTATGCTAGCTGGTTTCTGCCGAGTACCTCGTGGTTAGGTGTTGTAGGATTTAAAAAAAAAAAAGAAAAAGTATTTATGGAATTATCTTTTAATAATAGTCGAGCATTTATAAAAAAATGTAAAAAATAA
Organism: Adrianichthys oophorus; assembly: GCA_036245035.1. Taxonomy (NCBI): domain Eukaryota; kingdom Metazoa; phylum Chordata; class Actinopteri; order Beloniformes; family Adrianichthyidae; genus Adrianichthys; species Adrianichthys oophorus. The sequence continues at coordinate 9,662,133 of BSAI01000162.1, forward strand.
TGAATTCATTTTAATAAGCTTAATGTTGAGTCACACGGAGAAAACTGCTGTGGAGCAAGTACAAATATATATAAATATACACACACTTTTGTTTGTATCATATTTGATACATCAGGACACACGGCTCAAATGTTATTTTACCTGAGTTAATAAATGTTCTAATACAAAAAGATACAAGAAATTTATATTTCCATTCCATAGCTCTTGTGGAGGGTTGATAGGCTCATGTATTAAATATGATACGTTCAGCTTTAAAGGGTTAAATTAAATAAATAAAAAAACGTAATTTTGCAAAGCTTCAGTGCCTTTTCTTTATTCACATACAGACAAATGTTTATATTTTTGGCCCACTTGATTTTCAGAACAAACCTTACCTTGGCTGTTGTCAGTGAGTTCATAAGAGTAAATATTAAAAACACACAAAAAAACCAATCTTGCTAGAAAATTTAGGGCTAAGAATAAGGATAATAATATGAATAAGGCTAAAAAGAAAAACAAGGCTAAGAAAGTTTTTTTTTTTTTTGAAAATGTGTAATTGTGTCAAACATGTTCTTTCAACATGCATTTTTCCACATTTTTATGAAAAGAATACAAATAAGTTCATTTGAAAAAAAAAATATTTTATTTTATCAAAGGCAGAGGTGCAACAGGTACAATGGTGTTTAATGACAAGTACATGGAAAATGTTTAATTTTAACAAATAAAATGAGAGAATGAAACTTTGGATGGCAACAGCAACAAAAAAAAACAATAAATCTTCCTCTTTATTAAGATGTTTTATTTTACCCTTTTTTAGCTGTGCATAAAAGCTAAGTAGGTTATCGTTATTTCATTTTTTTAACAGATTATAATGTGAAGTTGTACAATATGCTATGAAAAAAACCTCTTCTGACAAGTTAATTGAAAAAAAAAAAAGAATAAGTGTGTAATCAAATAAAACTGCTGGCACCCACAACAGTAATATTAAAAGTTTTTGTTCCAGCAAAGCAAAATTTACTTTTTTCCCCCCAACAAAGCCAATACGCAAGTTCTTATTTAGCTGCTGTGGTAATAATGGAAGATCGTTTCATATATCTCTTCCAAACATGTGAACTAGCACGCTAAAAAAAAAAAAAAAAAAAAGAGTTAGAAGTGATCCTCCTATTATTTCTAAAAATGACTATTTCCAGGACAGAATCAGCTCAGACACGCAGATCACTCCATCATCCACCTCAGCTGGGAACTTAAATCCTCTACAAACTATAAAATCGGAGACTTCTGTCCATTCCTGCAGATGTCAGGAACTTCGCATGTTCTCCAAAGGCCACCCCAGTCACCAGTCCAGTGTGGTCTATTTGTGAAAACAAACACAAATATTAAAAATGTGCTCCTTTCTCAAGTAATTTCCAGAACAAAAAATTTGCAACATATTCTGAATTAAATAAAAAACAGCTTATTTGCTACTCACCTGTAAAGTTGAGCACTTCAGACCACTGTTTGCAGATGTAGACACGAATGTCAGTTCCTGCAACGGCCAGGTAGGTACCGCTCTGATCAAACACAAGGGACTTCACCTGAAACACAAATAAGAAAAAGATGCAGCTCAAAAATGTAAAAAAAAAAAACAAAAAAAACAAACAACAACATTCCATTTTCTTTTATAAATGTGAAAGTTTGGTTTGTTTTTGAAGTTTTAAAAGGTGTTGTTATGCATTTGAATAACTTAATATATGAAGAGCTTTTAAATAAAGTTTGATTTTATCCTGACACTGCCTTATAAGACAGGTCTCTCTCTATAAATAGTTTACAAGCTGAAAAGTTCTACAATAAAATTGGCATTTTGTAAATATTTGTGTGTATGTAAACAGAAAAACTCCCAATTTTTAGAATGAAAAATAATAATTAGTTATAAATGATTTTCATCCTTTTATTGCCATGTTTTATTTGTGTGAGAAAAACCTCGTCATACCTCGTAGTTGTTGTCCAGGGTGATGGTCTTAAAGTTCTTCAACTTCCTCAGATCCCAAAGTTTCAGAGAACTATCTTGAGCACCTATAGAGAAAGAAAAAAACACAATAAAAATTTAAACGTGGCAACAATTCAACATCAAACCTTCTGTATATTTACTGCAAAACACAGACAGCATCAGATTATAGATTGCCGTCACACTGAGGACATTTCTACTATTCAAAAGCTTAAATATCCATTCATCTTTACAGCTTGATAGTGTATTCCTAAAAACATACCTGTAGCCAGATAGTACCCATTCTCAGAGAAGGCAATGGAGGTCACAGGTCCAGAGTGGCCGGGGAAGTTGGCCACATTTGTTCGCTCCTTTAGATCCCAAATCTTAATCTGAGAATCGGCGGTGCCAGTTCCAAAGATCAGACCGTCAGGGTGAAACTGAGCACAAGTGAGAGCTGTGAAACCCAAATGGAAAGATAAGCTAACCGTGGAGGATGAGTCGAAGCAGAAGTCTGAAGTTAGAGAGACGCAGAAGGAGCTCACCACAGCCAGCACTTTCATCAGTAACTTTGGTGAGAACTTTACCAGTCTGGATGTCGGAAAAGGCCCAGTACTGCAAAAGAAAACACAACTTTACTAAACAGAGTAACAAATTTTTTTGTCGTTTAAAAGCACAATGTTTGAATCAAGGCTGTACACAGACCTGATCCTCAGAGGAGCTGAGCAGATAATCTCCAGTGGCATGCAGAGACAGACCTGTCACACCTGCCTCGTGGGCTCGCACTACCTGCACACAGTTCCCTCCGGTGACAGACCACACACGGATCGTGGTGTCAGGAGAGGCAGAGAAGACCACAGACTAGACAGGATCAGAAAAAAAATCATCACATTTAGGTATTAAAATACATTTTAGCACACAAAGTTAAGTAGAAGAAACAGAAGTCTTACCTGAGATGGGTGGTAAATGACAGAGGTGACTTTCTTGGCGTGACCTTTAAGTGTCGCCACAATCTGCTCTTCGCTCTTGTCAAACACAACAACGTTCTTGTCAGCTCCACCTAAACGAACAAAGTTAAAGGCAAATGAACCAATTTTAAAACAGAATAATGACAACAAAACCATTACGGTATTTATACGCTGAGGTAAATAAATCTGGAATACTAAAGAAACAGCTCATCAATCTGACTGAAATTTCACACAGTCCAACTGTTTAGATCAATGAAAGAAATATCAAAATGAGAGAGATATGTAAATGTTTAAGGGCTCAGCTGTTTACAAATTTTTGTAACTTTGTTCTTATTTATAAAATACTTTATATATATATAACTCTGCAGTAATCTGTTATAATTGTATTGATGTATTTTATTTTGCTTTTATTTAGATTAGTTTTTCTTTACAAAACATTGAGTTCTGTGTGCTGATTGGCTGGAGACCATGTCAATCAATCTCTGTGCCGTGTCTCCTGTACTGAATGAATTCATTTTGCTAATAAATAATTGCACATAAATACTTTACACGATCAGATCTTTGTTTTCATTCTATGATACTGGACTTATTTTCCTATAAAGGTTTGAACTTTGAGAGTTAAAAAAGAGAAACGTGTGAGAATGTTCGTGTCTGCCTGAGAAAAGTGTATAAAGTGAGTTGAGATGAGTTTTACTGTCTTAAAACATCTAGAATAAGTGTAAAAAATTAAAAATAAAGATTACTTTAGGCATGTTACCCATTAATGGTTATTTTTAATTCAACACTCCAATAAACAATAAGCTAATGTAAAGTGTTCTGTTTCAAATTAAGTTTTTGTAAAAGCTGTGTAGTCTGATGGTTATTCAATGTAATCAAGAGTAACAACAGAGATTTTGGTCTCCTAACACAGTGGCCTACTCTACTTAAATTAGCTCCACTTGCAGCTTTCTGCTCTCGAATTAAACTATCTCCTGGGTGCTGTTCTAAAAAAAAAAAAAAAAAAAAAGACTTAAGTCAGGAAATAGAAGACTGCCTTACAGCACACAAAAGCACCTCAAATTGTCTCTTTTTTGTATAAATGACACAATATGTTTAAAAAAAAATTTTTTTTTTGAAAAATAATCCCACTTTACCTGTGAGCACTTTGTTGGTGTCAGAGGGACACACATCCAGAGACAGAATACCAGGCACACTGGCACTATGCAGACCCTACAGGAAACAGCAAAGTAAACCACATATATTAAGTAATCCAAACAAAAAGCTGCATCCTCTGGATTTTGCTGAATCTCTTCTTACAGCATGGGAAGCCACTTGGCGGTACTTGCTGAGATCTTCAGCTCTGACCAAATCCTCTGGGACAGTTTTTCCTCTCTGTAAAAAAAAAAAAAAAAAAAAACAATGAGAGCAAGAGTGAGTTCTGCTCTACTCAAACAGATAAAGACTGCACACTGCTAAGTTGTAGTTATTACTGCACCTTCTTTCTCTCTGTGGTGAGGATGGTTGCCTTGTCTTGGAGCTGCAAACACACACAAAGAAGTTAAGAACAAAAGGACCAAACTATTTCCTAGAACAAATATTTACAAAGTTGAATGGTTTCTAAAAATAAAGAAAAGAGAGCGTACCTTCTGAATGATCTCTGGGGTCATTCCCACCTGTTCACTGATCTCCATAGGTTCTCCACCAGCACCCTGAAGCACAACAAACAGTATTTACAGTGACAGACTGAAGAATCATGAAAGTCAATCCTTAGCTCTTCTCTCCAAGAAAAAAAAAAGCTTACTGCAGCAGCTGGCTGAGAGGCAGGGACCGCTTGAGGGGCCACAAGTCCAGCTTGGGGTTTAAGTGTAGCAAGAGCTGGAAACACAAAAAAAAAAATTTTAACAAAAACACTTTTGTACAAAGTCCCTTTGCAAGATATCATTTGACACAAACTTATGTTCACTGACCTTCTCTTGCAGCAGTGACCTCTTTGTTGAGGCGGGCAATGACTCTGCAGGCGGCATCGTGTTGGTAAAGAGCATGGGAGAGTTCTTGGCGAGTAGTCTGCAGCTGCTGCCTTAGGGTGAAACTATGAAGCATCACAGCATCCTAATTCACAAGAGAAAACTGGGTCAAAATCCACTTCAGATCATTTTGAAAGACATCATTTTGTTTGACCAAAAGACCTTTTTCATGACAAAATTCTAATTCCATCGATGCCACAATTTAAAATTATCATTCCATTCATCCATCCACTTATTACATTTTTATGGAATAAAATCAAGTCACTTTTGACTTACCCACTCATCTTGAAGCGATTTTAGAATAGCAGGAATGCTGGTAGCGGATGGAGCCTTTGGTCGAATAGGATGAGTCACTACAAAGAAAAGCAGATATATTTTTTAAACTGTACAGAATGACTGATTCTACTTTACATTTTCTTTATGAACTGCCTTTTAATAGCGTTATAAACATACCATAATATTTTTGGGTTAGACATGTCAGTTTGTTACTGTTATTTTTACGATCAGTTTTGAGTATTTATTTTGAATATTTTATATTACCTATACTTTTTTTAAATATTTTATTTTAAACACAATTTTATATTCCTGTTTCAGAAATAACCTTACGTGCACGCTTGATAAATTCCTAAATATTTAATAGAATGTTTTAATGAAGTATTTTTTGCTTGTTATTATTTCAAACTTAAACATCATAGACAGAAGTATTACAAAGAATGACAATATGCAAAGTTAAAAAAACACTTTGAATGAAGATTAACTACTTATCCAGTCCAAACCCCTTTTCTTTTGTGTTTTATTTTACTTTATTGCTAACAATGCAACTCTGCCAAAATACCAAATAAATGGAAAGAGTGTAAAGTGGAAAGAACTAGTGTCAAATTTTGCTGCTTCAAAGTGTGATGGCATGTAGGTTCAGAATAAGTTTTCTTTGTGATTTGGATATTTCAGGTGGTTATTTGAGTCAACAAATACACCATTCTTCTCTTACTTCTGCAACAATTTTCTTCCAAAGAAATATAATCATCTAGCAAACATATTAGGCAAAAGCAATTTAAGTCACCTCCCCCCCAATTGCCTGGCACAAAGACAAAGGCAAACACATAAATGTAAAACATGCATTCAATATAAGCAAAACTGCATTGTTTAGATTCATTCCCACTTAAAGTAAAATCCAACAATAATCATAATATTCAAATACATTTAAATTACTTTATAACATTTCTATTAATTTAGTTTAAATTGTTAAAATTATATTGCAGTCAGTTATTAAATGTTTGCTATATTTCAAAGGGGATGTGAAGTAAGCCAACAGCAGCAACTTCACATAAAATTAAAATCACCATGTGATTTTTTTTTAATGTAAGTCTTGAACCTGCGCCTCAGGCTGGTGGCAGCATATAGTTTACCTTTAATATCCACAAGCTGCTCCTCGGACAGGGGCTGCCCGTTCATCGGGTCCGTCCCATTCTCAGCGATGTACTTCTCTATCAGTCTGCGCTCGAACACATGGTTAGACACCGGAGAGATGCACGGGTGCTCTGGAACCTCGTTGCAGACTGAAATGAAAATATGGTAACCGCTCGAAAAACTACTCTGTATCAATAAATTCTTGAAAAAAATAATAACAATAAACAAACAAAATGGACAGAAGCAGTTTCGTGTAAAAGGCGGCACTGATAGCGGCTAACTGCTACATTAAGCTAGTAGCATTTCGTGGCGCCTCGTTAACACAAATATCAATGGATTTTACTTAGCTTACTTGCACAAACCAGAGACATCTTCCCAATGCGATGTAAATAATATCCTCTGGGACGTAATATAAACTTGCTCCAACCTCGGGCTTTCGCTAGTGTGCACTGATAAAGACTATGAATTGAAACTAAGAAAAGCTGTACCCTTTCATAGCCTCAATAAAATGAGCGTTTCTTCTTCTACGTTAAATGTCCCCAGTGCGAAATTGGAACGTTGTCTCCACACTGCACCCTGGTGCTTAAAAATGACATTGCATTGGATTGCAGTATTCAGCAGGAAACGAGTAAAACAACGTGTGTTTAGATGAAAACAATTTTATTGTTTATCACATTTTTGTTTAAAATTTTTGTTATAGAAATATTAAATGTTTTTAGTGAAGTTAAAAGATTAACGGGCCATATGGAGAAGCACATTTCACAAAACTTTACAGTTGTATTGAGTTAAAACGAACAACACCTGCAACTATTACTACACTGTTACAGATAGGATAATAATTAATTCAGTAATTATTGTTTCAGTTATAAATATATTAACACTATGGATAAATGTCTAAGTCAATGTGAAAATGTGAAATATATATTTTTAGTGCCAAGACCATATGTAGTTCTAGAAATCATACGACACAAACATAGACACTCAGTTAACAAAATGCAGATAACAGTGGCCCTGAGGGTCTGGAGGTAGGTAACAGCATGAGATTTTAAGAATACAATCCACCATTGTAACATGACACGAAAAGGTTAATGCTCGATTCATGCATCAAAGAATACGTTTACCACAAATCAATGTTTTTTCAAACTACAAATTGCATTGGGTAAAGTTCTTCTTTTCTATGATGGAAATGATTCTAGAAGACCCCAGAGTCCTTCATTCTCATTTGTTCATGCTTTAATGTCCTTTTTTTCTCATTTTAGCACCTTTTTTATAAAAAGTCCAGTTTCTTTGACGTGTAAACACTACACGATTCAGAGGTGTCTGTGTCCAGTGGCAATGTTGAAAAGAACTCTGAGCTCCACCTTTTTTCATCTCCATCTTTCTTAATCTGGTACTGAGCGCAGTCCTCAGAGGAGTGGAGGCAGTCTGTTGCTCCAGGCACAGGAAAGGAAATCTTCTCCTCATTCTCATTCAAAGTGTTCTGCTAGAGATAATGCAGGGAGGTTGACACATGGGTAGTTTTTATTTACTTTGATTATATGCCAAAAAAGAAAATGCTAATAGAGTATTACCTCTGTGCTTCTATCATGCCTGGGCGAGACCCCAGGTGTCCGTTGCTGTACCTGCTGGTTTTCAGAACTTGGTTCCCCTATCATGACAGGAGTGTAGTCCTAGAAGTGAAAGCATGTTCTATTCAGCTGTTGTATTCAGCAGTTTTGGCTTCTTTGGTTCAGTTTATTGGTCTTACAGTGTGAGCAGGGCTCGCTCTTGGGCTCCACTTTCTTGGTGTTCCAGGATGCTCAGGGTAACTGTAATAAGCTGCAGGGTGTGGATGGTTGTGACTGTAGTCCTGTAGTGACAAACAATAATTCAGCACACTGTTACATTGGAGAAGACTCTTGACATTTTCCCTTCTCATACTAGTTGTCTTTGGTGCAACAAAACAGTCACTTGTGCAAAACTTTGCACAACAGATACATTTTTTTAAATCCACGACTAGCAAAGGTTGTATAAATATTTTGGATCTTTTAAGTGTTTGATTCTTGATTAAAAAAAACCCCAAAAAATGTTTAAACCCATCCTATTAAAGACCCATTCTGATTTTAAAAAATGTGTTTGGTATTTTTCACATGTTCTTGTGGCATTTTTCTCATGCTGGAAGACACAATTAAGAGCGGAAGAAAAAAACAGTTGGAAAACGCTTGGAGGTGTGTTGTAGAAGCTACTACGGCAAGTCACCACCTCCCTGCCCTGCTCTATTCTGATGCAGTGCACTTCTGAGCGATTAGATCTACGTACGTCTTTGTTTTTTCCTGACTGAGCTGGCATCTTACTCAAAACTATACGGCTGGATAGCTTCGATAATGCTAGCCATTTTTGTTGCAAAACATCAGTTAAATTCAGTCTCAGTGAAGAATAGAAGTCGTCTAACTTTTGCATTAACGAACAGAAGTTTGCCACCTGGTTCTCCTCACCTGGATGTTAACTCTTGGAGGGTTGGCTGGTGGGGTTTGGTTCGTCCTGATGCCAGTGATGATCTGTGAGAGGCTGCAGTTTGGGTAGCGCTTCATGAACAAAATGAAGCCAGCCAGCGACACAAACATGCCAGAGGGGACGGTGATGGACTTCAAGAGCGCTCGCCAGGTCCCGCCCCTTTTCTCTTATAAAAAAAAAAAAATACAGAGGTTGGAAAGCAGTTCAAATTAATGCTATTACATTTGTTAACTTACCTATTATGTGCAGGTAAGTAGCAGACACAAGGTTGCCGCTCTTGTCTCTGACTTCGTACAGCCCGTCATGCCTCGACATAAGTCTTGTAATGACAACTTCGTTGACTGAGCCGTTTCGGTTCAGAGAAATCAGCCCTCTGTAGCGCAGGTCGTGGTCATTTATATGGCCCTCACGAAGCAGCTGAATGGGGCCACGAGGGGGCTTAGGGTCAAAGGGACCCATGGATGATTCATCAGGAATTTGTCCAGGAGTAAAAATGAGATGGGCATGGTGGACGGGCAGAAACAACGGGAGGCTCAAAGACTCCTTGGTGAAGCGTGTAATATTGAAGGAGTGCCCTGCAGATTCCCAACAAATACAGGAGAAGGTTTGAAGGTGTGAAAGCACAGAAAGACTCTGAATCGTTCATGACTAAATACAAAGCTCTGGACATGGCATTTATAAAAATAAGTGCTCTCTCAAATTAATAATTTGTGACCACATAATAGTAGTTTGTAAGTACAAATTAGCATTTTGTGCCACAAATTAGTATTTTGTGGCCAAAATTAGCCTTTTCATTTGCATTTCGTGCCACAAATTAGTATTTTGTGACCAAAATTTTTAATTTTATTAGCATTTTGTGGCACAAATTAGAATTTGTGCAAAGCAGTGTTTTGTGGCAAAACATTTCATTTTATTAGCATTTTGTGTCACTAAATTGGTGCCTTATGCTCAAAAATTAGCATTTTGTGCACACACGTTAGTATGTGGTGAGCACAAATTAATATTATAGAATCTTCAATTCATACTTCTAATACTAATTTTTGCAAACAAAAGTTTAATTTGTGCCATAAAATTCTAATTTTTGCCTACAAAATGCTAATAAAATGCTAAGTTGTGGACACAAAATAGTTAATTGCGTCCACAAAATACTTACTTGTGGCCATAAATAATAATTTAAGGGGAACAACTTTTTTTATGTCATGTTCAGGGCTGCGTAGAAAACAAATGCATCTCTGCTCACCGCGTACGGACAGGGTGCTGCGAGACAGCACCTTCCCAATGTCATCCTTCACAGTGTAGTTGCCCTGGTCTGCTTGTGTGACCCTCTCTGCCACCCAAACCTTCCCACCTCTCAGCAGCCGCCCCCGGCCCAGCTCACCGGGCTCCAGATTTGTCCGGTTCCACAAAACTACTGGCTCAGCATCAGGCGGAGCGTACCAAGGAGAAAACTCCAGCACAGAACCATTTTCTGGGATGCTGTGCTCAAAACTCTCCCCATAGCTTTTCCGGTAGGGCTTCACACATTCTGAAATAGAAGAGACATAAAAATTTTGTTTCTTAACTCTTTGTTGACCTGTATGTAGTTAAGTACATTTTATTAGTTAACACTGCAACTATTAAATATATATATATATATATATATATATATATATATATATATATATATATATAATTTTTTTTATATATATATAAAACTCAGCTGCTGATATGAAAACAGAGAGACTCAGTTGTGTCTCAAAACAAAGAACAGATTTTACCTGAAACAATCAGATGAACAGTTTCATAGGTGAACCCAATAGATAGTTTGTTTGCATAAAGTCCTTGATCGCTGTGAGTCACTTCTTTCAGGACTAATGTTTTATCTCTGGTCCATTCGAACCGGGGATCCTTCACCTGTGATTGAGGACACAATCACAAAACCCGTTCTTCAGAAAAAAATATAAATGAAAAAAAAATTCAACGCCATGTTATTTACAGTGGGGCAAGAAAATGTTTGTCAATCACTAATTCTGCAAGTTTTCCCTTTAAAAAGAGTTTAGTCTGTAATGCTCATCATAGAAACACTTCAATTGTGAGAAACAGAATAACAAAAACAAATTCGAGCAAATCGCATTGTTTGATTTTTTAGATTAAAGAATATATTTGTGTAAAGGCAGAAAACACTGTACGTTTTTCTTTCCAACAAACAAGCAGGATTTCTATCATTCTGTCACATTCACACCTGTTACTTCTTCTTTAAGAAGCTCTGCTATCCATCACTGGTTGGCTGCATTAATGGCTCCTGTATGCATTGGTTTTCTATATAAAGACACCTGTCCACACCCTTTAACAGTCTTTAACAGACTGCCACTTCTGCACCGTGACCAAGACCAAGGAGCTGTCTAAGGACACCAGGGACAGGATTGTAGACTTGAGCAAGACTGGGATGAGCCCACATTGGAGGAGGAAGAATCCTAAGTTACATCCCAAGAACAACATACCTACAATGAATCATGGGGGTGGAAGCATCATGCTTTAATGATGCTTATCTACAAAGTCAACCGTATAGCCTTACAGTGGTCTTTTCCAGCAGGACCTGTCTTGGACCATTATTATCCGGAGTGAACGTCACAATTCTGGAAGTGGAGTCCACCGGCAGGCGGAACTCCTTCCCCACACAAACCGTGAGGATTTTTTCCCTCTCACCTGTTTGAGAACAAAAGAAAAGGTGAGTGACCCCTGCAAATGTGAAAATGTTTCTTATGGAATGATTAAAGGATGCTTCAGACTCACCAAGTAATTCCCATCCTGTAGGTAAAGTATTCAAGACAAAATTATTATTGCATTTCAGTAGGAATAAACAGCTCATAATATATATCTAAGGATGACACTCATCTGACTATTATTGTATTAGCAGAAAATCCTATCCAAAATTTGCCCCTGAGTTGTAGGTAGGAATTTTTTTGTGGAGTACGCCCACCCCTTCCCATCATCGATCATCTCCCCTGCTAACTTACAGCCCTTCACAACCTCAACTTAATAGTGGTACAAAAAAATAAATAAATAAGGAGCAAAATTAGAGTACAGTTTAGAGCCAGATGCCAGCTGAGACGAGGAAAGCTAAGATGTACATGGATCTATTTGTCTGCATGACGAATGAGAAAATGCATGAGAAGAATTCTACATGAACATGTTAAAAACACCAAAAACACAATTTTCACTGCAGTGGGTATAAAACTGCATTGTTACACCCCCATTATTCACATATTTTTAGTTTCAACTAACAGCTTATTTTTAATAAGTAATGTAAAAACAGCAAAAGAAAGAAAGCACATATTCAAGCCACAAACAGCTGACACCTATGAATTATTATTTTTAACGTGATAAAGAGGTATTAAATGAAAATTGAACCATTGTTTTTTTCAAAACTGAAATACTTATTGAAAAAAACATGTTAAGCAAAAATCTCACCTGCAACAGCATGAAGTAGGAAAAGTAGGAGCAAGCATTGGGATAGGGGCATCTTCTCCTGTAAAACACAGCATCTGTTCATTGTCATTCACCCCGAGCCTCCTGGCCGAAACAACCCGAACCTCACATCACATCCGACCATCAATCAACAGGGGTGGGGGGGTGGGTTGACTGCCACAGCGGTGAATGGCGTCTCTTGAAATCCATTATTCTATAAAACATCCGTGCAGACATGAATACCACACAGTGGTATTCACACTGTCAGATGATGATGTACGTGCACTCATTCGGATAGCGTCCATACACACCACCAGCAATCGGGTAACTATGACAGATCAATCCCCACGCGGTGTGACTGACGGAGCTCACCTGCAGGCGGAGTCGCAATAATAAAAGGTCCACGGCTGGAGACGTGCGTCTGTTTGTGAGGATTACAGGATAACAACGTCCTCTGCAGAGCGCGCATGAGCAGTAAACCCTACCCCCCCGCCACACACGCTTGCTCCGGTCGTGGTTGTATTCTGGGCAGTTTCTACGGAGATAACGTCACATGGCACAGCACACAAAGCGCAAACAGATACGCAAAGAGCAGAGCACGCGCATTTCCCCAGTCTATAGGAGGGGACTGCAATTGAACTGAATCAGAAATACTGAAAGAATGAGATGAAGAATAAACCAAGATTATAATTGAGTTAATTTAAAATGAGAAAATCAATTAAAGATTGTTAGAACAAACCTGATTACCAATGTCCGAAAAAAGTAAAATCAAGTACATTTATTCGCACGTTTCTGATTATTACTAAAATAATATTTGAATGTAATGCTTATGTTTTTTAAAACTGTTTTCTTAGAATATACACCTGAATTTCATAATGCTATGAATAATGATGACAATAAATAATTCTATTCTATTCTATTCTATTCTATTCTATTCTATTCTATTCTATTCTATTCTATT
>BSAI01000162.1:9675363-9706437 GCA_036245035.1 Adrianichthys oophorus
TTCTATTCTATTCTATTCTATTCTATTCTATTCTATTCTATTCTATTTGTATTTGTACTTGTATTGTGTGAATAATCGCTCTTGTTATATATTTTTTTCTTTCTTACTCTAGATCCAATCATTGCTTAAAATCCTTAGTTGGTACGTCACATTTATCAAAAAAATTCGGATTCTATCATCTATCTATTTATATGCCAAACACCTAAAGGCAGGTGTATTTATGGCACCTTTCAAAGAATTACATTCTGTAACTTTGCAGAAATACAAAAGTTTAGGCAAAAAATAAAACAATGATAAGACTAAATAAATAAATGAATAAACACAAAAACAAATAAATAAATAACAGTGCACTTTGACTTGAAAAACCTAAAAGATACCTGTACTGGTTTCCGTGATCATTTCTCTAAAGGAATGATGAAAATTTTGTTTTCTTAACCCTGAAAAACTCAAGAATACTTTTCTTAGGTACTTTTAAGGTTAATTTGACTTTTTTTTTTTTTTTTTTTTGTTAATTTGATAATTCACGTCACATCAACCAAAAGAAAAGAAAGAAAAAAGCAAAACAAAACGAAAAAATGTTACATTTGACCCCTTGGCTTCTTTTAGGTTAAATGTGCACATGTGGTAACGTTTTAACATTCAACATTTGTATAGAAATTATTTTCTTCCCACCCACTTTAAATCAACAGATCAAACTCTCCTTGACCTTAATTGATAATTAATAAATTTAAATTATCTAATGTAACTTTGGCATTTCTGCAATAAAGTGTATTTATAATAAATAGTAATTACACTTTCAAGAAAATTTTATCATTTTCTAAGATCTTTGTTATTTTTCTTGACATTCTAATCAATGTCTTATTACTTTAAATCTGGAACGGGTTTGATGTAAATGTGTTTTGTAATTTATTGCAGTATGATTTAACGCTAGAAATTATTCAGTCATATCAAATCAATTTATTTGGGAAAAACGTGTTTTGTCATTTTAAACAATTACAAATAAAGGAATTCCCAAAGGCTATCTTTTGATTGTTAATACAAACAATACAAATAATGTAAATAAGAGCGCGCTTTTATGACTTATATTACAAATTAAAAGCAGAGTTTCATAAAAAAAAAAACACTGAAGAAAAACAGTTTTAAATAACACAACTTCCGGTCCGTTGATTTATAATGATGTGGACAAACTCTTTTCTTAATCACATTCCATAGACAAGTTTGAGTAAATCGACTTGAGCGTCCTCCAGTCGGGAGATGAAAGAAGTAGGAGGGCGGGGCTAAATGCAGCACTTATGCAGGAGCCCCGCCTACTTTCCATCAAGCGGATGTACACTCGTGTGCCGACAAAGCTCAGTGTGTTTCCTCTGAAGAGAAAGGAGGGAATTATTATTAATATTTGTCCGTAAGTACTATGTTTACTTTTCTGCTTTTAATAACACTTAATATCTGTGTTTACAGTCATTTTTGTTTCTGGAAAATAAAGAAAAGAAAGAAAGCAAATTCGGTCAAATCTTTATTAAATTTGCCACTGTAATGTGATACCCACTTTGTAAACGTTTATTGCAAAGCTTTAATTGTTCTTTTCGCAACATATATGGCAAAGCTAACGGAGATTTAACGTTTAGTTACGTTTGTGTATTTCCTCATTAAACCATAAGATAAGTGGATTTCTAGATATGATTTTGAGTGATGTGTCTGACTCCTCCCTCCTCTTTCTCCTCCCTGCAGGCCATGTTATTTATATTCTTTACAGTTTACTGTGTTCTCTTTGGTAAGTATTCCTACATTAATACAAGGATTCGTCCTATATTAACAAAAAAAAGGCACCCTGTCAGAAATTTAAAACTTTACTGAATCTGATTTTCAAGGCATTTTGGAGTCTTTACAAGTCAGGAACTACAGGAAGAGCTGGTTTGCAAAGCGCAAGTTCTAGGAAGACTCTTTCGTGTACCGCAACAGAAAAAGGGAGGGACAATGGGGACAAAAGCTAAAAGCTGAAGTGATTTGTGGTTGTTCGGCCAAACTGTCACATCCGGTCAATTTGTGCTCACGTTTTGGATTCATTCACAAAAACGATCACTTTTATGATTAGAGAAAAACCACAACAAAGCCACACCTGTTTTGTCTCTGTTTGTCCTCAAATATGTATTGCAAGTGTCTCTTGACATATTTATTTTCAACTTTTCTTTTGTTTAAGGTTCTTCTGACGGTATAGATCACAAGGAATGTTGCTTTGGCACAAGTGTAGAGCTGCCACATCAGTGTGCACCCCTTCTCTATAATGGCCCGCTGTATTTTACTCCAACAAATGGCGGACAAAGGAAATTACTGATGGATAATAAGGAGGTGGGTAGTGTTGAATGACAGGGACAATCTGTCAGCTTTACACAAGTTGCAACCTGCTCTTAGTTAAAACAACCCCTGATCTCCTTTATCATTTACTTTAACAGTCTAAATGCCAGGTGTTGTATATAAATTTCTCATTTTCACAGAGGGAAACCTGCAAAAAGTACCGCTTTTTTGATAATTTTGAGTCACTCTTGTTGTTCTGTATTCGAGCAATGTGAAAGCTGCTACTTTTTTTTAGTTCTTTCAGAATTGTTTTTTATGATAGTTGAGGCACAAAAAGCCTGAAGTTGCAAACATTTCTCTAAAATGTTGCAACAAGACTTGTAATATTTTCAAGTATTTGTTCCAGTTTATTGACGTGAATTGGATGTAACCGCACAAGAAACGCACAGCATTGATGATACTCCTTATTATATTGTGATTTATTTTCAAATCGTTCTTGTCAGTTCAAGAGCAAGTTTAAATTTGAACAATTAAATATTAGTTGTAGTAGTATTACATTTTATAAAAAAATGACCAATATTATTTGCTTTTTGAAAAGTTAAACATACAAGAATTGTTGGTATAATGAGGTTTAATGACATTTTCTTTTGTTTAAATCACTTTAAAATGTTTCTTCATTTTAAGGTAATAATTCTTTCAGTTTAGATTTTAAATAAAAGTGGCTTTTGGTCTCTTAGCCTTAATTCTGTTTTTGATGATAATTAATGTTAATTTTTATTTTTCTCTAACATGCTAGACGTCTGAAATTGACGTTATTTAACACGGAGCGCCGGATTCTTATCCGTTTGCTCCATTTTCGATTTAGTACGCAAATCTGAAAACAAAAAAAACAATTAATTTTTTCGTTTTTTTCATTTTTGGTTTTAAGACTAAAAAAACGATTTGTTTTTCTTGTTTTTCGTTTTTGATTTTAAATTAAAAAACGAATGAACGAACGATACACGGATTGGAATCAAACACTTGTATTTATCCCTGTTAATTAAATCATTTTGATACATAATTGATTACATTGTAAATGTAGTGCTTCTGTTTACCTTTTTTATTAACAGATCATTAGGTCTTCTATTAAGTTTACTACACAACTTTAAGCAGTTTACCTCCACTTTCATGAAGAACATTTTCAAACTGATGAGCATGATCTTTAGCTGTGACATGTAATGGGTGGGTGGTGGGGTGGCATAACTACTGTTTGTTTTTACATCCTCTCAGGCTAAGGATCCACGGCTTGTAATTAAACCGGAATCAGTTGTACTGACGCAGTTGACTGAAAGAGACGATGGTTCTTTTGCAGTTGCTGCCAATGGAAAGATGACAGATGTGCTCACCGTGAAGATTTTGGGTCAGAACTTTGCAACACACTTCTGAATTTTTTGTTTTCATCAGAAGATACTTGTCTGTGTAAAATAACAGTTAACTTGACTGCACCTGGGTATTGATTGTACATATTAACCCAATTACAGAAAACTGAAAATATTTTGTGAAAACAAAAATAAATGTAAGCTTAACTATTATTACTACTACTACTAAGTAACTTCTAAGTAGTTACCATTTTTTAAAATTGTATTTACTTTACTTAATACATACTGTATTCATTTACCAAAATTTATCCACATATTGGCAAGCTTTGTTTTATCCTTCTAAATACATTCATCATGCATTTTAAAAGAAAGTTAAATACAAAGTATACCCTGATGTTGAATTGTTTCTATTATATTCCTTAAGACTGTGCCTCAAAGATTTCAAAGGTTTATGGGCAGGAGTTGGAGTACCAGCTACCTTCAGGTTTTAAGTTCCTGGAGTTCACTCCATTTCACCGACTAGGTTACCCAGTGATTCTGTGGAATGGCACAAAATTGTATGAAGGAAAAGTACAAGTGAGAAAAAATACTATCAGGATCTCCAGACTCACCCAGGAAGACAGCGGCTTCTACAACTTCAGGAAAAAAGACAAAACTTTGGTGAAAAGACTTCGACTCTCTGTGCAAGGTGAAGCTGGGAACCTAAAAGAAGCCACATTTTAAAGTTCTCTGCACTAGATAATAAAACCAAATTGTGCTTTTTTAAAGGTAATACCAGTTATTATGATGGAGAATTGAAAGGATCTGTGTTTATTTCCTACCCGGAGTATGCTGGTCCATGGACTGTGACATTTTGCCCAGAACATGAAGGAGAAAATGTAACCATGATTAAAGCAGGAGCTCTGGTATGGAAAGACAACCCGCTTCATCCAAGAATTCAACTTCTGAAATTGGGCTTTAAAATTAATCGCACACAAAACGGAGACTCGGGCATCTTCGAGTTCAGAGATGTTGCCGGAAACCTGGCTTTGACCTCACACTTGACCATAATTGGTAAGCCCTTTTTATAATACATTTTAATAAATGACTAATTTCCAACTAAATAATCTCCTCTCCCAATATCTTTCCCTACAGAATCTAATCGTGCAGTAATATACACTGTTATTACTGTTTTTTTTGTCATTTTGGGGATTCTCTACTGTTTCCATCGCAAAAGAAACTTCTGTAAAAAGACTTCCACTGCGACTGCTCAGACTGTCCAGACAACAGCAGGATCTAACATATATTACCATGTAAGTATGTCATATAGAAAGACAGAAACACCACCTGATTTTACGTAGGTTTTTAAAAAATACATTTGTACTGGCTTCAGGATGCAAATGAGCCTGCAGGCCCAGCATATTCAGCAGCAGCTTATCCTCCTCAGCCCACCAAAGATGTGGTTTCTCATGAACCTGCCACCGCCTTCCCTGTGCCTGTGGTAGGTGTCATAAAAAGGTTTCGAAGGTACAAGGTACAACAACCCCCTAAAGAGGTGTAATGGGTGGTCAAGGTGGGCCCAAGATAAAACGTTTTTATCTTTAGGTTCAGATTGAGTTGTTTACATGTTGATATTTAAAAAAAAAGGAGGCTCATGAGAGGAATTAAGCCATAAATTATTACAGCATTAACAAAATAAAATGTTTTAGTGTTATCCTAAAGAGATGATTAAGAGTTAATTATACTTGTTCAATAAATCTGATTCATGTTTAAGAAACTTTAAAGTACACCCTAGAACATACATTTAATGTGATACATTTTTTTAAATTTAGAAAAATACAATTCAAAATAACTTGTACACCTATTTTAATGTTTCAGTTCACTTTTTTTTTATTTGTTGTGTTATAGTTCTTTAAAAAGTGAGCCTTCAGTTTGTACAGCTCATTAATAAATTGTACTTGACAGATAAGGACAGATTTTTATTTGTATGTATTTCCTTTTTGCTAGCATTTGATTTCATGTTTTAAAGATTTTTCCAATTTCCTTTGATATCTACTATTTTATTCTACCTTGCTGCTTTGTTTGTTAAAGGATTTCATAATTGATCTTTACAGAAATCTGAAGGTCAGGGTTCATGAATAGGTTTAGATTTTGCAAAGCAATAAAGTTTATTACTAAGGCAACCTTTAAAAATAATGTAATAAATGTTAGAAATGTAGAAAAATGAAATAAAATCATTATTCTGTATATGAAATTCACGTGTGTGGAGAATCTGAAAAAGAATAATCCCCTTCAATGACATATCTTTGATATTATGACAGTAAGATGAATCCAACTTCTAGAGAATCAAATCAAAAATCAACAACAAACTTTTTTGTACCAGAATTTTGTTATTGCTTATTTAATTTATACTTAAATATTCTTTTTAAATCCGTATTTCCGTTTCAGGGTGGAAATCAGCCTCCATGTCCAGGATATTTTGCCGCACCTTATCCTCCAATGTATCCTCCTCAGACAGTGAACGGCGTTGTTTCTAATGAACCTACAACTACCTACTCTGGACCTGTGGTAGGTACAATAAGAGCACACAAGAAGAATAAGTGAAAACCTTCACAAGTAACATACAGATTAAAAAGACAGATACTAATCTGCATTGATACTCTACCAAAACAAGCTGGTTATTAATTTGTATATATATTGGGATTTCAATTCAAGCCTTATTAGGATCAGATAATGACTTAGTGGAAGGCTGATTAACATCACTGTCAAACAGAGAAATTGATTTTTATTGATTTTAGTCACAGAATTAAAATCTATGTTTGATTTTACACAACACAGTTAAAAATCCATGAATCCATCCATGAATACAATTATTGTATTAATAAGAGCAGAAAATATGTTTTTTGCCTTTCTTTTTAAAAAAATCAATTAATGGATTTGATGATTTACATTGCATACAAATAGATTCACATTTGAAATGTTTCCGTTCTTAACAAGTTACTGTTGACTCATTGAGTTCAAGGGGCAGATGTTGCTGTAAAACAAACCCAGATTATCATCAGGTGTGTCACAGCAAGTCCCCTGAAAGCTCCAGACTCTACTTGAAACAGACGTTAAATATGACAAACATTTGTATCTGTGTGTTGTTTGTGCTCTGCTTCTAACCTTCCTACATCCAGGATGTTTCTGGAACTTTTCTGCACAGCTTCCAGCTGGGGTCCTCCTTGGCGTGATGCTGAACTCAGGGCTAGTTCCTGAAGCTTGACTCTTAATTTATACTTTGAAATTGAAAGTGTGCTATACAATACTTAAAGGAAGAATTACTTGGCAATTATGAACATTTAGGTAACATTTTACAGCAAATACAAGACGTGTGATTTAAGGGTAAACATCTTGAAATACACACAATACAAAACTGTAAAAAATCTTTTATACATAGGCTAAATAGTAATGACTTACTAAAGGTTAAAAGGTTTTCCTATTTAATCTATTAAACGAGCAGTGAGTGTAGTTAACAAACAGAAACAAATCATTTAATAAAACTGCAGGTCAATAAAGAAAAGGCTATGAGACCGTACAAAAAAGTATGTTGTATATCTGAATCAAATTTATGAAGTGATTTGTTATTTAATGATGTGTTATTTGATTGCAGGCTACAGGTCCAGGACTTTCTACTCCTCCCTATCTTGCAGCTTTCCCTCCTCCAGCAGGGAATGCTGGGATTTCTCATGATGCTGCAGCTGCTTCCTCTGGACTTGTGGTAGGTTGAATAATAACTGGTTGAAGTGTGGGATGCACCTTCAGAGGAGATTCAGTGTTTATCAGAGGGACACTGGAGAGAAAAAATACTGTTAAACAAAATATAGAACAGGTGGCTAAGAAAGGTAAAAGAAAAGATTTCTAAAAGGCGCACACTTTGACAACAGAAATCCTAATATTACAGCATAACACCAGAAGGTGTCAATACAGGATTCACGTTTATTTACATCAATGAACTTGTGGTCTCTTGTTTTTATTTGAGAACCAACTCTTTTCAGTGTAGTTGAGGACTAAAAGCTTTGGTTTTTTTTAGGCTTTTGCAACATCTTCAGTCTTTATAGCAGATCTGGCTCCAGAGGAGATTAAAATAGAATTCTCAAAACATTAGTGAGATCTGTCTGCATAGAAAACAGTATGTAGCATGACTTTTTACTGAATATTCTCACCATGGTATGTTTACCATGAGTAGACATACTGTAAGTTGGGGTCCCCTGCAGTAGTTGTATTAATCAATTTTTAGTAAATCCTTACCAAGGGTAAAACATGTGTGGAATAACTCATCAAGCATCAAGTCAAAAGTCTATACTGATAAACATTTAAAAAACTGAAATCGCATTTACATGTTAGACAAATGTATTTCATGTGCATTATTTTTCTTGAGAAAAAAAACAGAATTTACTGAATGCACTACTCACTTTGTAGAAAGAACAAACAACGATATTCTGTCTTTGCTTTGATTTGTAAGGTTTTAAAGTTTGTAAGGTATTATTGTCCTTTTACTTCACCTGTGATAAAAACGCTATATTTCAATTTTTATCTTTTTTTTGCTCTACAGGGATTCCATCCAGTAAATATGAATATGAACATCTCCCAGACTGAGGTACATCTGCAAACATGGACACACATATCTAAAGTGTTAATAACATTGACGCCATCACTGATTTGTTGCAATTTGAGCTTTTGTTGTTAGTCTTCTTACGTGTTTTCTTAAACATTGTTTATAGATGACACCACCAACTACAGAGTCGTGTGCGCCAGTTTCATCCATGGGTTCCAACATTCTCGCTTCTGACATTCAGCTGTCGTATGAGTTGAAAGGATTTAATTTCCCTTCTGATCTCCCACTTAGTACAGAAACCCCATCCACTACTGTTAACAAACCAAATGAATTAAACTTTTTATAAAAACATGCTACAAAAATCTATTAATGTAAACTATTTCTGTTTCTGACTGGATTTTAAAATAATGTACTGAATGCTGATTAATTATGACACTGATAATAGCATGATAGGTGTGTTTTGAGGTTTTATTTTTCCTAACTTATTTAGAAATAATAAAAAAATGGTAGTGCAGATTTTCTGTCATGGTATAACTATTGTTTTGTCTCAGGAAAAAATACACAATTAAAGCTGAGTTCTGTTTGGTGTAAAAAATAGAAATGCATTGATCTTAAACATAATATATTTTGCATGTATGCATAATAGATCCTTATATTAAAATGATATCACTTCTGGCAAAAATCCCTTATGTAGTTTTTTTAGTAGTACTTGTTTGTGGAGAGACAACAAAAACACAGGCTGCAAGGTGGTGCAGTGGTTATACTCTTACCTCACAGCAAGAAGGCTGCTGGCTGGGGGACCTGAAACTGAATCACCAATAGGGGACCTTTCTGTGTGGAGTTTGCATGTTCTCCCCGTGCATGCGTGGGTTTTGTCCAGGCACTCCGGCTTCCTCCCACTGTCCAAAAACATGCTTCATTGTTTAATTGGTCAGTTGTCCCTAGGTGTGAATGCGAGTGTGTATGAGTGTGTGAATGGGGCCCTGCGACAGGGTGTACGGAGCCTTCACCCACAAGTGGGCGGGTTTGGCTCCGGCAGCCCCCTGACCTCGAAAGAGACCAAGTGAGTTTAGAAAATGGATGGATGGAGAACAAAAAAACATGTTTTGGAAACCTAAAGGTGGCTTTCTGCACCTTTTTTATGGTTGTGTATACCAAAGACCATGTGGTTTTAAAAAGTTTAGAGTTAACAAGTTTACTTTAACGTGTGATTTCATAAATAACAAAAAAAAAAAAAGTCTGGCTAAGAGATTTAATGTATTAAGACACTACATTTCTCCCTACACGTTAGCTAATGACAGGTATGTTGCACTAAAGTGTATTACTCTTTTTATATATATCTATATACAAAACTTTGATCATAGAGAGATTGAACACATCACTAATAAAAATGCATGTTGTTCTGAGCTTTCTGCTGCTGATTTGACTTCTGTTTTGGAGAAATGGTTCACCTTCATTTACCTAACTTTTAAAAACTTTCTGGACTACTGTTTACTACTGCACATAATAATAATATTATATGCATTGTCTCTGTCAGAACCAGCTCAGCTCATTACTGTTGTCATGTATTCTGTTGTTGTGTAGTGATCTTGATATGTTTGTTACCTGCTGGATATCAATAAAATATAAATAAATAAAATTAACATCTATAAGAATTCTTATTCATTTTTTGTAAAAAGTAAATTACACTGAGCATTTAGTACAGCAAAAATGTATTTAACTTTCTCTGTGTTGCATCACATTGATTTGATATTATAAAACAAGCGCAGGCTAAACGTACCAATTCTGCAAAACAATAACATGAGAAACTTTTATGTGCAACTTTTTGCTTTTAAACTTTAATGTTGGTTTCGTTTTTCGAGGCTTTCCAATATCTGCATGGAAATCAACAGCTTTTTAGATTAATCATTCATTCATTCATTCATTCACTCACTCACTTACTCACACGTTTATTTAATTTATTCATTTATTTTGGAACGTTATAGTAATTTTGTGATCGCGTTTTTCCATAGTTTTTCCTTCATACTTTAGCTGGATATTTAACGTAACGATAAAATTTTTTAGAATATTATATTTTTTATTTCAATGTTTCGCTTGTGTTTGTGCTTAAAGAATGTCATTCATCTTCGCGGAGGGATATGTGATGCTGTCCAAGCGTTTGTAGTCTTTGAGCGTGGTTAGACTCGTTTCCGTAAACAGATTCTTCTTTACGTTTAGTAAATAAGAAACGTTCCAAAATATTTGCTAACGCGGTCAATATTTTCACGGTTAACCTGCAAGATAGCACAGTTTCAGAAATTTTTACAGATTTTTGTTCTTCAGAGCAACTGAACTCCATAAATTGTTGCACCAAAGCAGCTGCTTGCGCGAGCAGTGATCAACATTCTAGTCCAGTTGCAGCTGAAGCCCCGTTATAACACGTCTTGGAAGATTGAAGATAGCGGTTAAAGTTGTGCTCCATCTCTTTCCACAGGCCATGTTCCTGATGTTTTTCACAGTTTTGTATGTCCTTTTCGGTGACTTCTTGTTGTTAATATTATTGTTGTTTTCATTAATGAAAATAATAATATTTAAAAGTATTGTTAATAATAATTCAAACACGATGTTTGAATGGTGGTAAAAAAAAACCCCACACGCATCTTGTATTTTACATAATGTTAGTTCACTTTTTAAAATCTTTTTTATATTTATTTCCACAAGATTGCAGAAGATATGACCCTAGAGCAATATTTGTCACGTATACTCCAAAAATATGTATAATAAGTCATGTATAATAACTATATAATATTTACCATCTAGAATTAATCAAACCCTTAAAGATGCATTCAGAGAATTTTAGCATTTGTTCAATTAACACATTTTAGAATTTTTTTTGTTTAGAATTTTTTTGTTTTACCTTTTTTAATGACCACATCTCTATTCTTATTCTTTTATATGTTTTTCTTATGTTTTGCTGAAGGTCCTTCTTGTGGTTTTCTGCACAAATAAGTGTGCTATGGGAACAGTGTAGATATAGATCTTCACGCACATCCTTTTTTAAAAAAAAACTGTATTTCTCTCCAAGAGAAGAAGGATTATGGAAACTACTGATGGTTAATCAAGAAGTAAGTAGTATTTGAAAACGATATATACTGTTTATATTTAGAGACCCTTTCCAAAAAATTAGAATATCACAGAAATGTGGATAGATTCCCCTAATTCCATTAAAACAAATTAACTTTCAAAGAATATCAATTTTGGGCCCACTGTTTCATTGATTTCAATATTCTGTTTTCATGGGTTTTATGAGCTTGAACCCCAATGTATGTAAAAATAAAAATAAATAAATAAATGCTTGTAAATCAATGAAACAGTGGGCCCTGAATCTTTATTCTGTGAAAGGTTTTTTTTAGTAATGCTGAACTCCTGGAGTTCACCCCTTTTCACAGCCTAGACCAGCCTCAGCTTCTGTGGGAACGTGCAAATCCTCACAACAATTATGGAGGACGGGGGAAAGTGAGCGAAGACGTCTTTAGGATTTCCAGAGTCACCCAGGAAGACAATGGCAACTACAACTTTAGGCAAGAAGACAAGTCTATGGTGTCAATGCTACGACTCACTGTGAAAGGTGATGCTGGGAAAATGATGACAGCTGTGTTTGAGACAGTCTTCTGCACAAGTCAATATGTTTTAATGAAATTAAAATGGTCTCTTTGACAGAAAATACCACTTACTATGATTTTGAAGAACACAAGGACAGCTTCCTACCATTTCCTTGGGCCAATGGAAAGTGGACTGTCACTTTTAAGCCACATTTGGAAGAAGAAGAAGTAACAATCATAAAAGCAGGAAGTGTGGTCAGAAATAGTAACCCTTTCTATCACAAAATTATTATCAAAGATTTTGGAATAGGCATTTCTCATGCAGAAAACAGTGATGCTGGTATCTTTGAGTTCAGAGACCCTGCAGGAAACCTGGCTTTGGTTTCTCAAGTGAACATTACTGGCAAACCAAAGTACATTCTTTATAAATGAGGCTAATTTTGTTTTTTTCTCCCAATTCAATGTAACTGTCCTGAACATTTATGCTTTCAGAATCTCATCATTCAACATCAAACCTGGATATATCTGTTTTCAATGCGTCTGTTGTTGTTCCTGTTGCTGTGGCTGTCCTTGGGGTTCTCTGCTGTTACTGTTACTGTTGTAAAAAGTGCTACTGTAAAAAGGCAGAGTCTCATTTTCAGGTTCCTCAGACTGTAACAGAGCAAAAAGTGTATGATCATGTAAGTATTTATTTGAAAGCATCTGTCCTTACCCTGTGTGTCTGTTTCTCTGCATGAGCTGGAGGTTTCTGACTCTTCTCTAGTCCCACCTCCCACTAACCTGCAGCCAGTCTCCTCATCACAGTTCCACCCATAGAAAACCCAGCTCATTCTCCCTCTCACTGCCAGATTGGCAGTTGACTTTTCACTGGATTCTAATGCAAGCTTGCAAAGCCATAAACTCACTCCCCACCTCGCTTTAAGCCCTCTGCTACTAAGTCAATGCTGGGTCATTAAACTTTCCCAATAAATTATGAATCGCCACTGTTCTGTTGTCTGCTAATTTGATCCACTTTCCCTGCCACTTACAAGAGTGTCTCAGCCCAAAGTGGTTCCTTTTAATTTAATTTTAAAATGTAATCTCTTAATTTGCAGGATTTAAATGAGCCTGACGGTTCAGGATTTCCTGCTCCACCTTATTCTGCAGCTTTCCCTCCTCCAGCAGGGAATGCTGGGATTCCTCATGGTGCTTCAGCTGCTTCCTTTGGACTTGTGGTAGGTGTTTAAATGTTTTTCAAAGCATAAATGCAGAAGAAGAATACAAGTTCATTCCTTTTTACAGTAATTTCATAATGTTTACTGTTGGGTGCTCGGGTACATGTAGTCCACTGCAGTGGACATGCTTGTAACTTTAAAAAAATAAATAAAAAAAAAACAAGTTGAACGCTTTTTTCATGTCTTGAGAAAAATAAAAAACACTTGATCAAGTCTTTTTATAATTCATGCATCAGAAGGTTAAACATACTTATCAGTGATCATTAAGTTACAAATGTTTTCTTTTTTTTTCTCTACAGGTATACCAAACAAAACATGAGGAAACAAACATTTCTCAGCCTGGGGTATAATAAGACACATTGAATTATTTGTCTTTTAAGCTTAAAAGCTAACTGGTTAATATGAATTTGTAATGATTTGGACCTTTTTCAGTCAATCCCAAAAACAATTATTCTTTTTTTTCTTATCCTAATCACTGTTTTTAGATTGTACTTCGAGCTTCAGAGCAATCAGCTCCATCTTCATCTTTTGGTTACAACGCTCTGCCTTCAGACAATCAGCCAAAGTTTGAGGTGAGAGGATCAGTGCTGAGCAGTCAAAGGTTAAAGATTACTTGCAAATCCTTGCTGTAAAAGGTTAGAGTTTGCAGAAAATTATAATGAAACAAGCTTTAGCTGTCAACGGAACAGTTGCCTTCCTGCTTGCATTTTCCCTTTAAATATAAATGATTGATAAACAGTTTTTCTCTTTGTGCTGCTCCACAGGCATCAACACATGAGGTTAAGAATATCTATCAGCCTCAGGTACACTAATCCATTACAAAAAATGTGTCATTCAAATTTGTCTTTCAAACTTTGGGAACAAAAATTGATAATCAGTTTTTGGACAAGTTGATTTTAGTTACAGCTGATCCTCATCACTATATCTGTTTTTTTTTCTCTTTTTTTGTATCAAACACTCATTGTAGGTCACATCTGGAGCTTTGGAGAAATCTGCTCCATCTTCATCTTTTGGTTACAACTCTCTGTTGTCAGACTCTCAGCCAGTGTTCATAGTAAAAGGACTAAGCTCCACTTTTTATCTTCCTCTCAGTACAGAAATCTGTTTTACAGATGGTTATACATCAGACAAGATTAACTTTCTGTAAAAAAAAAGAATTATAATACTTTAACCCATGGTCCATTAAGAGTCAGTATGACTAAGGACTTGGTGCTGAGGTTTAATTGTATTTAAAAAAGACTCTGACTGTTCAAAGTTCTGCACATCATTGGAAAGTTGAATGGAGGTAATAAAAAAAAGTTTAAGAAAAAAGATAAACAAGCCACAGTGATAACTGTGGATGATTGGATTAATCAGATATGAACTACAGTCTGAGTCAAAGCTTCAGGAAGTTGGATATATCCAGAAAATGGACTCCTCCAACACTTACCTCAAAGGTTGCTTTATTTGCTAAAATACTCAATCAAAGCAAACAATTACTGCTACTACTACTACTGCTACCACTGATTGCTGCATCACAATTTTGCATTAATGATCCACACCAAAGAAATTCATGTCTATGGTGTTCATTTTTTATATTCTGACATTTTTAAGATGCTTTTGTGTGTATATTGTGTGAAATTGTATTATACTTTATTTGGGGCTTATAAAAAAGTTTATTGTCTGGAAATATTTCTTCAAAGTCTTTGAGTTGTTTCTTGCAAAAATCCTTATCTTGAGGTGTTGTACCAAATATATTGTTCACGATTGATTTATTAAACAAATGAAATGCTCCAATGTTTCTGGTTTGAATTTTATGAAGAGTGTTTTAAATCCAATTCAAATGTTTGACAGTTTCTTAATTTTTGCAATTAATTAAAAGGATTATGATGCAGAAAAACATTGCTTTTACAATACAATTACTTTAAAATACTGTCAATTTTTAATACAGCACCAAAGGCAAAGTGTTTACTTAGAGCTCTTAGTAAAATTCTGGTTTAAGTTACAAACCTTGATCTTGGCTTATTCTTACAGTTTCTTCAAATATAAAGTAAAAATCATGTTTCAAATCAAGTGTACACATCTATGATTTTTAAGTCTTATTTGTGCATAAAAAATGTTCCCACACATGGTACCAGGACACAGAGAAAGAAAATATGTATCTTACATCTTTTTCTGTTTCACTTACTATCTGATTCTGAAAAAAAAAGCTGTATTTTGTAAAACTATTGGCTTCTCTCCACATCTGCCAACCAGGGCTCTAAAACCTTTAATGCAATACGCCTTTTGGGCCAGTTTCTTACTGACCAAAACCCAGCAAAATCCATCACAACTGATTGGAAAAATGCCCTTTTTTCCATGTTTTTGAGGCATTTAATATAAAATGTATTTAAACATTCATACTAAATATATCTCTTAACTTTTTACAATCATTTAATTACAACTGAAATATATATTTTCTAATATGACCATTTTAACTTCTTTCTATTTTTGACAGCAGCTAAAAGAAGTTCCTTTCAAAATAAAATGCACCATGTGTCACAGAAGGTCCTCCTGCTGCTGCAGCAGATTCACTTGACCTAAAACTGCAAGAAATCTAAGTCATAATGTCATACAAAGAAAAAATATTCTCAAATTGAAATATGTGCAACGTTTTGAATTATTATGTGTGTTCGCACAGATCAGTGTGTTGTAGTTGTAAGTCTTAGTCAAAAGAGTTACAATGGCATGGAGCAACAAGTGGGTGTGTGTTTGTTTTGGCTGAGGTCAGTTTGAGCAAAAACTAGAAATTACTGGCAGACCTGAATGCAGCAATAGTGAGCTCTTATTGAAAGCACATGAGTGTGGGAATTCTATGCAGCAGTGAAAGGATGCACTTTGTACTACAATGTATGTGACTACTAAATCTGTGCGATAAAGTCCGTTTTAAATAAATGTTTGAACTAACTGTATGGAATGGATGTTTGTGGTAGCCAAGTGTGGAGGGAGGCAGACACTTAAAAGTAGTGAGTTTTTCAACTTTTTTATCCTAATTATCAGTGCTTATCTGTTTAAGGAAGTGGGGAAAATGTCAACGTTTTAAATAGATATTATTCACAATCTAAATTCAAAAGAGCTAATGAGAAATCTAGCAGCATTTAAGTGCATCATAAGGAGTCTCAATTCTGATCTGTGTGAAAATGTGGTTTTGTTTGTGTGTATCTGGCGATTGGTGCATACTATTTTAAAATCTGTATGCGTAGGAGCTGTTTGGAATTAGTAGTTTGAAACTGCTTTAATTTCAAGTTGTGCATCGGTTTTTTTTGTTTTTTTTTTTGTACGTTTTTTATATTTAAGTGTAGGCCAGCAAGTGAATACTCAGTTGCAAGTACACACAGTTACACACAATATGTATTATATGCCTTCCTTCAGAATGGTGCTCCTCACATCCTGTCAAAGAGCTGCAGCGGTTGGAGAGTGAGGCATCAAGAAAGATTTCTGCTCAAAGGAAACTTACAAATTGTTCAAAACAAAAACAGGAAGAAAACCTGCACATATGTGCTGCTTTGTCTTTTAAAATGTACTGTCGATATAAAGTGCAATGCTTTTCAATGTCTTTCCAGGCACCACCAGGTTTTTTTTCTTCCGTCTTTATGAGTTATGGCCCACAGCAGCAGTCCCTGACTGCAAGGACCATATTGCTTTTGCAGTTGCAAACATTTCTGCGCCTTTGAGTCAAAATTTGACCCCCATCACATGCACTAAAACTCACCAAAATGTGGACACACCTAGGGAGAATTGAAAACGAATTTTTGGCATACTGACCCCCCCACCACCAAGGTGATGATTTGTAGCAAAGTGTGCAACTTAGCAATTTTCCCACTTTTCCATGATATGGGAAAATAACACTTTGGCTATTCTGATTTTCACAAAATTTCAGAAACATGCCGCCAGCTGAAGTCTAAAACCACCACGGAAGTTTCATTGGCCTTTGACCTTGGGAAGAGGCCGCCATCTTGAATTATTCTTAAAAAAAGCACCTTTAGTACCATCCAGTCTTGTAACACACAGGTCAATGTAATAACTTTTTCTGTAGGTACCTCAACATTTCTGAAATTTTTATTATTATCTAAAAGATACTGGCTGTTCAAAGTGCTGCAAATTGTTGGTAAATTGAATAGAGGCCAAAAAAATGATTGGAATTATTCATTCATTCATTCATTTTCCAATCCGCTTTATCCCTTTCGGGGTCACGGGGTTGCCGGAGCCTAACCCGGCTACTCATGGGCGAAGGCAGGGGACACCCCTGGACTGGTCGCCAGTCTGTCGCAGGGGCTGATACTACAGGCACTACAGCCTGAGTCAGAGCTTCAGGAAGCTGGATATATTCAGAACGTGGACACCTCTAACACTCCTTACCTCAAATGTTTTATTAACAGCTGAAAGCCGGCAGAGGTAAAAAGAGGTCATCCTCTGATCAGAAAATAACAGGT
This sequence comes from Adrianichthys oophorus, assembly GCA_036245035.1. Taxonomy (NCBI): domain Eukaryota; kingdom Metazoa; phylum Chordata; class Actinopteri; order Beloniformes; family Adrianichthyidae; genus Adrianichthys; species Adrianichthys oophorus. Next base: position 9,692,836 of record BSAI01000162.1, read on the forward strand.
TTGGTTCCCGCCTTGCCTGCCCACAAGTCGAAATGTCCAAAGGCAGGACTGGTGGTCATAGGTTGACACCTATGGCAGTGGAGCTGCCAGTAGTGTGTGAACGTGTGTGCGCATGGGTGAATGGGACGGTGACTGACAAGATAGACAGTAAAAGCGCTATATAAGCAGACACTTTATACTGTTTTTACCATTAAATCAGTCTACCATTTTGAAACATTTCTGAGATGCTTCTGCATGTGTTTTGTATGAAATTATACTAGTTTTATTTGAAGATATAAAAAAGTTTACTATCTGGAATTAATTGTTCAATGTGCTTGTGTGTTTTCTTGTCAAATTGCTTTTATCTTGAGGAGTTTGTATCAAACTTTTTTTAATGATTGATTTATTAAACAAATGCAATTCCCCATGGTTTCTTCTTTGTATTTTTCTGAAGTGTTTTAAATTAAATTTAAATGTTTCACAGATTCTTAGTTGCAATTAACTAAAAACAATTATTGTAGACCTATTATTGGTAATAATAACTAAGTTTTACAAAGAAAATGATTGCTTTTACAAAGCAATGACATTTAAAGAATTATTAAAGAAAAGTGCAGAGAAAAATTGTTTACCAGACCTCTTATAAGGAAAATCCTATTATTTTTACATATCTGGATTCTTACTTATATTTAAAACATAATCTCTTTATTTCAGGATTTATATGATCCTGAAGGTTTAGGATTTTCTGCTGAACCTAATCCTGCAGTTTTCCCTCCTCCAGCAGGGATGCAGCTTTCCCCTAGATAAGATATGATGATTTAATATTTTTGGGGATATCTTGTGATATCTAGTTATTTTCAAACCAATTGCTGATTGGATGATGATATCCAGTATCACTTCATGCCAAATAACTTTCAGTTGAAATGATGGATAAATGTTACTGTCCAATCAATAAAGTCCAATAGTTCCTACCTCGTCCGGTTTCTTCCTTTTTTTTCATTTTTTATACATTTCAATTTGAGTGCTGAAAATTACTTTTGTTTTCCGAAAAGTTTAGTTTTTATTTATTTACTTTTTTGTAACTGTGGTTTTGTTTTTTTTTATTTTGCTTTGAATTCTAAAATGTTTTTTCCCCCTTTTTTAATAGTTGTAATCTTTCATATGTTTTAGCTCTGAGTAATTTATTGGTATGATTTGCACTTCAGGGCCTCTGTATTTTTCTGATGATGGAGGAATTTTATTTAAAAGATTAAAACTGCATTTCTGAGTAATTATTTGATAATTTTTTTGTGGATTGGGAGCAGACAAAAATGCAGTTGGAAAAAGCTTCCAGGTGTGATGTATAAACTACTACGGAAAGCCACAAGCTCGCTGCTCTGCTCCATTCTGATGCATCCACTAAGATGTTTTTGTTTTCATTATTTGCATAGTAAAAATAAATATGAGGTCTTTGGAACTGATGACCAATAAACTTGATCTTGATTTAATGGGTTTTTACCTTTATTTTTCTACTGTGCTCTACTGTCACTTGACTACCGTTGTGATTGCTGCAGTACGACTAATTAGATCAAACCGCATAATTACATTTTGCAGTGTGTGGTGGATGCGACAGCGACCTCTAGTGACAGGATTTGTTTTTATGAAAGTACACATGTTATAAAACTGATTTTATGATTATATTTCAATAAAATAACTATATTGTCAACATATTTAGAGGGATGGATATTCACAAAAGAATGTGAATCGTCCTTGCGGAGGGATATGTGATGCGGCCCGGGCATTGGTCGTCCTTGGGTGTGGTCTAAGTCGTGTCTGTGAGCGGACAGTTCTTTGAACATTTAGTAAACAAGGGACGTTCTAAAATCGTCGTTGACGCGAGCAAATTCTTTTGGTAAACTGCAGGACAGCACAGTTTCTAAAGTTTTTACAGATTTCTGTTCTTCAGAGCAACTGCACCTAAAATTTGTAGAAGTGAATAAGCTGCTTGAACGAGCAGCGATCATTATTCTAGTCCGGTTGTGCAGAAGTGAAGAACAGAACACCGTGATAACATGACCGGGAGGACCAAGAACCTTCAAACACAATTTTAAAGTTTGTTTTTAGTTACGCGTGACCAATCCAGGTGCTGCGTCTCTTTCCGCAGATCATGTTTTTGACTTTCTTCACCGTTTTTTATGTCCTCTTTGGTGAGTTCTGATCTTACTTTGCATTACTCGTAATCATTTACACAGGGTTAGTTAGTTTTGCCTTTACACTTCTTTTAATTTCCACAACATATACACCTCCAACAGTAACAACACATGAGGTGTCACTCATAGTCCTTATAGTCCAAACTTCTGCAGATTTGAAGTACCTTCATATAACAGGTGTGCCTGCTGTTTAAATGTTCAAAACATTGCTAGATGCAAACTACAAAATCCAGCTAAAACACAAACAAACAATAGATGATAAATCAACAGGTTTTATGAGTACTGAGAGCATTGCCTTACAAGGAGTTTATATACAAACTCAAGCATGAACAGTCCTGACAGGTTTTCTCCTATTGCTTCATGTGTGCAGTTTCTGATCTAATTAGGACTCTGATTCAAATTTCATCAAATGCAATTAGATTTCAACCCGAGGCCATGGTGAAGAGTGAGCTGTGTCAGAAAGCAAAGCTCCTAATTTAAGAGTCGACCTTTTTTTTCAAATAGTCCCCTAAGGTCGTTAGGTCATTGAAAGAGAACAACATCCTGGACACAAGCAACTAAAATGAGCTGGCAGCTGAAATGGACACTGCCTTAGAGATGAAGAGAGGCGCCGGTCCAGATGCCTCCTGGACTCCTCCCTGGGGAGGTGTTACAAGCATGTCCCAATGGCCGGAGACCCCAGTAAACTCCTTGGGCATGTGCTGTAGCGACTACGGCACATCTCTTGATTGCCCTGGGTCCCTCTTGGAATAGAGGAACTGAAGGAAGTGGCTGGAGAGAGGGAAGTCTGGACATCTTTACTTGGACTGCTGCCCTCTCGACCCGGTCCAGGATGAGAAGAAGAAAATGGATAGATAGATGGTTTTAGTATCAAGTTTAGAAAAGTTCCTCACATTTGTTATGTCCATGTCCCTATTATTATTCATTTCTCTGTCTCTCTATTGTTCTGCTTTAGGTTCTTCCTGTGGTTTTCCGAGCAAAGAAGTGTGCTATGGCGACAGTGTGGAAATAAGTCTAATTTTAACTCATTTTTACGGATGGTCACTGTATTTCTATCCAATAGCAGGAGGACCAAGAACATTACTGCTGGAAAATCAAGAAGTAAGTAGTGAGAAGTTTGTCTAGACCTTCCAAGGTTAGTTTTTGTTCATAACTGTTTGTTTTTACCTCCTCTTAGGCCAAGGATCCACGACTCAAATTGTCCTCTTCCTCAGCAACATTGACACAGTTGACTGAAAGAGATAATGGATATTTTGTTACAAAAGGCCCTAGTGGACAAAACTTAAATCTACTTTCACTGACAATCTTGGGTGAGAACTTCCCAATCGTTGCATTCCTTTTCTGTTAAGTGATAATTTATTTTTACTAAACACTATAAAACTGAACCGTTGCAGTCAAAACAAACAACACTTGAATTTTTTTTCAAAACCTATTTAACAACATACATTCCAGAGTTACTTAAAGTGTAATAATCATTTGTAGGGTTTTAAGCACCAAAATATACAAGCTATTATAACTATTTTATTAAAACATCATGCTAGAGATTTAATGAAGTTTGAAATGTCTAACTGATCAAACAGTCCTTTTGAAATCAAACTGTAGTTACAGATTAACATCATTCAACTGTACTATTTCTCCATTGTCTGCATTTTCTTTCAGATTGTTCTTCCGACATGTCATTGTTTTACGGGCAACAGATGATGCACAATGTTCCTAGCAATGCTGAACTCTTGGAGTTCACCCCCTTTGACAGATTAGACCAGCCTCAGCATCTGTGGGATCGTGCAAACCCTCACAGCAATCATGGAGTACGGGGGAAAGTGACATCAGGCTTGTTAAGGATTTCCAAAGTCACCCAGGAAGACAATGGCTACTACAGCTTTAGACAAAAAGACAAATCTATTGCGTTGCGACTACGGCTCACTGTCCAAGGTGATGCTTGGAGAATAATGAAAGCTGTGTTTGTGACAGTCCTCTGCACAAGTCAATATGTTGTTATAAAATTAAAATATTCCCTCTGACAGAAAGGACCAGTAACTACGACAGTGAGGAAAACACGAGCATCTTCCTTCCATTTCCTTCGGAGCATGGAGACTGGACTGTCACTTTTACGCCACTGCACAGAGAAGAAGAAATAAAAATCATCAAAGGAGGAAGAGAGGTCATGAACAATAACCCTTTATATCAAAAAATGACTATTGAAACCCATGGCATAGATCTTTGTTGCTTAAAATATGAAGATGCTGGCATCTTTAAGTTCAGAGACCCTGGAGGAAATCTGGCTTTGGTTACGAAGCTGCACATTACTAGTGAGTCAAATCGCATTCTTTATAAACTAGGAAAATCACTGTTCTTTTGTCCTCGCAAATTTATATTGTTTTTTTCTCCCTTAATATTTATGCTTTCAGAATCTCATCATGCAATAACATATGCAATTGTGTTTGTCGTGGTTGTCCTTGGGGTTCTCATCTGCTGCTGTTGCTGTAGTAAAAAGTGCTGCTGTAAAAAAGAAAAACCTCCTTCTGAGGAGGCTCCGCCAGCAACAAAACCTAATGTGTATTATCATGTAAGTATTGATTTGAAAACGTCTCAACACAATGATTGCTTTTATCTTTCCTTTAAAATGTAGTCTCTTACTTTCAGGACTTAAATAAGCCTGCAGGTTCAGGATTTTCTGCTCCACCTTATTCTGCAGCTTTCCCTCCTCCAGCAGTGAATGCTGGGATTCCTCATGATGCTGCAGCTGCTTCCTCTGGACCTGTGGTAGGTGGAATAACAGCTGGTTGAAGTGTGGGATGCACCTTTTAAAAAATGTAGGGGTTAATTATGGTAACAAAAAAAAACAAAAAATAGTAACAAATGTAAAGATTCTAAGGATCATAGCAAAATAAATATGAGTTGTTCTTAATCTAGGATTCATTTTTATAACATTTCCACCAAATGATTTGTTTTAATTTGCAATATTTTATGTCCAGCTCTTTTTAGGAGCTGAGACTTAATTTTTTTCTGGCCTTTTGCAACAACTTGATTCTTGTTTAGTCAGTCTGCTGTAAATTTCTTGTTCTTGTTGGTTTAATGTCCCTCAGTACTTGTATTTACTTATTATAAAAAATATATAATCTATAAAATCAAAACAGTGAATTAAAGAATAAAAACTTGCAACAAATAATAGTAAAACAAGCTTTACATTGTGGGGAATAGTAGTCCTGCTTCTTGGATTTTTTATTTTCCTGAAAAACTCATCAGTGATCAATACAGTCTCCATTTTTTTTTTTGTTTCTCTACAGGTATACCAACCAACACATAAGGAAACAAACATATTTCAGCCTGAGGTACATTTTGTAATATTTGTCTCTTAAATCAAACACTCTGTAGATCACACCTAGAGCTTCAGAGCCATCAGCCCCATCGTCATCTTTTGGCTTCAACCCTCTGTCTTCAGACTCTCAGCCAGTTTTTGAGGTGAAAGGACTGACTGCCACCTTTAATTAGTGTTGACCTGTCAAAGTATGATTTTCAGTGCAGTGTTTGCAGCAAGTTTTAAACTGTCCTGCATTTTCCCTTTTATTATCAGTAAAAATAATCAGTTTCTATTGTCTCTATTGTACCTTCACAGAAACACCAACCAACATATGAGATAAAGAAGAACTCTCAGTCTTGGGTACACTAACAGATTACAGGACCTTTTGTCACCTGCCCTTATTTACTGTTTGTGTTTTTGTTCTCTTCTTTAAAACACTCATTGTAGGCCGTAACTGGAGCTTCAGAGCCATCAGTTCAATCTTCATCTTTTGGTTACAACCCTCTGTCTTCAGACTATCAGCCAATGTTTGAGGTGAAAGGACTGAGCGCCACCTTGAATTAGTGTTGACCTGTCAAAGTATGATTTTCAGTGCAGTGTTTGCACAGCTGGCAAACACTGCAATCTTGAACACCAGAGAGGCAGCTTATGCCTGTTGGTTTACCTAAACTTAAGCTGTAAATTTCATGTGTGCCATCAACTACCAGCAAGTACTTACTGTGAAAGTTTATAGTCTATAAGCTGAAGAAAAAATGTAATTAGAGCAAAGCAAGTTTTAAACTGTCCTGCATTTTCCCTTTTATTATCAGTAAAAATAATCAGTTTTTCTCTGTTTGTACCTTCACAGACACACCAACCAACATATGAGATAAAGAAGAACTCTCAGTCTGAGGTACACTAACAGATTACAGAAAATTTGTATTTTAAATGTGAAAAATGATGTAAAATTGTAAATTTGCCCTTATTTACTGTTTGTGTTTTTGTTCTCTTCTTTAAAACGCTCATTATAGGTCGTACCTGGAGCTTCAGAGACATCAGCTCCATCTTCATCTTTTGGTTACAACCCTCTGTCTTCAGACTATCAGCCAATGTTTGAGGTGAAAGGACTAAGCTACAACTTTGATCTTCCTCTCAATACAGAAACCTCTTCTACAGATGTTTATAAGTCAGATAAAATTAACTTTTTGTGAAGAAAAAATAAAGAATTATAGTGCTCTTACTCATTAAATCAAACTTTATTTATAAAGCACCTTTCATACAACAGAAAGTGCTTTACAGGCTTTAAAAAATTACAAATAAAATGAATCCATGGTTCATTGAGGGTAAGTATGGCTACAGACTTGGTGCTGGGGTTACTCTTCAAGCAGACTGTAGAAATGCTTTCATTTACACTGTGATAACACAGAGTCACGATTTGTAAAGTTGCAATCAAATGGTGATAATAAGTGCACTGATATATATATATATATAAATATATGTGAGTTATACCAGTAAAAAAACATAGCCATAAACTATAGTGTCAGGAATTCTGCAAATGTAATCTGCAGCAATTAGCTAGTGAAGAAGATTACAATTTGGATTTGGAAATGGTTTATTTCAAGCAGGCAAGAATAACACATATGTAACACGATCAATCAACAAAGATTTACATCCCTAAAAAACATGTCACACATAGAATAACGAGGCATCAAAAGATGCCTAGTTGACTGCTTGAAATATATAAAATCCCACCCCGACTCGACCAGCATATGCAGAAAAAAGAATCAGTGATGTGAATGAGTCTCAAACACAAATAAGTATTAAAAATCAGAAAAGTCGTTTATTGAATACAATGAATACAATACAATGCTTCTGCTTTTAATGTATGAACTATTTAGCATGCTTATCTGTACATGCTTGCCTTTGAATTGTGAGGCCTTTGACTCTGTAAACTTTTGAGTGAAATTTTGTGGACTTTCAGGGAGACAGGTCAGACTTTTCTTTTTTGTTTCATTGGAGGTCAAATAGATCATTTAACATTTTAGTTAGTTCTGTTTTGTTTATTATTTTGGCCTTGGCTCACCCTGAAGTGAAATGCTTTATTTTTCTTTTATCTTTACATGTGGGACAATAAACCCTTCAATGATCAGTAAACTGTCTTTTGCAGCTTTATTTAGTATTTTTGGTGGTTGGAGAGCTGACTTATTGGTGTCTGGGTTTCTTTCTTTCTGTTTTATTTTATGCCCTGCAGCCCTAAACACAAGTTTCATTACAGTGTAACACTGATAAAGTATGATACATAAACAAAAAGATTAAAAACAAAGGTGCGTACACAAAACTAAGCCTTGTTTGATTATGACAACAATCTAAATTATGCATAAATTTCTGTTTTTTCCCCCTAAGAGGTTGTAACTTTATTATTTACTCCACTGTAGATTTTTTATGAATGAGAGAAATCCTTGGTTTCTTCCTGAATCAACATACCAATCCTTTATATTTATGTACATACTTTAAGTATATTTGTATTTGTGACTGCCATGGGTGTCCTTGGGGTTCTCTACTGTTGATGTAAAGCGTGGTGCTGTAAAAATGAAAAGGCTCCTTCTCCAAATACTCAAGACAGCAGCAGAGACTATAGTTTATGATCATGTAAGTAGTTATTTGAAAATATCTCAGCACAAAGCGATTCTTTTTATGTGATCCTTTAAAATGCAAGTTCCTAATTTCAGGGTTAAATGAGCCTGCAGGTTCAGGATTTTCTGCTCCACCTCATCCTGGAGCTTTCCGTCCTCCAGCAGGGATTCCTCATGATGCTGCAGCTTCTTTCTCCGGACCTGTGGTAGGTGGTATAACAACTGGTTGAAGTGTGGGATGCACCTTCAGAAGAGACTTGGGATTGGCTATGGTAAAAAGACAAGTATCTTAGTATGGTAACATAACCAAGACGAGTCTGTCTTGATTTAGAGTTTTGTTTTTTGTTTTTGACTTGCATCAAAGTATTTTCTTAGTTTCTAAAGTTTTATGTCCAGCACTTTTTGGGAAAGTTGAGAGCTGAGTCTTAACTTCTTCTGGTTTTTTTCAACAACTTGATTCTTGTGTAGTCAGTCAGTCAGGTTTTCATCTGCTCCTGATCCAACAGGATTTTAAAAAGGAAACACTCAGAAATACTGTTTTAATCTTAGATTACTTTGCATATGTCCTCCATCATGAGAAAAAATGCTACAAGAACATGTTAAAAACACCAAAAGCATGACTTTCATTGAAGTGGTCTTTAAAAATGGTATCAGTGATCAATAAGTTTGACATTTTCTCTTTGTTTCTCCACAGATATAACAATCATCATGTGAGGATACAAACTTCTGAGGTGCATTAATACACCATCCATTTTTTTTCATTATTTGTAGGAAATATGAGTTGTTTGGAATCAACAACCTACTCTTAATTAACTACATTTTACCTTAATTTATTTATTTGTTTTGCTGTGTTCTACTGTCACTTGACAACTGTTTTTATTGTTTCTGTACAACTATATTGGGCGGGGGGAGAGAAAGAAGGGGGCAATAGTTAGTAGTATGTGGTGGATGACAGTGATCCCTAGGGACAAATTAATATTTTATGAAGGCGAATATTTCTACCAAACACATGATACACATGGTATAAATACAGATTATTTCATGAGATTTTTTTTTTCCAAAAACAACAATAGGGTCAACATATTAAAAGGGTTGGAAATTCACAAAAGAAAAGGAAATCGTCTTTGCAGAGGGAAATGTGATGCTGTCAGAGCGTTTGTGATCTTTGGGCGTGGTTTGTGTCGTTGGTGTGAACAGAGATTTCATTTTACATTCAGAAACAAAAAGCATTCCAAAAATTGTCTTTGGGCATTTTCTCGCATGTAAACTGCAGAAAAGCACTTTTTGACAGATTTCTGTCCTACAGAGCAACTGGACTTTAAATGTTGTAGAACTGGAGAAGCTTCTTGAACGAGCAGTGATCTCTTTTTGATCAGTATCTTGTCTATTTGAACTGAAGAGCAGAACACCGTGGGATTATCTCTGATATCTCTACTACTTGGAGGAGCAAGAATGCAGACACGTTTTTAAAGTTGTTTTCTGAGTCACGTGACTGATTCACATGCCCATCTCTTTCCTCAGGTCATGTTTCTGACTTTCTTCACAGTTTTTTATGTCCTCTTTGGTGAGTTCGGATCTTTTTTTTAAACTATCTTTTAGCAAAGACTGGTTTTGGTTTGAAGGATAGCAGAAAACAGAACACTTTTCAAAAAACATTTTTAATTTACACAAGGTTAGTCTTTTCTTTACAGTTTTTTGCCCCATTTTTGCTGCACCTGTAATGTCAGATTGGGGTTGCGAGGGGTTATAGATCAGGTTAGACAGGAATCTCTGTGAATCATGACGTTTCCAGATAGCATTGGAATCTGTAGTGAGAGCAGGGAGCAGTTGGAGGAACATCGAGGTGGAGGTTTGCTCTGGAAAGGAGGGGAATGAAGGTCACCTGCAGTGAGACAGAGTACCTGTGTGTGTATGAGAGGAACTCAAGGTAAACATTATGGTTACAGGGAGCAGAGGTGAAGAGGGTGGAAGACTTATAGTACTTAGAATCAGCAGCCCAGAGATACGGAGTTAGGCATGTGCAAGCAAGTCAGGATGTGTGGAAGGTTTCTTTTTGATGTGTAACAAAAAAAAGTGTCAGGAAGAAATTGTATTTATTTATCTTACACCACCTAAAGGATTTAGGCATAAAGTTGGGTTTCATTTTAATAATTATGTAACATTTACCCCCTGAATCAGTCCGTAGAGCACTGTGTGATGCACACAGCAGCCACCAGGCTGGTCATGTGGGAGCTTGTGTGTGTGTGGTCTATGTTAAATCACTGTGCTTACATGCTGATGTATTTCTGCTTATACTTCTATCTATGCCGTTCTACTGCGACACAGATCGAAGACGCTTGATTTTTGACATCATTCCTGTACCCATTAAGTCATGGTTATTTAATAACCATTTATGCTTAAATGCTCAAAAGCCAAAGACAGTGATTTTTGACCCAGATGACGAAATGCCTTCCATCAAAAAATGTAATACAAATAAAACAAGTTCGAAGCTTTCCTGCATTTTTCCATTTAATATCAGTAATTAAAAAACTGTTTTTCTTTTTGTATTTCTTCACAGTCATACCAACCAACACTGAATATTAAGAATATTTCTCAGCCTGAGGTACACTAATAAATTACAACAAATTGCCTCTTAAACTTTAATAATTTGCAATAGTTTGTATTGACATGGACTTTTTGTCACTCGCTTTTCATTACTGTTTATGTTTTTGTTCTCTTCTTTAAAACGCTCACTGTAGGCCGTAACTGGAGCGTCAGAGCAATCAGCTCCATCTTCATCTTTTGGTTACAACCCTCTGTCTTCAGACTATCAGCCAATGTTTGAGGTGAAAGGACTAAGCTATAACTTAGATCTTCCTCTCAGTACAGAAACCTCTTCTACAGATGTTTATAAGTCAGATAAAGTGATCTTTCTATAACAATAAAAGTGCTTTATACAAATAAAATATAGCAGTGAATATTTTAAATACAACTAATTATATTAGTTGGAGAACAAGTTGAGTTAGAAGTGTCTGTTAACAGATGTTGGCCACTAAAGTGTTGATCTGTCAAAAAAGGCCACTTGAGCCATGAAATCATTTTTGTAAGAAATAAAGAATGAGATATTTAATACTATGATGCTTTTCTTTTTTAAATAAAAATTAGTTTGGGACTATTTTATTTTGAGTTTCATACTCAAGCAGTGGACAATAGTCAGACAATGGAGTAAAAATAATACAGCCGTGGTGCAGAAGTAGAGCAGTTGACGTTTGATCAGAGGATTGCAGGTTCAATTCCTGCCCTGTCTGTCAAAGGGGCTTTGGGCAAAACACTGAACTCCACATAGCTCCTGGTGGCTGATGTTGGTGAAAGACAGCAAAACTGCTATCAATATATATATATATATATATATATATATAAGCAGTTTGGGTTATGAAGCAAGGTAGAAAAGCAATATTCACCTTAGCTGGAGTGACAGAATGAAGAATGAAAGCTGTTTGTGAAGAAAAACAAACTCTACTTTAATATTTTAACTCTTAATAACTGGAAATCATATTAAGATATAGCAAAATGAAATGCAAAAATACGTTTTAATTATCTTTAAATGGATAAAGTAAAAACAAAAGTTTAAATTTGTGAAAACCTAATCTTTGCTTTTGGACCCATTTAAATCCTTTTTATGTTAGGAAATAAAAAAGATGTGTATCATTTAGGGAAAAGTACCACATTTATTTCAGTTTTTCTTTTTTCTGTCTTATTTGACCTTACACGTTACCATTTTTATTTCTGACTCACTTCAGAAGGCACTTTGTAAACCAAATGGTTAAATTCTAAATAAATAGCTAATTAAATACTGTTCTTTTTAAATCATGCTTGATCAAAGTTAAGTTTCTTCTCATCTGGAATTGAACAAAAAAAATTGATTATTTAAAAATCTGAAGGATTACTTTATTTTCCCCACATTTCACAGATATGGAAATCGTTAGTGTTTCCACTTTCCCAGCCTGCATTTTTCCAGTCACTTCTTCTCTACTGCCTTCAGTCGACCCTCCAGGTTCCTCAGTCGGTTCTCCACTGCAGAATGTTTGTTAAAGTCTGAAGTGTAGAGACTCAGCAGGACGCATGTCAGCACCAGGCCGCCCAGTCGAAACGCTGTGGCGTCTGTGGAGGCGCTCTTGTCCAAAACAATCAGTCCGAAAACCCAAAGCGCCAAGACGGTTTTCACCGTCCAGAACACGTGCTTCAGCACGCTGATCAGCAGACGGAGAACGACGGTCAGCAGCCAGTAACCGATGAGGCAGACCAGACCCCACTGGGCAACGGCAGTCACGCCCTCAGGAGTGAAACGGGGCAGCGTTAGTGCAGCTGTGAAGAAGAGAAACCATGCTCAGGAAAGACTTGATTTGTGAGAATGGAACTAAAAAGACAAGCACACAAAAGGAGTGGCAGACAAGTTGCCCTGAGGGGGAGCTGCATATCTCCGCTTGCAACTTTCAACTTTTATTGCTCTGCACTGTGGACGTGCAGGAAAAGCTGAAAGCAAGGGTCATCCTCATGCCCACCATCAAATCCTGTGACCCTGAGGATCTCTGTGACGTAAACAGCAATGACATTCAGGCCGCTGGCAGCTCCTTCAGCCAAGAAACGGATCGCAGTCTGTAAAACCTGTGGGTGGAAACATATTTTACTTTATTGCATGAAACAAAAATGAAGCGAGTCAGCATTCTGCACACGGGAAAAAACACTGGGCAGAGAAATCCAAACAGATAAAGTGACATTTGGTGCAAAGCCAGTCGACAAATACTTCTGAGTGAAAGGGCTTCACCTTATGTTTGACTTGAACAAAGAGCTGTGCATGAGTGACAGCGGCAAAGCCTCTTTCGCTTTCTATTAAGATTCTCTCTTCTTGCCCTGCCAACACACACAAACCAACACTCCGGCGCCCCACAGCCTTGTCCTGCAGGGTCAAGGGTAACCCAGTGTAGCACCCGGATCTTATCTGCACCTGTTGCTCTCCACACGAGAACTGTCCAGTCTCAAAGTGGGCCTCCAGCATCTGTCACGCCATGATGGGAGTGTTCGGCTTACTTGAAAACACACCCCATGTTCATTTTTTATTTGCATGGCATAAAAACAAAGAAGACACACAAAGGCAGCTCTGAGCGCTACAGGTTCTGTCAATTTGATGAATAACTTGAAGCCCTTGAGTCTGCAGAGCATGCATTACTAGTTATTTGATAAATTCAAGTTATATTCTTTCAAAATAAATCTCATTGGGTTGCATATTGAGTCACGTGTTTTGGATATTAAGCTTATCAGCTTGCCAGCACACACAGGAGCTCTCATTTTCACTAATTTGGTTCCAGCATGCAAATATGGCGACACCTTCACTGTGTCTGCGCTCCTGTAAGGTCTGCTCCAGGTACAGGTGTGCCAGGAGTTGAAGGGTTTGATGAAAGCATCTACAGGGGTCTTACCATGCTCACTGAATGGATGTTCTCCTGACCAAGAAGTGACTCAAGAAACAACACAGCCCTCTGAGGAG
>BSAI01000162.1:9706447-9768947 GCA_036245035.1 Adrianichthys oophorus
GAAAATGAGAGGATCAGGAGGATTAGAGGAGCAGTTTGTGAGAGGTTGAGAAGTGAAAGGAGCTGGAGATTAGTAATCAAGTATATTAAATCAAAACCGAGACAACATGGAGGACAATGGTTCTCTGCACCTCCACAGCTGATTGGATCACGGTGGTTCCCAGCACCGACTCCGCGTGCCGCTGGATCTCCTGGCAGGTTCCGGTGATCAGGGTGCGCAGGCTGACCACGGGCGGCACGCTTCCAGCTTTGGCCTGATCCTCTCCAGCGTCAGCCTCGACCCACACCGCCACGAGGACCAGCACCCAAGCGGCAGACAAAACCCGAACCATGATGACGGTACCGAGACGCTCCTCAGCTCAACCACGATGTGGGGGTGGGGGGTGATTAAAAACCACACTAACGCGCGCGCGCAGGTTCGCGCTGCAGCTTCAGGAAATCCAAGACTTAAATATGGCTTCTGTGCTGGAGAGCAGCTTCAGTCGACGCGCATCACGACCCAATCTGAGGCGGAGCTGAAGCTACGCCGAACCCAAACCCAGGTTCGGTTCTTTAACCGGATCAAAACGCTTGAGGTCGAACTCAAACCTAAATGGACTGATATAATCTACGCGTGGAATGATAAACTTTAGCAGCGGCGGAAACGTCCAATCCCAGCCTGCGCTCCTCCAGCATCGACGCTGCCTATATTTGGAGGGTAACTCTTAAAGGAGTCCACCTCAAAGAAGCATCAAGATCAGAAAAGAAAAGGAGGTGAAAAACTAAGAGCACGTGCTCGCTAAAGCCTCTTACTCCTGCTTGGAATTGCACAGCGCAACTGCAATGTTCCTTTGCACACGATCAAACACAAAAATTCGTTTTAGAGATGGATTCTGTCGCACAATCCTATGAGGGGAAAAAGCTCCTTCTCCCTTGTTGCCACTCCCTTCCTTGCAGCATTTCTAACGACTCTTTCCCATGTGGAAACACGTCTGATCTGTGAGGAGGAGGAGGAGCAGAGCTCTGGGTTTCCCCAGGGTAAAACTGGGATTTACGCTCTGGGAATGGGGGTCTAGTAACCCGGATCAACCACTACAGTCACTAACCCTGGTTTATAAATGGCACAGAAATAAATGAGCACGTTTGATAATAGTTTAATAACTTGTTGGACAGCAAATGAAATAGGAGAAATGAAAAATTGTGAAGAAACACATTCATATATTTCATTTCCAGTTGCACAACTACCAGTAAAACTAAGGATTTTTTTTCTGGTTTATACGCAGACTCACATTTTAAACAAGAGATCAAAACTTTTTTTCTGCATTGAAAAAGTACAAATACAGTAGTGGAGAGTGGGAGGAAGAAGCTTTGGTCATCATTTAAAAATAAAAACTCAACACCCCTTCATGTCACTTCATACTAATCCTGCAGGAGGAGTGAAGCACACCAGTGCTGAGCTCAGTCTTGCTTCAGGCAATCTTTGTACCACATCCTGCTGACCCTCCTTCCTCTGCTTCTGGAGCGAGGAAGAGGAAGGAGGGGGAAGTGCGTTTAGCCAATGTAAATGCGATGGAAGTCGTTTGCGCCAAAGGCCGCGTTGCACTTGGGACACTTTCTCTGACGGGTGTCGTAGCGAGTCTTGACGCACTCGAAGCAGAAGACGTGGAAGCACTTTGTCAGAACGGCGTCTTTCACCCGAGAGTTGCAGCACGGGCAGGTCAGGCGAGCCTGAGAGATGGAGGAGAGAGAGAGAGCGGGGTTTAAACAATAAAAGCCACAGGACATTTCTGTGCCCGGCCGAGTGAATCACAAAAGGTTGGATGGAAATATCTTGGGCATTAGCCAGGCCATGTGCCAGACTTCAGCAAAGCACCAGAACATACAAAAACAATGTTCAACACTCAATTCCCACCATGACAAAATAATAGTCAGACAAATGAAAGGAGTATTTTAAAAGCATTAAGATCACCTTGTACTCATTAATCTCTTCATTCAAGATGTCGTCTCCATTGCTGATTTTCTCAGCTGGTTTCTTGGCTTTCTCAATCTTTCTCCTCAGCTTAGAAATGTCCTCCTGGGAGAAAAAAAAAACAGTTTTCCCCATCTTGGTATTTTTTGTCACAAAAACAAATGATAAATGCTTACAGGCTAAATCAAACGTGACCAATTCAGAGTTTAGATTTTAGGGGACAACTCTGAAAATGTGTAAAACCTGAAGTGACAATCACACTAATAATCACTCAACGCAAAAAAAAAAAAAAAGGTCACACCGGGATGTAGTTGTATGATTAAATCACGTCAGTGTTTTCAACCTGAAAGTATGTTTAGATAAGCACCAACAACCATGTGGAGAATAGAAAAAAACAAAAACAAAGGTAGGTTGACTCAAATGCTCCCTTTGGATCAGGAGCTTCTTCCGTTTTGTACCTGAGCTCGGCGGGCGTTGAACGACTCCTTTTCCCTGGAGATGCTGTTCTCTACCACCTCCTCTCTGACCAGTTTCAGCTTCTGCTGAACCTGCTCCAGCTGTGCTCGGAGCTCCTCCGACAGCAGCGCCGACTCTTGAGCCTAAACGGCGATAAGCGGGGTCTCAGCCTCCAATCATTACAGTTAAACTGCAGCAGTGTGGTAGTTTGCACTGCAAATGTGAGCCCCCTCTTTACATTACCTTGCGTTTGTTCATGTCTAACGCTTGTGTCCTGAGGGTCAGCTCTCTCTCAGCAGCGCTGATGGTGCCCTGTAGGAGGCGCTCCTTCTCCTCAAGCTTCCTCACCACCTGCAGCTGCGCATCCACCTGAGAATAGTCATGCAAGGCAAAAAATAAAATCAACAAAACAGAAAATACTGATAGTTATCACATACAAAAACAGTAGTTTTATGTTTTCTTGTTGGCTATTAAAAGACAAAACACCTGAGTCTTCAACGTGAGAAGCTGGTCGGCCAGCTCTTCCTTCTCCTCCTTGAGAAGCTTGTGGATCTGGTTGGATTTGATCCGTTCACTCATCAGCTTGAAGTTGGCGTCGTCCTTTTCCCGGAGCTGCTGCATGAGGCGGATGTTCTGCTCCTGCATATCTTCGAAGGCCTGGCCCGTCACGTCCATCTCGCTCAGCAGAGCGTCTTCCTCCTGCAGATGGAACAGCGGGTGCAGGGAGTGAGTGTAACAGAACAGATGAAGAACGTTGGCAGAAGGTTTGTGCAGATTAAACCAACGAGCTGCTCACAAACCTGCTTGGCAATGGACAACTTCTTATTGAGAATGTCGATCTGCTCCTCCACGGAACTGATTTTTCTCAGAGCCTCTTCATCTGCCATTTTCTTGCCCTCCCTCCTCTCCCTCTCCTCCAGTTCCCTCAGCCTCTGTCGCAGTTCCTCTGCCTGAAAGCAGAGATGCAACACTTTGGTTACGCTGCTCAGACAACAAACTAGACAAATATTTTTGTCTAGTTTAAAAATCTTTTGCTTGATTTAAGACAAAACTAATTTATCAATTACTTTTTCAGTAAGACGCAAGCTCTCGAATACCTAGTTGAGACATTTGATCTCGAAAACATCTTATTTTAAGCAAATAATGAAACATGTTCTTATTATTTTTCATAACATTTTTTTAACAAACGTATTAGTGAATGGCGAGCGATCTCGTTCTTAGAAGCAGAGTTGATTGATTTTGACTTAGTTTAACTAAACTTTGAATCCTCATTTAAATACAATTTTTAAGACTCATGCAGGACATGATAATTTCTTTCAAAAAATCTGCCCAAGCATAGTGTACTAGTTCTACTGGAAGATTTATTTTACTTATAACAAGGAAAAAACACCTTATATTCTATATTTTTAACTTGTTTTTTTCCAGTATATGAAGCTGTTTTTCCACACGTACTGGAGGTACGTCTGGTATGTCTAGAATTGTCTGACAAACAGATGCACATTTATGACATTTTCATACTGTTCCACTCATTCATACAGAAATCCAATTTGTTTGCCCCGTTAATATCTCCTGTGGTTATGCATATACACCGTCTGGTCTGTCTCGTGGAGAATTGCTTACCTCTGACTTTGTTTTCTTCTCTGCAGCCATCAGCTGCACTTTATCCCTCTGCTCCTTGGGAGCTGAGCGATACATGTCCAGAAGCAGTTTCATTTCCCTCTGGGACTCCTGAGCCTTCCTGCAGTTACATAGAACGGCAGTATAATATGATTATCAGAATAAATAACAAGAAGAAATAAGGTTTCCATACATCACCTACAACCTAAAACTAACTAGATCCTGTCCACAATTTGAAAAGAAAAGCTTTTATGAGAAGTACAACAAAAAATAGTTTTCAAATTTCCCACATACTTGAGGTCTGCTCGGATAATCTTCAGCTGCTCCATTTCCTTCCTTTTGGAGCCCCCAGTCATAGAAATCCGCTCCCCCGTCGACTCCTCTGGCTGGCTGCTGCCCCCCGGCTTCTCCTTCTCCTCTTTGATCACATTACTGCTCCCGCTGCTGCGGGTGGGTCTTTCCTTCTCTTTCTCCCGCTCCCTCTCTTTCTCCTCTTTCTTGATGAAGTCCTTCTCCCTCCTTTCGTCTTTCTCTTTTTTCTCCTCTTCCTTTACGTTGGCATCTACCTCAACACCAGGCTCTGTTTTCACTGAAGCGCCTGCAGGAAGACAAAAACTAGTTATTCAAGGAAATATCATAAATCGTGATGAAATGACTAAACAATAAGAGTGGTAGTTACTGGTGCTGCTGGGTGTGGAGGAACCATTATCTGGCTCTGTCTTGACAGCAGGTTCTCCAGAAACTGCAGAGATTGATGGAGACGTTTCGTCTTTCACGTCCATCTCAGTGCTCGACTGCGACTGAAGGATGCTGCTTCCTTTTGAGGCACAGACCTACAAGAAAAATCAGGCGTCTTTACAAGGATGGTGTCAACAGCAAAAATTTGGCAGTTTCATTAGACTCAGCCGATGTCTGAACCACTTTTGACCCCCTTGTGACTTACCTTGTTGAGCTCAGCTTGTGTCTCCCTCAGTCTCAACTTGTATTTCACAACTTCTCCCTTTAGCTGCTGGTTGTGGGTTTGCAGTGTGCTAATAAGATGTCGCATTTCTCTGTTGATTGGACCTGCGAAAAGAAGGGAAAACATGTTGGAAAAATCAAGATCTAATTATATTTTTTAATTTAATGTTAAGAACCAAATCTGTTACCTGCTTGCTCATTGGCAGCAAGAGTCTGCTCAAACTCGATCCGTAACATCTCGTACTCCTTCTTCACCTGTGCCAGTGTGTCCTCCAGCTGGAACACTTCTGTCCGAACCTTCCTCTGCAGAGCCACCTCATCGTTCTGCACTCAGAGGAGGCAAGGATGGGTAAAATAGAAAAAAGAAAGATCATACTACATAAACACTGACTGAACAAACCTCCATGTGCTCCAGCTGTCGAAGTCGTGCTGTCCTGGTGGTGTTGAGGCGAGTCCGTGTCTCATCTAACTGGGACTTTAGAGTCAGTGACTCGTTGTATAGAACAGAAAACTGCGACTGTAGACAGCGGTACTCTGATGTCTCTTTGACTAAACCCTCAGCTCGACTTAGAATTTCAGCCTGAAAGGAAAAAAAAAAGAGGTTTGGAACAGTAATTTAAAAATATATAACCACATCTTTTTTTAATCCAGGTGCTATGATACCTTCACATTATTGTTTTCTTGTTGCACATTTTGCAAGTCCTGCTGGAGCTTCTGCAGCTCTATGAAGCGATTGTCTGCCAGTTCTCTGTTCTCCTCCAACTCACTGTTCATTTCCTCAAACTGTAAAGAACGTATAATAGGTGAGGTAAAAAAAAGGCACAGAAGGAAAAAAAAACAACACACTTCTGATCAAAATATTAATATCAGTTAAGACAAAGTAAGAATTTACATTTATCACAGCTTAACAAGGTTTTAAACAGAGCTTCAAAATGTAAAAATATGAGGAAAAAAGTGAACAAATATTTTTAGTTGCCAATTTATTGAAAATAACAATTTACATGAAAAAAAAACTGTTCATCAGCTGATCAAGAGTTTAAAACTGCAGCCTGTAATAGTCAGAGTCTGCTTCACAATTTGCATTCAACTGCATTTTCTAATAATTAGTCGTCCTGTCAAGGTATTTTGATGGGAAAGACAAAAAAACTTTGGCCAGGCCAGTATTTTTTAAAGCCGCATAACCAAGGCCTCTCACAACTTGCCACAGCTTTTGAGGTTGGACACAGTGAAACAGGGTTTTTTAATTTTTTTAAGATCCTCCGGATTATGGAACAACACTATCAAAGTCACAGTCCCCCAAAAAATGGCACCGGAGCTGAACTGAGGATCCAAAAGGCCGTCCCCCAAAACACTTAAGATTATGATCAGAAATGTCTTAGTAGCTGCAAATTTAGGATTAGAAAACAAAACCTTTACCTTTCTTTTGTTTATAGTTATGGTTCCACATACACTGCTGGCCTCTCCACACACTTTGTAGCCTTTACTGTTTACCTGTAACAGATGTAATGTTAGAAAAGACACAAATGTTTTAAAACCACTTAACTTGTCAAGTTTCTGCAACTGGAACAAACTCGATCAGTTTTCCTACCCTCTCCAGGATCTCACTCAGGTGGGCATTGAGTCTGTTCTCTCGTCGGCGGATCTTCTCCATGTCCCACTGGAGCTCCTCTATGCGGGCTTGCAGTTCTGTGACCCTCTGGTCTGCTTTGTTTGTGGCACGGCCAAGGGCTCGAGACTGGGGCAGACAGATTAGAATACACGTTTTTAAATTATTTTGCAGAAAGTGCACTTAAAACTTGACCCAATACAGAAAAAAACTACTTAAAAGATTAAAGCTCTTTACCTCGCTGGTCATGTGACTGTGCTTCTGCTTCAGATCTTCTGTCAGCTGCTGAAGACGCTCATTTTCACTGGTCAGCAGGGCGTTCAGCTTGGACACCATCTGCCACAAACTACCCTCTGAAACAATTTTGATAGAATGTTAAAAATATGTGAGCTGGATAGGTTTCTTTATTTTTGTGTTCAAAACAGACCCCAATCCAGCACAATTATCCTGTATTTCTCCACAGAAAATCTCACCAGCGCCTGAATCCAACTCTGCCTGAAGCTGGTCCACAGTGCTCTTCAGATTCTCATAAATTTCCACCACGCGGTTGGCCTGCTTTTGGCTCGACTCCACCCTCTCTTGGAGCTCTGCCTCCATCTCCTCACTGGTGCTGCTGGCCAACGTGGCCAAGAAGGAATTGGAGGTCTCTCCCTGATGGGCTGCATGAAAAATATAGGAAGTAGAGATCATATTTTGTGTTAAAATTAAATAATGTTTAATCATTTCTGTTCAGAGATAGGACAGCCCATACTTCTGTCTTTAGCTCTTTCCTGATTCGAGTCGCCATCAGGTTCTGGAGTTTCAGGCTTCAAGCTTCGTCCCTCGCCTGTTGGAGATTTTTCAGGTTCGCTGCTCGCTTGGTCATATCGCCTGATGATCAGTCGAACGTTTTCATCAAACTGAAAGACAATTCACGGTATCCCATTGTTACACATTCCAAGACAAAACCTAGAAAACTTTGCCATCGTTTTGTGAATATTTACCTGATTCCAATATCTATTAAGGATCAACAGACTGGCATCATCGGTAGCCTGACGGGTCTCCAGTCTTTCAATACGCTCCCGCAGCTCATCTTCAATCACCTGCAGAAAAATAAACCAATATAATGAGCTTCCTTACATGTTCAAAAAGATCACACCTTCAATGTGGGTCTGCAGAAGAAAAAAGGAATAAACCTGTCTTTGATCAAGAGCTTCTCCCAGCTTCCGGTTTTTAGCTTGAAGAGCTTTGATGTCTTGTTCTTCCTAGGAAAAATAAATATAGCTATTAATACAAAGATTTTTCATGTTTTTGATACGAGATATTTTAAGATGTTACTAAAGATTGAAAAGGCCTTACAGAATTTGACACTCCTCCCAGTTTGATGACCGTTTCCACAGCGGTGCTCCCCCCAGCAGCGCTACTGACACCGGCACCTCCATCCTCACCTTCCTTCTCCCTCCGCTTCTCCGGTGGGGCACCGGAGGACGATGGCCCACTGGAGTCTGCAGGACGCTTCTGCCCCGACATCCTCGGACTTCAGAAACAAAGAAAACATGCTGAATTTAAGAAGGGATTCGGACTGATAAGAAAAATAATTTTAATAAACGACACGATCAGTCTGAACCCAAAAACCAAAGAAATTCAAGGCTCAAAACGCCTCTCTGGAGCAATATTTGGTTATGCTAACGTCAGCCATTCACCAACTTTAGCTAACACTTTTGCTTCTATTAAATAATGAACTGATCAATTAAAGCGGCAGCTTTATCGTATTTTAAGAATCGACCTACACTGAAATCTTACCAATTTCAACCTTTAGTAGGTAAAAGTAGCCCGTCTTTGGATGTTGATTTGCGGCTCCGTTGCCAGAGGAACCGGAAGTGGTGTCACTTCGGAAGAACATATTTCAGCAGATCTAGCTATAGACTATGGACACTGCGCCCTCTACTGTCCTGGAAGAGGTATTGCTGTTCTCTTGTTAGTTTGGTGTTGGGCTTGAAAAAGGAACTGCACACCACCAACTACTGCACAGGAATGTTTAAATTACGACTGGAAAAAAAACAAAACAACTTCCTCCTGTTTCCATCATTGACTGGACAGGAAGTAGCACAAAAATATACTTAAAGTCCCACTCCAATCGTATTTTGATGTATTGCAAAAGCTTTTCTAGTTTTCTAGTTGTCTTTTAATTATGTTTATGCTGTTTTTAAGCAAAAAAAAAAGCCTGTGTCATTTTGTTGGATTTTGTAGTTCAGAAATTGATTTGTGGGCGGGACCTTTGGAGCAGAGCCTCATCTCATTTCCCATCATCTCTTTGTTTACACTCTCTCCCGGTGGCTTACAGCCCCTCATGACCTCAATATAACATTACCAGTGCAATAAAAACGGCGAGCAATATTTGATGTATCCAGCCGCATAATTTTAAGCCACATGTCAGCTCAGACGAGGAAAATAAAGACATTAATGGATCTATGTGTCTTCAAGTGGATGCATCAGAATAGAGTCATGAAAAATTTTGGCCCGCCCATCACAGTTTCTATGTCAGAACTGAGAAATTTTCAAATGGAATAATTTTTCATCTGATCCTAATTCTTTGTGATTTGAATAAATAAATTCTCAAATATGCAGTTTGAATCTTAAATTATTCTATATATGTCCTCCCTCATGAAAAAAGCTAAAAGAAAATGTTAAATACACCTAAGACACAATTTTCATTGGAGTAGGTCTTTAAGTCAGAGGAGTGTTACTTTAAAATAATATCTTTAGAAAAATATGTCGTCATCCAAGATTTATTCACATAAAAGTAAATGATAAGGAGCAAATGATCTACATAAGTGTAGTAATTTGAACAACCCTCCCAGCTGTATATAAATACATACATAAATAAAGTTAAGGGAAAGATGTCCAACATTTTCTTCTTTGAAACATTTTTTCTAGGATTCTTGTGAGAAGAATTCTGATACCTATTATATCACATTTGTGCAGATGCTTTTGCTAGAACAATGTGTGACAAAATACTTTTTTTTCCTGTTATCACTCAATGTAAGTGACATTTTTAGTTTTTAAATTAAATTAAAAAATGTTTTTTGGTTTGTTAGTTTATAAACTAATTTCTCTACACACAGTAATAAACTAAAGTGCAGACAATGAAGTATCTAAAAAGCCATATAAAGCAAGTTAGGTGTGTTCACGCGACAAGGAGGAAGGAGAGGAAGCATTTACCAAGGAGATAAAAGATATCAAGATACCTTTGTTAGTAAGAGGGAACAGTTCCCTTTAGATAACTGTTTTCATCTTTCATTCTACTCTTCCACAACATGGGAGTTTGATTGATCTCATAATATGCATAACTGACATGTTTTGGAATTCATTGACTGCCAAAGTTAGATTAGTTAATCTAAGTTTTATTTAAAACAAAATGTGATTAAAAAAATAAATAAAATGCGTTCGAGCTATAGCTGTAATCTGATTTTCATTTAAATCAGAAATATAAATTAATACAGGATACTTATTCAAACGTAATTTTAAAAAAAAGTTAATTTGCTGAGACAAGTGTGATAGCGTATAGTAGTACTTGATATTCACATTTTGATTTTTTATTTTTACAAGGAGGAACAAAAATGAATCAAGGTTTCTTTCCAACACTCCAGTCGAACTAAAACTCATAACAATGTGGAAGCTTTTCCCTCAAAAGTGATATGAAGGGCAAAGTATGAGGGCAACACTTGACAAAAATGTTGCATATTTATTTCTGCTAGAGACTCCTTTGTATTTCTTTAAATATCGCAATTAAATTATGTTTTTCTTTTTATTGTTTTGCCTCAAATGGTCTTAATTGCTTTTTCTATATGTTTCTTTCTAGAAGTTGCAATTGAAATTATGCGTTATAGATAAACTAGAATTGACTGGATTATGGTGGATTTGGCTGAATATAACTGGACCTTAGCTTATCATTTCCACTTCTTTTGAATGTGCCAAGATCACCTTATGTGTGATCAAATTGAGCTAAACCTGAGTCATAGAGTCTGAGAATAATACCAATCCTTTATAAAATGGTTAACAAAATCTCTTTATTCAATATCATATCTATGGTGACACTCACTTAATCTCCAATTTTCATCATCAGACCCTCTTTTTCCCTAAAACTAGAGTAAAGTCCACAGCGTTTCCACATGACAAAACCAGAAGATCACATGATGATTCCGTTTTTTTTTTTTTAACCTTGGGGTCACAAATTCCTAATTTATCAAAGGCTTGAGGTTTTAATGATTTGGCGTTGGTAATCTTCCATCAGCAATGAAAATATGAACAAGCATTCATTCAGCTACTAGCATAAGGATGATACTAATAAATTGTATGTGCTCTCACTAAGTTACTAGGTAGAACTAATTGGGTGACTAAATGTTTTGCCTATATGCTTGTGCAAAAAAGTATTTTCTAAATGAAAAGCTGTTAAACTATTAAAATCTAGCCTGTGCTTATCTGCTGTGTTAAAGGGACATTGCACATGGTGGAGAGTCCAGGTTGTGTAATAACTAGCTGGCTATTACTTTCAAGTTGCAGATGCAACCTGACATGTAGGCTCAAAGATCTTAGTGTCGAAATCCATTGTCGTAGAAGGCGGTTCTTAAAAACTTCAATTTAGAGCAATCCATACAACAACTGCACACACGACACAACTGACTCGCACTGAAAGATGCAAAACAGATGCAGGTTTTGATGAAAATCCTGAAAAACTGCAACTGCTTCCTCAATTTGCATGAATGAAAACCATTTCCCTTAAGCACGTGATCACCGGAAGCGGAAAAGCACTGATCAGGATTTATTAATTCAGCAAAAAGCAAAATGTGCATCAAAGGCTGCAGATTGTTGCAGCTGCAAGTTTTGTTTACAATGGCGCTCTGGACAGAATAGTTATGAATTATTCCAACAAATGAAAAATTAGTGGCCACAAAGTTGTATTTTGTGTGCATAAACTAGTATTTTGTAGCCACAAATCAGCAATCTGTGTGCAAAAATCTGTATTTTAGTATCATTAGTTTCTACTACTAATTTCTGTTAACCAAATACTAATTTGTGAGCACAAAATGCAACCTCCCTCCAAAAAATTTGTACACAAAATACAAATTTATGCCTACAAAAAACTCATTAATGATGTGCACAAAATAAAATGCTCATTTGTGCCCACGAATGATCAATTTGACAGAATAATTTTGTTTTGAATGTCATGTTTGTGTCTGTGTAGTTTACTGTTTCTTCAGGACATGAGGGAATGATAAACCCACTGACATAAACGCACATAACACACTGAACCGTGTTATTTTACGGTCTATGGATAAACCTGTACTGCAGCATAACAGATGCCTTCTTTGTTCGCATTTCAACATTTGAGCCCAGAGTGAGCAACAGGGAGAGGGGGGCGTGGCTACAGCAGGACCTTGGTCCTTCGCGCGCGCGCGCACACACTGACCCTAAACACACGCGCTGTTCCGTTTCTCGCTTTTGACAACAATCTCAGGTAATGACGTCAAAGAAAATTGATTCAACCTGTCTGATCAGACAAACGGCCTCGTCGGTTCGACTCCCGTCCCTGCCACCAACACGGGCACCTCCCCCTAAGCAGGCTCTATAAAGGCGGCGTGTTCCCGAGCCTCTGCCTTCTTCATTATTCCTGTCGGGAGGCTGTGCAGCTCCGCGTGCCACTTCACGTGTCCTCGTTGAAAAAAACAAAACAAAAAAACTCTCAAGTAAGGCGTGATCAAGTTATGCGTTCATCTCTTTTTGCAAAGTAACCTGCAAATGTTCTGTAGTTTGTTTGTTTTTTCCCTAAAAGTTTACCAAACGTTACTTTAATCGGATCTGTTACTTTACTTTATCTGCACATTACATCTGTTAAAACAAAATATTTGCGTTTCTTTGCACTTTTTGAATTCAAAAGAGATCTATTCTAAAGTGTTTATATGTCTTTTTTTTTTTTTTTTTGCTTTCCTCGTGTGTGTCATAGGTTTGTGTACCCTCCAAACTTTTTTATTACTCTACTGCATGAAATAATAATAATAATTGAATAAGTTTGACAATGTGTTGCAATGCATTCCTGGTTAAACCTAGCAGTTGACTTCAAGTGAACTATGAACTTGGGTTGCACATTGAAAGACGTGATCTGTTTTCCAGGCCAAAGTTCAACCCTGCACGCCAAATATTTGTCTGCAGTGGTGGAACAAGAAAAGCAGGATGTTGCACAGTGTTTTGTTCTTTGATATCTTCCTTCTAGTCTATTATAAGTCTGCAGTTTTTCACTACTAATCCAATCAATAACGTCTGCCCTCCTCTGTTTGCCTCCCCAGGATGACCCATCAGTATCCATCCCTGTCTCCAGAGCAGAAGAAGGAGCTCTCTGACATTGCTCAGAGAATTGTTGCTCCAGGAAAGGGAATCCTGGCTGCAGATGAATCAACAGGTCAGCCTCAGTTATTACTGCTTTACAGACGGCTGCATCAGTAAATGTGCGCAACCTAAAAGCTGCTCCTCTGTGCAGGTACCATGGCTAAACGCCTGCAAAAGATCAACGTGGAGAACACAGAGGAGAACCGCCGCTGCTTCCGTGACATCCTTTTCTCCAGCGATCCGTCGATCGCCAACAACATTGGTGGGGTCATTTTCTTCCATGAGACGCTCTACCAGAAGGCAGACAACGGCAAGCTTTTCCCCCAGGTTATCAAGGAGAAAGGCATTGTTGTTGGTATCAAGGTGAGGATTCTTTTGCTTTAACATTTTAGGTCTTAAAAGTTAAACAACTTCACACGTCATGCTTTTATTTTGGATGTAGGTGGACAAAGGCACAGCTGGACTTAACGGAACTAATGGAGAGACAACCACACAAGGTAAAAGGAAGATTTTTGTAAGAAAAAAGTCAAACATGTCTTCCAGGATTAAAGTACAACCGTCCTCTTAAGGTCTTGATGGCCTGTCGGAGCGATGCGCCCAGTACAAGAAAGACAGCTGCGACTTTGCTAAGTGGAGGTGTGTGCTGAAGATCTCCGATGGCTGCCCGTCAGATCTCGCCATTGCAGAGAATGCCAACGTCCTCGCCAGATATGCCAGTATCTGCCAACAGGTGTGCACCACACTTTTCTATTGATTCATATGTGATCATTACATAATCTGCTTGGATTCGTCTCCACTAGAACGGTCTGGTGCCCATCGTGGAGCCAGAGATCCTGCCTGATGGTGACCACGACCTGCAGAGGTGCCAGTATGTGACAGAGAAGGTTTGTTTGGAACTTAAAGTAATATTTTTCTCATCATTCTACAAAAAGCACAGCTTCTTACCTCATTATGTTGTTTTGAAGGTGCTGGCTGCCACCTATAAGGCTCTTTCAGACCACCATGTGTACCTGGAGGGCACTCTGTTGAAGCCCAACATGGTCACTGCCGGACACTCCTGCACTAAGAAATACACCCCTCAAGAGGTTGCCATGGCTACGGTGACTGCTCTGAGACGCACTGTTCCCGCCTCAGTCCCCGGTTAGTCCCTACCAAGGCCATTCCCCTTTAAAAAGTGTTTGTCAAACGCTGCAAAGGAGTCCACCAAGCACATGCTTTTGTTTTGAAATATCGTTTCAGGTATCTGCTTCCTGTCTGGAGGCCAGAGTGAGGAGGAGGCCTCTGTTAACCTGAACGCCATGAACCAGGTGCCCCTCCATCGCCCGTGGAAGCTGACCTTCTCCTACGGCCGTGCGCTCCAGGCGTCTGCTCTTGCAGCCTGGGAGGGAAAAGCAGCCAACAGGAACGCTGCCCGTGAAGCTTTCTGCCTCCGCGCCAAGGCAAGTTTCCCAGCAGACAAATACGTATCACTCAGAGTAGATCAAACCATTCACATCTGATGATCTGTGCACAAAACTGGCTAATTCTTATCACATGTCTGGTAAATGATTGATTCTGGAATGCTTTTGCCTGAGGTCTTGCACTGATGTGGTGCGTGGACCCTGGCTGATGATTAACACCCATATGTGACTTTGCCCCTCTCCTTTGCTCCCATCAGATCAATAGCCAGGCTTCCAAAGGAGAGTACAAGCCCTCGGGTTCAGCCGACCAGGCGTCCATGCAGTCTCTCTACACTGCCAGCTATGTCTATTAAACCTAGTGAACATTTACTAAAAAAAAAAAAAATAAAATAAAAAACATAAAAAGAAAAGTATACGGGGCCAAACATCTGTCCCCTACATGGTATCTTTCTTTCCTGGATGACCAACACCAAGAATACTTCCACCAAAATGTTGAGCTACCTTTTCTCTACTTGATGAAATGACTTTAAATACATTAAAATGCTAAAACATTTGACAATCTTGCAGATTTTCTTTATCACAACTCCAGAACATCAGTGGAAACAAAAGAGAATCTGTCCAAATAAAACAAGGCTTCTCCAGTGCATATATTTTTATGATATATAAAAAAAAATATTTACACGTTGCATTACATTTAACAACCATTATGGAATGTTCCATTCCGGCTCAGTCAAATCTCTATAGTGGAAGATTGATTCACATTTTACACAAATACTCTTCTTACACAGGAGTCTAACTCAGGGCTGCCCACTGATCCTCAAGCTCTATCACCCTGCCTGTTTACCAGCTCTACCTTCTTGTTGCTGATTACCTGGCTCAGGTGTGTTCAGCCAATCAGAATTAGGAGGCACCTGAGTCAGCAAATCAGTAGAAATAAGTGCAGAGATAAGAGGAAAACAGGCAGAGTGGTCGATTTTGAGGAGCAGGATTGGGAAGCCCTGCTCCAACTCATTCAAATAAAAAAAACAAACCCTTTTTATTCATCCATTAGATACAGAGCCCCTAAAGGAATATATAAGTTCAAAAATATTACTGCAATGTATGTAAGCAAGTCCAAAGGTAAATGAAAACTCAATAAACTAAAGTAACCGACTCTGAAAGGGTCTCCACTTAGTTACTCGTGTGCACCAGATACTTTGTCATATACACAAGAAACAGCACTAATTTCTTTTTACTTCTTTGTCCCTTTAGGACTCTGTAATAAGAAACAGTTTTGAAAAATCTTTTTTGTTTTTATTTGGGCTGTCTTTGGTCTGATAATCTACCAACAACTGACATAAGATGATCAATAGAATGAAAAACTAAAAAAGAAAAAAAAAAGTATAGAGATTTATGAAGAGTTTTGAGCTTTTTGCTTTCTTTCTGTAACGTGGTCAAGGGGTTAAAATCCAAAGCTGCTGTCTGTGCTTCCAAGTAAAATTTGGAAGAACACTTTTTCTTCCTCTGCTTCCCTCAATGACCTTGTTTTGGGACATTTCATCTGGAGTTTGTTTTAAATCCGGGGTGTTGGGAAAGAGCAAGCAGGATGTGGTTAGATGGATTCACAGTCTGTTCACAGTCAAACATGAAGTGTTTTCTATCCTCTCTGCAGCAGTTAAACACAACAAACCACAGATGATATACTTTGTAAACATATTTCTTTTATAATAGGCAGGTTTCACTACCAATTTCTAAATAAAAATGTGGTTAGGAACTTTTTTAATAGATGTGTAAACTACAGAAAAAACAATGGTACAGTTTAAATGGTGATGCCTCAGAAGTTTCTTGTTAATCTGATGCCCCCCTCTGGTGGTGGAACATGATGGACGGCTGACTATAAATATTATGATTTGCCAACACAAAATATATGTTACTGAGTGTACACATGCCATACCCTGAATGATTTTCAACACTGCAGTAAACGTTATGCAAGTTATCGCACAGACATTTTACTGCAACTTTATTTCACCACTGTGACAAACACAAAAGACTTAAATAATGTCCCGAAACAAGGAAAAACTCTTCAATACAGCTGAATATATCTAAGTTATCCACAAAAAAAAAAAAACCTGAAGAAAGAATATGCAAAAAATTCTTCCAAATCAAAGAGAGAAACATTGCTTTTTTTCCCCAGATTTTACACTGCAGTTGTTGAAGTATTTGACCAAAAACCACAGCAATGATTCAATCAGAAAAATGATTTGCATTTCGTTAGCAAAGCATTTATTTCATGCTTTAAATCAGGCTGCATTACATTTGTGATATTTTTGTCTACAATTTGCCTTTTATGTTTGCTAAATTTGGGCTGCATAGTGGTGTAGCAGTTAGCAAGACGGCCATAGCTTCAGTTGTGATCTTCCGCCTAAAATTTGTGTGTTCTCCTCGTGCATGCTTAGGCTTTTCTGGCTGTAAATTGCCCCTAGTTGTGGATGTGCGAGTGTGCGTAGTTGTGTGGCTCTGTGATAGATCACCAGGGCAACCTGGTGGAGAACGAAACAGGTGATGGACAGTTACTTAGGAAGTCACAGCTGTGACCCTGTGTCTTGCATTATGCTTATGCTAAAATTACAATACATATTCAACAGTCTCAATATCCTGGTAGTAATTGCATGTGCCATTCGCATGCTTTTTGATGGCACAAAGCCGGTAATTAAAACTTGTGTCCAAGTAGTAACATAGAAAGGACCACGTCCTGCCTCCTAATCAACCATTCTCTTTACATTGTAAAACCATCGCCCTGTCTTCTCCATCTCCCACCACTCATGCCAGATGGCTAATAATTTTCTCCTAATTGAATTTGTAATTTCAGGCCTAGATTCTGGGAATAAATCTAAACTTTCTTTTGCGGCTGCTAATTCTTAGTTCCATGTTGATACTATTTTATGTAATAAATATTAATATTCCTCAACATAAAGAACAAAGTCACCTAAAATTTTACATGTTTTCAGCTCACTAAGCGTTTGTAACACATTCAATTTTTTAAAACATTATCTCATAAAATACACCCCAATTTGGGTAATATTAAAGTAATGAAATGCCTTTAGCATCCAAAATATTAACAATTCTATAGCTCATAAACAATTGGGAACTCAAATTTTATTCTGAACAGATATACTCTTACTGCCCCACTACACAATTATCTGCTAACATTGTTAAAAAAAAAACTTGAAAGCAACACAATAGTAATTATTTCACCATTTATTTTTACTCAATACAACGGGCTCTTTTCAGACACACACAAATTACAAGAGTTCCGTCAAAATAAAGTCCTTGTTTGTTTGTAGTGGTCATTGCAATAACTTTGGTCTTCTTCTTAAATTATTTAGCAATGACAACTATTTGCACATGCAGAAATTTAAGCAAGTGTGAAAGATTTTGGTAACTACTGTTTGTTGAGGGCAACAACTCAAAAAAAATTAATATAATGAATAAATTGTTGCTTCTGTTGCGCTGTAAGGTAGGCATTAGGTAACATTACACATGCACAAAATGTTCTGAAATGCATGGCATGCAATAATGTATAGCCCACTGGACTCTTTAGCAGGGGAAGTGAAAAATCTCACCTCACCATCTGATATCTTGGTTGGTGAGTTAGCATTTGGAATTTACAGAGGTAATGGCACTAATCTGACAAACAAAAAAAAGTTTCAATCCCATCATGTGAATACAAATCCAAAAAAATGGTGCATCTGCACTACCTTGATTATATTAAATAATCACATTTGCAAAAGCCTCCATTCTCTTTATAAGTCCTCGTAGCTGTTCCAGCTTCTGATGCCAGACTACATGGACCTTCATCTTTGGCAAAAGTACTTTTATAGGATGTTTCTCATGGACTTTGAAATAATTCATAATGTTAACAATTCATAATGTTAAAACAATTCATAACCATTTACAAAAAAGGCAACATGATTCAGCGTTCAAAATGTAAAAAGATAAGATGTAAACCGGCTTGAATTGTTTCTTTAATGCATTTAAAGATGAAAAGATTCTGCATTTATTTTGTGTATTGTTGCTGGGTTAGAAGGAGCTGGTCCACGAGGTATGAAGCTTTTCGCCTTATTACTCCTTCACTGTTGAACTGAACGACCTCTAGGAGGGAGACCCCACCTTCCCTCAAAAATTCGTCTCTTACCTGAAAACAAAACAAAATTTTTTTGTTGATGACACTTTCCCCATGGCGTATTCTAGAAAAAAGAACTGGAATAACTCATTTGTATTTGTACCTGAGGACTACTGAGTAGCAGCATGAACAAGACATCCAGACTCAGAGTCAGCATCTCTTGATCAGCCATTTTAAGAGTAGAAGAGAGCGCAGACAGCAGTCCAAGCTGTGTCAGCCGGATGCACAGCTCCTTTTTTTTGTAGACAATATTTGCTAAAATACGGAGGACCTAGGAAAGATCCACAAAGGGAAGCAAAAAAAAAAAAAAACTCTGAAAATATACTTAGTAAAAGAAATGCAAAGACTGAAAAAAGAAACTGAAGTTGAGCTTCGCATTTCACATACCATCGTATTAATGCCTTGAGAAAAAGGCAGAAGCTCAACCAAGTTGAAAGTTACGAGTGCTGAGCAGCATTCATCAGAATGAGCTAAAAACAGAGAGAAGGCGGGGACACAAAAAGAGATGCTACATCATTATGCAGAGCAAAAAAATAATAATTTTAGGCTTGAAAACGCTGGAAGAACAAGGCAAGTCTTTAAAAATCAATTTGTGGGAGAAAATAAACAACCTAAGCTAACACATATAGACTAACTAATGATTATCAGAGAATGTCTGTCAATATTTAAGACCAACAAATTTTTTTTTAAAAACTTAATGTTTTTTAAATGTGCAAACTCGGGATTCTTTAGTTTACCTCCAAAAAGGTAGCTTTTTGACAAAAGCAAACAAAAAAATGTGTACAAAAAGATCTCTCAAAAAAATATCCAAATGAATATCAAGTTTTGTATGTAATCTTTACTTACTAAAATAAATGAATACATAAGATTAAAAAAAACATTTTTATGAGTGCGGTGAAGGATAAGATCCACAATGGAATTTTGTTGTTTTCAATACGTTTCTTGTAGATTTAAAGTTCTGCAATTTAATATTTTCAAGTAAAATATAATACTTGCTTTTTGCCAAAAATGATAATCATAATTGTTTTACTAAAAAATTTTCACTGTCCACTGTCTACCTCTACAGTTTAAATAACTCTTAACAATTTTAAAGTTCTCGAACCCAGTATTCAGTCTCCATCTTCGCTTCTGCAAAGCTGTGTGAGAACAAACATAACAGACCTGTGAGGTTGTTGAGGACCCAGGCCGTCTCTCTGGCCAAGGACGGCGAGGAGTGCAGGTAAGCCTGAAGAAGTACACATAGGGCGTCCACCAGCTGAACAATAACCACATGTTTGCTGAGATCTTCCACAGGGCAGGAGGACAGGAGGTTTCCAACACACCTCAGCAGAGGACAGACGAGCTGTAGAGAACACAGCATCAGAGGGAAAAATAACTTTCAACAATAGGAAAGGATTATACAAACTATACATGCCTGAAGTAGAGCAACTTGTATTCAGAATAGAGCATGAAGATTCAAGAACAGGAAATTATCTTAAATCTAAAATATTACAGCATTTCCACAGTACTTTTCTTTCCAAACTACAAGCAACAGCAAAACTAGCAAAAATGTGAAAAATTCTCTTTCACCAGCTCTGTTCCATCCTCTTGGTGTCCTTCAGTCACAGCGCCACTTAGTGACATTAACTGGGAACTGCAGTGCAGCAAGGCTCCACGAGCCAGCAACTCTCTGTGATCCTCAGAGCTGGTAAAAGCAGAGAAGTGACAGATCATCTCTAAATCAAACATGCTTCTTATGAGTGTATCCAAACCAATGATGTTCAAGGCTTCAATAATACCTCATATGTAACTCTCACCTGCACACAAGGTAGTGCAGACACCACGCACACTCAATGGCAGCACCAAGGCCAAACTCGGAGTCAGGAGTCAGGAAGGACAACAAATGTGAAGGCAAGCTGGAGGCCATCACCATCCTGCAGATGTTAATATTTGAGATTTCTTATGGGATGGTAATGAAAAGCTGGACTGATGAATCCTAAAAACCCTTACGAGACGATTTTTTGAACTGAACCTCTGGTTTGAAGAAGCTGAGAGAGAGCAAAACCAACTGCTTCCACCACTGCAAGGTTATGTCTTTGATTCTAGACAAACAAAACCAAGAGAGCAAATTATATAACAACTATTTTTAAAAAATAATTTTAGAAACATTTACTAATTTGCTAACAGATTAAGTAAGGGTGTTGTTTTCCCTCCATCCATTTGAACTGCAATCATGAACACATGCAAGCATTCAAGGCATACCTCCATGCAGCTGGCAAGAGCTGGGATTATTCCCTGCACCAGAAGAATCTCTGTCACAGCCTCACTGGCTGGGCATAAATTCCCAAGAGTGTAGAGACACATCTCCTGTGTCAAGATGAGATTAATCCAAAGCATTGCTGATTAGCTGGAATTCTTATTATATGTGCACTGTGAGGGCTTACTGTGAATTTGGTGGACTGGCCAGACAAGTAGGTGAGTATGTAGGGAGAAGCTGGCATGCAGGCTGATGCCACGCCGGAGTTTGTAGAATAAGACAGCACATGAAGACAGCGGACCGCCAACAGACGGCACTGAGCATCAGAGCCGGCAAGGAGACCAATAAGCATGTCAATGCTGTTCTTCTGTCTGAATGAACAGAAAAAGAGTCAGAAAACACAGATAAATATGATTTAGACTAATGTCAATAGCTGATAGGGATTCTTTTTGAATTTGTACTTGATGAAGGGAAGTTGTGCTGATGGGTCCTGCAGAACTTTACTCAGAGCTTTCAGGTGAATCCCCTTCTCTGATCCTCCGCTCTTAATTTTGTGGAACAAATCGACCACATCCTAGTAAACGTGAAAACCTTTAGCACGCCGATCCAACAACAAATTTATAACATGTGACTCTTACCTGCTCTTCAGTTGCTGTTTCCATCGTGACCCCACTCTGCTCCTCCTCTTCATACATCAGGAGTCTCTTGCTCATCAGCTGTCTGTCTCTGCGGGCTTGTCTCAAAGCTTCAGCAAGTAGCAGTCAAAACAATTTTAAACTTTCTGTAGCTAAACAATAAAAGTTTCGTATTGAAGCAAGATCATTGTATTTTCAAAAATCTGTGCTGTAATGTTTAGATAGTTTCATAAACCTAAACAGGCTTTTCCGAACAAAATGCGTAAACATAAAAACGTCAATTAATTGTTCCAAAGAGCACAGTTGACATTTATAAAAATATATTTTTTCAAATGTATACTTATTATGAAACGGAAATGTATTCGAAACAAACCTCTCTCGCATTCTCGCCTCTTTAGCCTCAGCTCATCCATGTTATTTTGATGGCATCTTGCGTTATGGCGAATTCTGTTTAGTCTCCACATGTCAAAATAAAAATTATAATATTAAAAACAAAAACAATGAAATATAACATCTAAGTTAATCCACTGACGAAGAACTAAAGCTCGTCTTTGTACAAACTGATCTTCAGCAGAACGTTTAAACTCTTCATCACAAAAAAAACAAACCCCCCCCCCACTCTCTTCTTCTTCGTTGTTGCGACATTATCTTCCATCAAGATGGCAGCACCACCTAGCGGTCAACCATAAAACAGCTAATTAAAACCTTATTTTAATGTGTATGATTAAAACATTTGACCTGGGAAGGCAACGTTTTTTTTAATTTGGAAAAACACCAAGAATTCAACATATTTTGAAATTGAAATTGCCACGGCTAAAAATCCACAATACTAGGAATTAAGAGGAATTGTTAACTTTACTATGGTAAATTGCAATAACAATGTCTGGTTAGTTGTTTGTCACATAAATATTTGTAATATATTAAAATTACATTATAAACTGTTTCTACATTTTAAGATAAAT
This sequence comes from Adrianichthys oophorus, assembly GCA_036245035.1. NCBI lineage: Eukaryota > Metazoa > Chordata > Actinopteri > Beloniformes > Adrianichthyidae > Adrianichthys > Adrianichthys oophorus. Next base: position 9,728,792 of record BSAI01000162.1, read on the forward strand.
AATCATACTTGATGCCTCTGTGTCCTATTTTATATTAATGCAATTAAACCTGTCCAGAATGTACCCTGCTTTTGCCCAACAGTAGCCAGGACAGGCTCCAGCAGCCCTGTGACCCCAAAAGGAATCCAGCAGGTTAAAATGGATGGAAGTAAATTATGCCTTTGCAATACATATAAATTAAGTTAAATTGGTTTTTATGCAACTTTCTACTATCAATTCATGATATGTACTATAACTATTTGGACAAATAAGTAGATTTATTACCTTTTTGCAGCTTCTGCTCTTGGATTTATTTTTTTCTCTCTGATTTGACTATACACGAATATACCAAAATATAGGTTCCTGTTCTGGCTTCTGTGTAGTTTAGGTAGTTTTAAATCACTGCATTTGTTCTATTGTATAGTTTGTTTATTTTTAAAGTGCAAAATCACCACATAAGTTGCCAGTTTACACATATTAAAGTTATTAAAGTGCAGAATAATTAGGCAAAAAAAAAGACAATGTAAGTTATGTCAAATTTTGACCAACTTATGATCCAGCATGACTATCCAATAGTGATTTAAAAAATAAACAGAAGATAGAAAAATCAATCAGTAAAAAATGCCAAACATCAGCCTACCTTATTTCAGGGTCTATTTTGCAAAGCTTCATAATGTTGATGAAGTACTGACATGCCTCTTCTGTAAATTATTTGGTAAACAGCATCTTTTTAATGTAATTTTATTTATTATTTCAGGTTGTTCGTTTGGCAAAAGATCTGTTGCACCAGCTTAAATGGAAGCAACAGAGGATGTAGCTAAACAGCACAATTACAGATTTAACAGCATTTCTGAAAGAGATAAGCAACAATCCTAGAGGGGCAATATCTGTAGATAAACAAAGTAATATATCTCAATAAAGTGTTGCTAAAAATGTATTAAAAATAGAAAGTCTATATGTAAAAAAACAGTGTTCATTATGTAAATGTTACAAAACATTTAGATTTCTATGGAAAGTTAACATATAAGCAAAAAAACCCCAAAATATTCATTTTAAAAGCAATAAAAACCTTACATTGAGCTGTTTCAGCGGTACTACTATTAAAGACTCCAGTCTGAGCAACAAAAGCAAGAGGGAAAATAACCTCAAAAACTTCATGCTGTCCATCCACAAATACCATAGAAAACATCTGACAGAAAGACGTACAACTTAAAACATGCAAAAAAAAAAAGATCATAAAAAAAATTCAATAGTATATACAGGAGTTTTTCTATCAAAAATGTCAAAAAAGGGACAGAAAGAGGCATCATGGTTGCTCAGTGAGAGGGACCTCATCTTCACCGCTCCATAGTTTTTTTTTCTGTTAAAGAACACAAAAAAACATTGAATTAACTCTTAATATTGAACTTTCTTTTTGCTACTTGTTTATTTAATAATGCCTTCAGCTGTGACAGAACCAGTATGACCTCAGTTTGAGCGTATGGTCGTGTTTCTGTACCTTTTTGTGGCTGTTAAAGGATATTTGGGCAGCTTCTGTTGCTGAATCATCTTGGAGCTGCTCTGCTTTCTCTTTGGTTTTCTCTTAAGAAATAACAACAGAATGATCAATTTCAAGGTGACATATATTCATGACAGTGGTGTGTTTGAACTCACTTTTCTTCTTCTTTTGAGGACTTGTCTCCAGGCCGGGAGCAGATGGTTCTGTTTCTTCTGAGATCTTTTCTTTAACTTGGGTCTCGTTTGTCGTTTCGTCTTCACTTGCTTGCTCTGTCTTACGATCTGTGTGTTTTTTAACCTTTTTCGGTGTCTTTATTATTTCTTCAGAGTTCTCATTGTCTTCCCGTTTTTTCTTCTTTGCCTTCTTTTCTTTAACTGCGTGTTCTGAGTTGTCCTCATTTTCAGCAGTCTTGATTTTCTTCTTCTTTAACTTCTTCTGTTCAGAATTTCTGGTGTGTTCTTCAACATTTTGCTCTATATTTTCTGTAACTGGAGGACCTGAACTGATCTCAGTATTAAGTAATCTTTTTTTCTTCTTTCCTTTTTTGTTTTGAACATTTTGCTCTGTGTTTTCTAAAACCGGATGATCTGACTTGATCTCTGTGTCCATTAATAGCTTTTTTTTCTTTTCATTCTTGCTTTCAACACTTTGCTCAGACTTATCCTCTACTGTTATTTCATTTTGTAAGTCCGTATCAGCGCTTTCTTTTGTTTTCTCAGTGGTGTGTTTTGAATCTCCCTCATTTTCAGCTTTCTTCTTCTTCTTTTTGACCCTTTCTTCTTCCCTTTCATGAGCTAAAGGTTCCTCCCAATTGTTTGTTTCTTTTTTCCTCTTTTTGGCTTTCTTTTCTTTCAAAATGGACTCTAAAACATTTTCTTTCCCAACCTTATTTCCCGTGAGATCATCTTCATTTTCTACATTTTTTACTTTACTTTTATTATTTTCCTCCACAGGTTTCTGGTCCTTTTGTCTTGTGGCTACACTCCTCTCTTTTTCTTGTCCATCCATGTCATGATCTTTCTTTTTTAAATTGCTTTCATCTTTCATATTTTTCTTGGGTTCTGCTGCAGTTTCTGCAGGTGTGTTCACGGTCTCTTCAGCTTGTTTTGATGGTGAGAGAGCAACAGCTTCATCCTCTGCAGCATGGCAGGTCTCTGTTTCCTTCAGTGTTCCAGAGGAGGACACGCTTGCAGATTTTTTCCTCCTTGTTGTGTTTTTTTTCGCTGGCATCACAGTGATCTCTTCCTTCGCGCCTAGTGACTGATTCTGCTCATTTGGAGTGTTAGTTTTTGCCAGAGGCTTCACTCTGGGTTTTCTGATTCTCTTTTTCTTGGGTTTGGAGGAGTCCAGAGTGTTGATGAGCTCCATCTTGGCTAAATCAGCCTCTGCAGAAAAGCAAAAGAACGACTTATTTTTTAGTGACACAAAGGTCTGAAAGTGGAACAGCTTTTTTTTGGCTAAAAGACAAGTTTCTAAAGAAAAGCCGCTCACAGACAAACTGTTCCACTCCAGAACATTAAAAGGCCTTTTGGGTAGGCACTCCTTCGTTGCCATGGTGATGTGTTTGGGGTCATTGTAACCTGGAAGATCCAGACGTTTCATCCTCAGTGCTCTTACTGATAGAAGGAGTTTTTTGACCAAAATCACTCCATACTCTCCAGTTCATCCAGAAAAACAGCCCAAAGCATGATGTTTCCACGTCCATGCTTCACAGTAGTGAGTTTGGGATACAACTTAGCATTCTTCCTCCTCCAAACACAGTGAGTGACGTTTATTCCAAAGACTTCCCTTTTGGCTTCATGACCTCTGACCACATGACACTCTCCCAATCGTCCTCTGGATAATCCAGAAGATGGTCTCTGTGAACAGGTGTCTTTTGTACAAATAACCAGTTCCAACAGGAGCCAGTATGGTCACCAGTTGAAGAGATTCTTAAAGAAGAAGTAAAAGGTCTGTGTGGGACAGAACTCCTGCTTGTTTGTAAGACAGAAATAGTTTTCTGCACCATTATGCAAATAAATTATTTAAAAATCAATATGATTTCCTGGATTCTTCTTTTTTTTACATTCTGTCTCTCACAGTGTTTCTGTCTTTTTTATATTTATCTTTTTTAGTGGAACAACTTGCAGAATTGGTGACTGACAAATACTTTGTGTAAATAAAAACACTGACCCGTCATCTGTTGGACAATTTTTTTCCACTTCTCCACATCCAGACTGCTGTCAGAGTCCGAACCCTCGTCGCCAATGGCTTCAACTGCTGAGCCAGACTTTGATTTCTTTGAGCTGCTGCCATCTTTTGGAGCTCTTCCTGCCCCTTTCTTCTGTTTTGCTTTAACAGTCTTAAATGAAGAATAAAGAACAGAAATGAAAAACTCAAACAGAATTTAAAAAAAAAACAGATAAACTAATAAAAACTCACCTTTTTGGCAGGACTGCCAGTCTTCTTTTTTGGAGAGGTTGATTTGTCTGGACAGATCAAGACAAAAGTATGTATAAAAATTTACAACACTGCATCTAAAGTGAGCCTGAGAACTTTCATATAGATTACATATTTTTCCCAAGTTTAGGCATTATGGATTAAGCCTTTTTCACACCACTTTGGTTACTTGAATTATTCCAGAAACTCCAACACACCAGTTAGTAATTAAGACTCAACGTTAACTGTCTAAACAATAAATAAATGTAATAAGCACAAACCTTTCCCTGAAGCTCCTTTTTTCTTTCCTGAAGTGGAGCGTTTGGCTGAGTTTTGCTTCTTTTTGGAGATTCTAACAAGAGTGAAAACAGGAGTTTGCATTTGTCCTAATACACAGCTCAATTATTGGCTTAACTCAAGAAATGGGTGACTTGTTGATCACCTAAGCCATGTTTTGTAGATGTCCAGTAAGGACACGGATGTTTGTGTGTCCTCCTGAAAAAGAAAAACACAGCTGTTCCTGTCATTAAATAATACAAACTTATTGGTGCAGCAAAGGTAGTTGAAAAATGACTGGTTATAATGGAACAGAACCAGTTTGAGAGGGAAATTCTCTTGTTGCATTGATGTTGTCTGTGCTGCAGGTGGCACACTTGTAGGACAGGAAATCAAACATGTGTTTGTATTAATAAAGTATTAATACATTAAGTTCTGTTAAAATAAATATAGTTTATGCTAGAATTATTAAATACATTCTGAAATCAATTCATTCTTTTAGAATAACTCCACAAAAAAAACCTAAACAGATTTTTTATCACAAGCAAAAATGTAAACACTGAATCAGAATAAAATATTGGAATCTAAAAACATTCCCAACACATGAATTTCTATTTTTTCTCATTTAAACTTTCTTTGTCTGGTAAAAGTGATTCAGCTGCTGCTATGCAAGACAGCATTCATTAAAACATACATTTTATTTATCTTCTTAACGTTTCTTGATTGAAAATGGATGAAAACTGCATTCAAATTTCCACTAGCCCACGGGGTCCTGTCATAAAACCAATTATAATGCGCCCCCCCCAGCATTTTCTAGGAACTATGATGTCTTGATTTTGTTATAAGCTGTCGTAAACCCGTCAATACTTGATATATTTTATACATGTTAACTATTTTGAATGTATTTTTGCTTAACGTCATCTTGGATAAGAACTTTAAGTTGTGGTTTTGTAACTTTTTGACAGATGCAATGACCGTTGGGTGTATCATTTCTTTGTGTGGCGTGATTGGATGCAAATGCTTTAAAACGTCCAACAAAGCGTAATCAAACCTTGCACTCGAGAGCGACACCAATAACCAAGCAAATTTAGATTTTACTGAGACTTCCTTTCTGTTCTGCCAAATGTTAGTGATTTGAGTTTTAACATTTTTTAAAATTTGCAAAAACATTTACTACAGTTGATTAGCACCCCATTTACTGGGGATGAAAAAACTGAATAAATGCGCGGTACAATTGCAGAGATTTCACATTACTATAATTACCAAACTAAGAAAAAAAAAGTAAATACATGTAATTCAAAGTGCAATAAAAGCATAATCACAGAATTAACTTTACATTAAGTTACTAAGGCTCTGCCTCATAATGTAACTAAAGATAAATAAGCCAAAAGCATACGCTTATTTTTTTTTTTTTTTTCATGGTTGTGAACTTCTTAGAAATATTGATGGTATTTTGTTCCGATGTATCCAATCATGTTGCTGTAGTATGACATACCACGAATGCAGTACTTTTGGTTTTTAAACAAACATAGCTGCAATGCTGTTCCAACTTTGGCCTATTTTCTTACTGCAATATTGTTAAGAAAGCACTTTTTTGAGTTAATGCGAAACTTTGTTTAAAAAAAACTATTTGACCTGCTGCTTGTAAATTCAAAATGTTGAAAATGTTTTTCTTTCTATTAAAGTTTGCATTAAATTTGGCTGCGTGTTGGACTGTCTGGCAGGACACCTTGCTTCTCAGGGCGACATTGAGCTAAGAAAATCCAGCGTGAGTCAAGCTGCTGCATAACTGGGTCTCCCTGTGCTTTAAAATACAGGGTTATGTAAGGAAGGGTATACGGCATAAAAACTCTGCCAAACCACCTCTGTAAATTAGTGAAAGCTGATTCGCTGAGGCAACCCCCAACCAAAAGGTGAACAACAAGAGCTCACATTATAGTTTGTGATGGCACAGTGGTTAAGGAGAGAATTTCGAATTGGCACTTCATGTCATTTACGTTGTTGGCCCCTGGTTTATTAGTAACTATTAACTGGTTTATAAGAACTAGTCTCTCTCTGTTTTGGGGGTTTTTGTTCTGACATTTTTCCAGGTGCTTTGGATAAAAGTGTTTGACAGGTGAACTGAAAGGATAAATGACTGCAGAAAAAAATGCTCAGTTTTCAAAATAAATAAATTAAAATGATCAAGGTGTAGTATAATTGATTTATTAATGACCCCGGTAATCAGAATGAAGCTGTTTTTGTTAGGTCACTCTAAAAACATTAGCAGGAGACAAATAGGAATTAAAAAAATTTGAAGCACAGTAGGATTACACATTAATACACTAGTTAGTTTTTAAACACAATTATTGAGGTTTGATTTTATTTTAGTTAAGTGCTGTTCTCAGACAACTTAACATTTGCTCATTACTAAATGCGAGGCAACTCTTAGCTTTACGGCATCATTCAAGAACGGAAATAAAGTGTGCGAAACTAAAGCTAACAAGGTATTTGAAAGCCTCTCGATATCAGGTGTGTTTGTGTGTGACTGTGTGCAGAGGGCTGACCTGTGGGTTGTGCCTCCGAAGCTCATCTGCTGCTGAACTGAAGCCATGCTCCTTCAGGTGTCGGTAGATCAGTTGTGTCAGTTCGTGTGCGGATGAACCCGAGTCCATTTTTATTTATTTTCTAAAACTAACAACAATAAGATCAACAAACACTAAATAATTCCACAGCGCCAAAGAATATTACGTGCAAACCCTGGCCACATGGCGACAGGAGTTTGGAAAATTGAAACCCCCACATTGAACTCTGACCTCACAATTGAATATCCGCTTAGCGCCCCAAAGCATTCTGGGAGATGCGGTTTCAATCAGGATCCAACAATATTCGGTTTTTTGTTTGTTTTATTATGTTTCCTTTAATAGTAGATATTTTTTTCAAACAAATCATGAAGCTCTCTGTGATAAACTATAAAGGATTCAGTGTGTATCATTTGTATATGTACAAATTTGTTATGATTAAGACCATTTCATGCAACATATTTGTTTACTACTACGGTAATAGTTCTCAATTCCACCATGTGCTATCATATGAAACTTTGTTTGGAAGGTCATGCAAATACATTTTGTTATTTAAGATTTACATAGAAATGTTTTCACAAATTGAAAAATGTCAGTATAATATATATACCAGTGTGTCTCTGAAAGTGTCATGAACAGATGGTGAAGGACCCAACAGAAGACCAGGTTTGATGGAAAAAGCTTAAACTTTAATAAATCCCAAATCCATTAAAAAAAGGGTAAAAAAAGGTAAAACCAAGGACACAATCCTTACAAAAAGACCACACAAGTTACGGGGAGCTTATATTATTCACATGGTGAACAACTGAGTGTCTCAGACAGAATTCTCTGCAAGTTGAATCAGAAATGCTATTGTTTTCCTCTATATATTAAGGGATGAAGTATAAAATATTCCATATTTGTAGTAAAAAAACAAACAAACAAAAAAAAAAACTAAGGAAAGAAAATAGGACATGTATCACTGTTTAAAATAACATGTTATTCTTGACCTTCAAGTACTGTTTCAGAAATGTCTAAAGTCGATTTAAAATTTGGACTCTTTTTAACAACTCTTTTTTTGGGATATACAATTCCCTTGAGAACAATCCACAGTTTTCAGCTAATCAGGCTAATCAGAAACCTGTCGCAGAGTTCAGTCTTCAGTCTTCAGTCTGTCATTGGATAAAATGTGTCTATGGCATGAGTCTGAGAGAGCTGGTGGCAGCGGTGAGGGTCACTTTGGAGGAGGGCAAGCAGAGGTTCAAGGATCTGAAAGAGTCTCATTCATCAGGAAAACCAGGAAAACGGTCTCTGTTCCAAACTCAGCATCATCGCTCAGTCTGACCAGGCTTGATTTTACCTTGTTCTGTTCCCCTCTCCCCCTGTAAAGAAACCGAATGTTTAAAGGATTAGTGGAGCAGACCAAAAAATGCCATATTTGTCATTCAATCATGTCACTTTTACTTTACTAGCATGTTATATTTACTTTAAGCATAGTTGTAAAATGTGCAAACCATGTAGTGGAAGTAACTGAAAGTAATGTGACTTTAAATGAAGCAGAGAAAGAATTAGCGTTAACATTCCAATGTTTTCCTTATTCCTCTGCAAATTTAAACTGAGTATGTTTGCCATTCATTGGTTTATGATGTGGACTTCCTCTTAGCTGTCCCCATCAGTTTAAATGTCATGGATATAGAATAAACAATCAATGTCACAGTTTGTTTTAATTTATATTTTATATATTTTTTCTTGTCTTTTTATTGCACAGTAGTCAAAAGCGTGTGAATTAACTGAATGAGTAAAACAAGTGTCATTGTAAAACAGAGTTTGGAGGGAAAAAGCTGCATTTGCATTAAGGGCTTGGGTTAAAGTTTGGTACATTGGAATGAAAAGAGAGCGTTCATTCAGTCTTATTCTAAAAAAAAACCTCAGCAAGGAGGGTTAATAAGATGCTGGAAGGGCTGATCAAAAAGAAGGTAGTATTCATTACGAAGGAGAGCAGCTGTGTTCATTCGGAGAAACTCTACCTTCTGCCAAAGCTAACATCTGCTTTTAAGTCATTATTGTATTTCATTAAAAATGGAAAAGATTGAAACAGCCAGACAGATGTAGCATGTTTTTCTCTCTGATGCTGTGATTGACGGTTTGAAATTATGCAACTTATGCAAATTATGTTAAAAATTGGTCTTGATCTGGTACCTCAAAGCTGAAAGGTCAACCAAGTGCTGGTGTGATGGAACCGACATACGAGGAAACAAAACAGAAAAACAGATTAAATACAAACGTTTATGATAAAGATGATACTTTGAAATAGAAGCAGTAGTTTTTATAAAAATATTTTACTGCAAGAAATGCCTTGCTTTCATGTTTGATGGGTGTTGGCAGGAAGCCATCTCTGAAAGTAGAGGTTGGTCTTTTGGCAGCTCTCCTGGCAGAGGGCAGCAGTTCAGAAAGGTGGTGTGTGAGGTGAGAAGTGTGTTAGATCATGTCTGATGATGGAGCCTGGAGGTGGGGAGCGAGGACCATCCGCTAATCATTTCTGATGTCTTACTGACTTTTGACAGAGTTTAATTTCAAATGATTTATACTGTATTGCTAATTTACATAGACAGACATTAAAATTGTACATTTTTCAAAATTAAAAATCAGGTATTTTTGTAATTTATTTTACATTTTTCTGCAAAAAAAGTGGCAAAAGAGAAACATTTAACAAATAAAAGATGTTAAAATTCACATTTGCATGATGACAGATGTATGTTTATACACTGTCATCTGCTAGTAATAGTTCTGCTTGTCAACACAAATCGAACAACATGCACAACTCAAATTTGATATAATTCACATTCTTGGCACAAAGTATAAGAAGAAACTTTAATTTTCTTTTTGCTGAAAGCTGCAGATTCCCTGAACTACACGTCCTGCACTATTTTGGATCACTCTGTCAATGAATCATGCTGTAACTGTAAGTAGACAGCTGTGGTTTACCAACATGTCAATCAAAGGGAATAAATGTTTTATTCTTAGCTGGACTCAAACAAAAATCTGCAAATATAGCCTCCTGAACTGAATATAGTTTTAATGCAGTATTTACGGACCTCTTAAGCTCTGCTTCAGGTGTATTAAGATGGGAACTTGCCATAAAAACTCTTAGTGCAGGGTTTTTCGTTGATGGAATTATTTTGGCAGTGTTTCATCCCATAAAAAGGTGGCCAATGCGTCATTTAAATGTGTAATGTAAGATTTATTTGACAGACGTGCTTGTGTTAGTGTGTGCAGTTTGTTTTGTGGTGCAGGACGTGAGTGGAGCTGTTGACCTGTCAAACACTTGCAGATCAGACAGACAGCCAGCAAAATTCAGACAGCCGTTACACAGCAATGTGGCTGCTTAAAGACTGATGGATCTTTTTTCCTGTAAAAAGCCACACAAGTCGCCTCACATTAAGAATGCTCTGTCCTGATTTTTTTCTAGCTTCTGAGCTGAGCTTCAATTTACTAAACTTTACAGATTTTAGATGAACCAGGAACAAATAAGTAACTGACCGTCAGACAACCACTGTTTCCTTCTTAAAGTCCCACTCCAATCATCTTCTGATCTATTTTCAAAGCATCCCCAGAGGTCTTTTAATTCTGATTATATTGTTTTTTGTCAAAATCTAAAAACTTGTAGTTTTCTAGGACAAAGTTTCAGCATAGTTTAACATAAACATGAGAAAGAAATACCACAAAAACATGTTAGAAACACATTTTTTTTATTGGAGTGGGTCTTTAACTTATAAGCAGTTTTCAGCAAAATTAAATTACAAACCTTTTTTTTCATTCAAATTTTCTGAATAGTTGAAAACATAAACTTTAACTACACATAACTTGAGCAAACATTTACATTTTTATCAATTCTCTGGAACAATCCATTTTGGCTTCTTCCTTAAAGGGTGGCAACAGTGAAGTAGCTTTCCCTGCTTTGCACCGGTGGTTGGCAGAGGTTTTTACGCTGGATATCTGGGCTAGGGACTGGCACAAGGCGACTCAGAATTGGGACCTCTTGTGGCTACATAGTTATAGGCAGGAATGCAAAGGGTCTTGCCCAAAGACCCACACTCCATGAAGCTGATTGCACACCATGGGAAACAAACTAATTAACTCAGTGCCAGTTCTGCACTTATAACCAACTGAGCTATCCAGCCGCTAATCTCTGATCATTTTATAATTTCCTGTTAATTTCCTGTTTCTTTGGTATAATTTTGTGAACGTTGCAGTAGGTTCAGATAGATGTACAAAATTAATTCTTCAAAATTTCTCTTACTCTAAATACTTATTCATAACTGGAGATATATTATATTCATACCTGTTCTTTGTTGTAACTCAATGTGACGAGATGGATGAAAACAGCTGTTTCCTATCAGTTTCCCATTCAATTTTTATATTATCTAACATAAATGCAAAGCATTGTTAGTTTTCCTAACAGTTTTGCTTTATTAGTCTGTCAAAAAGCATCAGTTGGATGCCAGACAAGGAGATTTTCCTTGTTAATCGAGCAGCTTTTTTAACGTAAAAAAGAAAAAAATAGCCTCCTGAAAAAAAAATACTGATTTTTTTCGAAAAGTTCCCAAAAGTTTTTTTTATAACTGAAGCAAACTTGTGTGTGGATTATTGTAAAGAGCTTCATTAAATGCATAAAACAAGTTTTAAAAATGGTTTTGGCTTCTGTTGATAAAGGTGCTCTCTTTATGAAATAGTCACAAACACACATCGGCATCACAGTTCAGGTGTACCTCAGTTATTTTTTTTCCACTGTTTTCCCAGCTTGACCTGCCTCAAACCTGCAGCTCCATTCCCCAAATGCCTTTGCAACTACCTGGCACAAGTGCAGTGCACAGCCACACCTCTGTGCCTTTAAGTTCAGGCCAGTAACCTGCATGACCACAGGGTTTAATATCAACATTTGCAAGGTGTTTTTTGAACTAAAACATTCAATTTTTAATGCATGTGTGAGTTACACTTGAACAAATTGTGTTTGTTGATTTTTCTTTTTTTTACATTGACTTATATGTCTTTTTCCTGGAAATGCCAGAGATGGCTTCAGAACATCTTAAAGTTCTTAGTTTGCTGTTTATTTGTATGCTATATTGGAATAGAATGGGGGGATATTATCCCAATCTTTTTTTAGGTGCTTCTATAGCACAAAGAATTTCTGTACAAGTGGAGTTATAAAATGGTATCATGCACTTTACTTTTTGTCTTGAAATATCGACTCTTCTGCTGGAGGAGATGAGCATTTCTGCTGAACTCTGGCATACAGGATTCTTTCTTATTTTCTAATATTCTTTCTATTTTTTTCATTAAAAAAAACAAATATATCTATTCAAAAGTGTAGATTGCTCTATAACTAACAAATGTGAACAGTCTGCATTCAAAATGGTCACTTTAAAAGGTCAAAACATCGTCTCGAAAAAGGGAGTTCTATTTTAGAGAGCAGATAAAACCTTACCTTGAAAAAATATCATGCAAATACTGTATTCAGTTTGTGCATTTTATCACACCTCCAGTGAATCAGGCAGTGTTAATCTTTGGTTTTATTTTGAAGCAATCCTCGTCCTTTAAAAATTTTTTTTTGCTCTTTTTTCTGAATCTGTCTATTGAAAAAAATATGTTTTTATTCAATTCAGACAGTAAAACACCACCAAAACTGTCTTATTTTTTTTATGTGTTTTTATGCATCATTTTACACAGTAAGGAATAAAAAAGCTTCTGGTGAAGTCTGTCAAAAAGGCAGCATGCAATGAACCTATCCCAACTACTGTTGTGTGAAGGTGGTGTCCACTCTGGACAGGTCCTGATCACACAACCGCAGACACACTCACACCTAGGGGAAAATTTAGAGTCACCAATCAACCCAAGAAGCATGTTTTTGGACTGTGGGAGGAAGCCTGGTGAAAACCCACAAATGTATGGGGCAAGCATGCAAACTTCACACAAAAAGGTCCCTGCTTAGATTTGAACAGGGCCTTCCCATTGTGAGCTAAGAGTGCTAACCACTGCACCACTGGAGCCTGAAAATTTAAAGAAAGCTTTAGGTTGCTAAGGAACAACATGGACTTCTGTTGTGATAATGCACAAGTGTCATCTTTTTTCAAAATAAAAAAACAAAAAAAATGCATTTCTGCCTTGTGCAATTGTGCACAGTACTTCTTTCATTTCCAATAAAAGTGAAGCTGCGTTATGTTGAAGGTTGACAGACCAGATCTGTCTGGTGCTCCAGCTGAAGCAGAATGATTTTCTCTGCATGGAGATGTTATCGGAGTTTGAGAAGTCTGCTCGGTCTCTCTCCTCACGTCTGCAGTCCTCATACAACAGCAGGTATAGTAGCGGAGTGTGTTGGAGTGCTAAGCAGGAAATTGGGGAACAGTGTCTGTGATTGTGGCTGTTGGGCCCCACAGCTGCCATGGGACTCAAAATCTCCCCTACAGCGAGTGTTTTTGAGTGGGGGGCTTTTTCTGTGGACCCTGTGTCAAATCCGACCATTTAGATGAAAAAATCTGTTGAATAGTTTTAAATGCAACTTATTTTGTTAAGTTTTCAATGTGCCTCATTTAGTTTAGACCAACATTCAGAAAACTGGTCAAAAAGACCAAACCATTTCGAAAAAAACTCACACTAAATCAAAAAATGCATGAAGGAAAAATAAAAGCCAGACAATTAATAACATGATGGGACAGAGTTCACATTTAGCACAAGAAGCATTTCTGTAAGATGTAAGCCAACCATAAACACCAGGATGTTGTAGTAATGCTGCTATGTGTGTTTTTTAGAAGTGGGAGGGTGATGTTTTTTCAGCATGCAACCAAGGCAGAAGGGTGGAGTGAATTGGACCACTGGGGAATGTGAAAAGCTTCAAAGGGGGCTGAAGAGAGTCTGCAAAGATTGAAATATAGCTGCCTTTTTTTCAGAGTGGTTAACTTGAGCCACAGTTAAACCTGGAAAGACTGACAAGAGGATATTTTTCAGCAAAATTATTTACTGACGGCAAATGAAGAAGGACTCAATGATAAGAACGTGACAGGGACCATGGCATCCTCAGCTCTGACCAGTCTCTCAATGATGAGTCTGCTCAGCCTCAGTTACCTGGCCTGGGATCTGATGAGCCCTAACCAGCTGGAAAATACCCCCGATCAAAGTTTTAATGACAGAGCTTCTGGTCTTCAACCTCCTCATATTATTTTCATCATGACTGATGACCAGGGATTCAATGATATTGGATATCACAGCTCAGACATCAAGACACCGATGCTGGATAAACTGGCTGCAAATGGGGTCAAACTGGAGAACTATTACATCCAGCCCATCTGCACACCGTCTCGAAGCCAGTTCATCACCGGCAGGTAAGCTTTTCCATTTGTTATGGCACTTAAAATTCTAAAGTCCTTCACTGAGTATTTATTACTAGCAGCAGTATACTTTAAATGTGTGGATGTCAGAAAACTGGCATTTGAAGCACCCAAAGTGCAGGACACTGAGCTGGTGGCAGAAACTTAAATATTTAATAAATAAATAGATTTAAACACACACTCCAATGAAAATGAAAATTGTGCTTTTCGTGTTTTTAACGAGTTCTTTAGGCATTTTTCTTATGATGGAGGACAAAAATATTAAGCTTAAAATTGCATTTCTGAGTATTTTTTTATTGAAATTGTTCTGAATCAGGAACAGATAAAAAATGCTGTTGGAAAAAGTTGTGATGTAAAATCTACAATCGGCGGGCCACAAGCACCCTTCTACATTCCATTCTGATGAATCCACTTGCAGACGACTAGATCCATGTACGTCTTTGTTTTCCTCGTCTCAGCTGGCATCTGGCTCACACAGCTGAATAGCTCCAACGCTGCTCTTCATTTTTTGTTGCACTATGTTGTGTTGGGATCATGAGGGGCAGTGAGCTAGCGGGAAAGAGAGTAAACAAAGGGATGATGGGAAATGAGGAAAGGCTTAATCAGTCCCGCCCACACTACGATTTCTAAACTACTTCTGCTCCATGAAAGAACACAGGTTTATATATATATATATATTTTTTTAAATTTTGGCTAAGAATGGTATAATCATAATAAAATACCACCGAGAACCCTTTTAAAAAACAAAACAAAAGATGATCGGAGTGAGACCTTAAACATGACCAAAAACTATAGGAGTATCAAAAGAGTAACAAGGCAAAACTGAAACCAGAAACTTCAATAAGGTAAAATGATGAAAATTAAAGAGAATTCTAAACAAAACATGAGCTAGAACCAAAATATACATGACAAATAAGAAAATCAAAGAGCACAAATCTCACAGAGAACGAGATCTGTGTGTGGTATTTCTTCTTCTTTACAGTCCTAAACATTTAGAGAACTGAAAATAGTCATTGCAGTTGTGGAAATAAAGCATTTTTTTCCTATTTGAAACCGCATTTTGTCTGATGAAAAGTTTGCTCAAAGACTGCTTGGGTCATTTTTGGATGCAGTTTGTTTAGGTCATTTAATCCTGTGTAAATATAAGGTGTTTTTTTTACTTAATGCTGATAAAGTCACCATTTGAGTTAGTTATGGCATTACAGATATGTTTTAGCTAAAAAAAAGATTTTTTTTGAACTACTTTCTATCAAAAATAAACAACAATGCGTAGACCACCGCATTGATTGATAATGATGTAGATTTTTTTCTTACATTTGGACTTTTTGTGTATAATTCCACAGGTACCAAATTCACACTGGTCTCCAGCACTCCATAATTCGGCCGCGCCAGCCCAACTGCTTGCCCTTTGACCAGGTCACCCTCCCTCAGAGGCTTCAGGAGCTTGGTTACTCTACTCACATGGTGGGCAAGTGGCACCTGGGCTTCTACAAGAAGGAATGTCTGCCCACTCGCCGAGGGTTTGACACATATTTTGGCTCCTTAACGGGGAGCGTGAACTACTACACCTATAGGTCATGTGATGGTCCGAAGCTATGTGGCTTCGACCTCCACGAAGGGGAGTCGGTTGCTTGGGATCAGGGAGGCATATACTCCACACATCTGTTCACGCAGAGAGTCCGCAAGATCCTGGCAAGACATGATCCTCAGGCCCAGCCACTCTTCATCTTCCTCTCCTTCCAAGCTGTCCACAGTCCTCTGCAGTTTCCAAATGAGTACATTTGCGCATACAGTGGGCTGGAGAACGTCGCACGCAGGAAGTACGCCGCAATGGTTTCAGCTGTAGATGAGGCTGTCCGGAACATAACGTATGCCCTTCGTAAGTATGGATACTACAAGAACAGTGTTCTAATTTTCTCCAATGACAACGGTGGACAGCCTTTGTCCGGTGGAAGTAACTGGCCGCTCAGAGGACGAAAAGGGACCTATTGGGAGGGAGGCATTCGAGGTCTTGGATTTGTCCACAGTCCTCTTTTGAGGAAGAAGAGGCGAGTGAGCAAAGCTTTGGTTCACATCACGGACTGGTACCCCACACTTGTGGGATTAGCAGGTGGGAATGAGTCTATGACTGACGGCTTGGATGGGTATAATGTTTGGGGGGCCATAAGTGAAGGGAAGGAGTCGCAGAGATTAGAGATCCTCCACAACATTGACCCGCTCTTCAACCATGCTCGAAGTGGCTCCCTACAGGAAGGATTTGGGATTTGGAATACTGCCATTCAGGCTTCCATTCGAATGGGAGACTGGAAGCTCCTGACAGGAAACCCTGGACGTGGAGACTGGATCCCCCCACAGATTCTTCCAGGTTTTCCGAACAGCTGGTGGAACCTGGAACGCATCATGGAACGTCACAAATCGGTGTGGCTTTTCAACATTTCAGAAGACCCCTATGAGCGTTTTGATTTGTCAGAGCAAAGACCGGATGCTGTAAAACTGCTGTTAGCGAGACTTGCATACTACAACCGAACTGCAGTGCCGGTGAGGTTTCCTTCAGAGGACCCTCTGGCCGACCCCGACTTAAATGGAGGTGCCTGGGTGCCCTGGGTGGCAGATGAAATGGAAGAGATTGAGTCAACTGTTTTCCTGAGGAAAAACATGACCTGGAAGAAGAAATCTAATTTGTATAAACACAGATCATTGCTAAGGAGACTCAACATAATTTCCAACAGAATAAAAAGACTTTGAGATTCAAGGATAACAATAGAAAGCTGGCGAGTACTGACAAGATTTATTACAAAAAATATTTTCACTGTGAAACGGATCAGCTGTCACTAAACTGTAGATTATTTTTTAATCCAAAAACAATAAAAATGTTTTTGTGAGTACTTAACCAAATAAAAAGTGACTTTTAATCCACCAGTGTTGATGGAAACTGTTTAAAAACAATTACATATGGGTTTTATAGTTTTAGAACCAATGATCAAATAATTTAGCTCTAAATGTATCTAAAAGCATTAATTTCACCTTATTTTGCATTTATTACTTATTACACATTTACCTGGTTACAACATCTCTTTAATTATTAAAAATAATGAGCATTTGATCAAGCATATAATCAAAACACCCCAAATAACTGTAATAACAGATTTGCATAACATTTTTGAAAACTTTCTAAATGTGGAGTAGCTATAAATGCAGGTCCTGAGGCTCAATCAATCTCCAGTTCAACATATATATACAATTTGTATGTAAGTATATCAGTTTTATGTTATATTTATACATTAATAAATAAAAAAAAAGGAATCAGATTCACTTGAGATGACATAAAACAGGTTTCTTGGTGAAGAAATTTGTAAACTTTGTGGTTTACATATTCATTTCTTATTTTGAAAAGTGCCTCAGCCATATACAATTCCACATATTTGGCCATTTTACACCATTCAAAATTTTTACTTTATTTCTTCTATTTAATTACTAGATGGCTGTCCTACACAAATCTACCAGGTTTCACTGGAAAGTGAATTGAGACATACATTGGTTTCAAAGGGCACCAAAATAAACTGATTTGCATAAAAAAATCAGAAAAAAACAGGTCATGGGAGGAGAGACATTCATGTGCAAAACAAATGGTCCTGCTGCAAATGCAGCTTTGGATTTTGTAATCTTCTTGATAAAGTTTATGAAAAGTACCACTCTGCCTCCTAAAACTGCAAACAATCAGACACTTTTAGAATAAAAAATGAAGGTTCTCTTTATGTCCTTGGAGTTTCAACGTGAAACTTCATAACAGTCACAGGAAAGCAGAGCATGTCAAAAATCTCTCTGCTTCAGGTGTCACTCCCGTTCTTTGTGGCAAAGAAGATAAAAACATTTTTGTGAATATGTTTCTGAGTTAAGAGGATTTGTTGCTGGCTGGTTTGATTGTAATGTGTTGCTTTAAAGAAGCAATAAATTAAAAAAAAAAACACTTGCTGCTTTAGAAGGAGCCCCTCCCAACTGTGATTTGTAAAAAGAAGTGAAACAGTTGACTGTATTTCCTTTTTTGCAAAAGCCAGAGTTGTTTAACCACACCTTTACTGTTTCCTGTCTATGTGTTGGGCAACTCAAAAGCTGAACTTCGTGGCACTCACAAATTTAGTGTTGTAGCCTTTGAATGTTAAACCTGATCAACATAGAAGAATGAAGCAGTTCCTTCTTTTTGCCCTGTTAGCTGGAGCAACACACGGTAAGATGAATGTGTAAAATGTAAACAAGATAACTTAAATGACCTTCATATTGCTCATTTTGATGACATTTTTTTTTAGCGTTTTTACCTCCTGCTGAGACAAAGTGCATCGTCACAGAGACCCAATTTCCTTGCTTTCCTACTGTTGGAGGGTCTGTGTACATCCAGCTGATATGCAACGCCAGCAGCTACATGGTTCATTGTGAAAAGCACTCCACTAAAATCTTGCAGCTGAAAAAGAGAATTGTGAATATAGACCCAGCCTACAGGGAGAGAGCAGAATTTTTCATCAAAAATGGAACACTCAAGGTCACTGGCATGAAGAAAAATGATTCAGGTGAATACTTGGTGAACATCTACCTCAGTGATGGAAACCATGTGAAAAACTACAGTTTCCACCTGGAAGTCAAAGGCAAGTATTCATGGATTCACTAATATCTCACCTTGGAATAAGTTTCCATTGAAGGAATTTGGGCTAGGGTTATGATGTCAAGGGTCATCATGATTATGTAGCACATCATTATCGGGCATGTGGTAAGTCTTTTGTGAAATAATTTTGATATCGTTACACGATCATATGATGTATAGGTGATGCTGTGCCATCCTATGCAAGTACTTCATAAACGGGGTGTCCAGGTGATATGTGAACAACCATAGGACATTTGTAGGAGACTCACACAAGCTTCACTCTGTCCGAGCAAGGAGCGCGTACTCATCACTTGAACAGCACTAACGGGACCCTTGCACAGTGCAAAGGTTTCAGGGTGGTTAAAAAAAATAAAAATACTATGATTGTGCCTGCGTCTAACATACTTCTCCCTCATGTACTGTGCAAGTGATCATTACAGAATCACGCCTGTATGCAACTCGCTGGTAGAAATAAAAATGCAAATATGAACATTTTTGCTCTACAGGCTCACCAAGTGGTCTATGATATTAAAATTGTCTTCATGTCAGCCCATATCCAACCGTAAGGGCAGTTGTGAGTAAGACATCAGTAAGATACTCCTGCTGTGCAAGACGTCTTTTGCCTACAAAAACATTGCACACATTTGAGTTATTATGAAAAAGATATTGCTACTTATATCTATGCGCATGAAAGGAAGCTACCAAACGCAACCATTTATAGAAACTGTGAATAGGTGGTCACTGTGGTGCAGGAACTGGCAGCAGCCCTGCAGACGCATTTAGAAACCAGTCCACTGACCTCTTTGTTTCACTGATGCTGTAGATAGAAATGACACATTATGAAGAGAAAACAAATACATATGTATTTTATAACAACTAAGGCTGACAGCATGCTGTTTACCAAGACAGATATTTAATTTTTGGTTATTTCTGTTGATGGCTTGCAAAAGTTTTTAATAATTTTTTTTGTGGACAATAATTATTTAAAAACAAAGATGAGAGAAGAATAATAACTAATATGGTATTTTTTGGTCTAGATGACATCTATGGCATCCTATTCATATGCCTCATTGTACTGAGTGCTCTCCTGTTGTGCAATTGCTGCATTTTTACAACAGTGAAGTGCTGTAGGAAGTCAGGTAAGACTTACTATGCTTGTCTGGAATGAAAAAAATAAAAAGCATACATTTTAATTCATTTATTTAATTCACTTTTATCATTGTGTTTTAGGTAAAAAAAAAAAGAGAACTGAAGAGCAACAGAACTTAAATGAAGCAAGAGAACTGCAATCTTCAGCAAACCAAACCACCTACTCAAACTGAAAAACAGGACCTTGTTCTTAATTCAAATGTTGTTCCATAGTTAAGGTTAAAGACCCACTCCAAATAAAATTATGTTTTTGGTATTTTTAGCATGCTCTTGTGGCATTTTTTTTTGAAGATGGGGGACATGTAAAGAAAATTATTTCTGAGTATATTTATTTATTCCAATTGATGTGAATCAAAAGCAGACGGGAAAAAAAACGCAGTTGGAAAAAGCTTTAGCATACAAACTACAAGCCACAAGCTTCCTGCTTCGCCCCATTCTGATACAACCACTTGCAGAAGACTAGATCCATGTTTGTCATCGTTTTCATTGTCTGAGCTGGCTTAAAACTGTATGTCTGTATAGTTCCAATTTTGCTCACCATTTTTGATGCAGCAGTAATATTAGGTTGGAGTTGTGAGGGACTGTAAGCTAGTGGGGGAGAGCACGTAAACAGATGGATGATGGGAAGTGGGGGTAGGCTAACTCTACAGCAACAGTCCAAACCCAAAAGATGATTATAGTGAGTTATCCAGTAAAATTATTTTTATAAAGATGGTAATTAATTAATGTATATATATATTTTTGATTTTGCTGTGTAGCAACACTTCTTTATGTTTATTTTTACTAGGTGTTTTATTAAAATAAAAAGGAAATCAATCACATAGTAAGATTTTTAATGAAATATTTGATGAATTCCTCCAGGAAAAAGTATTTGGTCTTCTACAAAAAAGCAAGAATTCTGTCCCTGTTACTTCTGCTTTAAGAAGCTCTTCTATTCTCCACCCTTTACTTGTTTTAATGGCTTCCCTTTGAACTCGTTATCAGTATATAAAGACATCTGTCCACACCTTTAAACAGTAAAGGTGCATTCAACCAAACGCGATTCGCACGACCAATTCGCGTGTCCCACTCCTCCTTTGCTACTCGGAGAATTTGCTGCTGCAGTGTTTCTGTCTCTCTCTGACCGAGTTTTCAGAGTTTGGTGCTTCGCCTCAATTCGCACCGCAGAACCTTAATTCGCATCTAAACCATTGACTTTTCATTGAAATTGGCCGCCTCCTCTGCATGAATTGCATTCGATGTGTAAGCACCTTAACTCTCCAAACTCCACTATGACAAAGACCAAAGAGCTGTCAAAGGACACTGAACCAAATTGTAGACCTGCCCTGGGCTGAGAAAACTGAGGCAGAATCCAAAATCTTCCCTTCAGTCTACATTAATAGGTAAGATACGTTAGTGTAGAGCTTCCAGAGCTCGAATTTACACAACAACAGCAGTTTTATAACTTTAAAAAGGTCAAAAAGTCATTACTTACATTTAAATGTAAAATTCTGTGCTTCAGAGCACACCCACCTAAAGAATAGCACTTGGAACCCCTCCGCAACGACGGGCTCTGTATCTCTCCTCCTGGAGGGTTGGCCCTTAAAGAAAAAAACTATTTCAGACATCCACTACAAATGCCCCTACAAATGGAGGGTAGGGAGAAGTGGTAGGGAGAAGGGAAGAATTCTGATTCAGCCTGAATCTGCCGGTAAGCAGCTGGTTTGAATAAATCAACTGTGAAAGAAATTATTGGTAAGTGGAAGATATTCAAGACCACTGATAATCTCCCTCCATCTGGGGCATAAATAATAACAACGGTAAGCAAACATTTCAGAAACGTATGTTGGGACTCAGTGAATGACCTGCAGAGATGCAACCAAAGCCACAAAAGCTTGCATCATGTCCCCCTGCTCAAGCCAGCTCATGTCCAGACCTTTATTAAGTTTTCTGCAGAGCATTTGGATGATCCAGAAAAGGACTGGGAGAATGTTATGTGATCAGATAAAAAACAAAAAAAATTTCACTTGTTGTGTTTGATGGAGAAAGAATGCTCAATTCCATCCAAAGAATACAGTTACTACTGCGAGGCATGGAGGTGGAAGCATGACTTTCTTCGTTTATTTGCTGTCTTAAATTAGTACAGACTGAGAAGACCAGAACTTGAAATCTTCACCTTTAAACAAAAAATATGAAGTTGCAAAAGTGTCTGACTTAAAGGTGGTTTGTGTGGAAACAAGCAACATATGACTGAGAAGGAAGAAAACAAAAAAGAGGATTTTTGTGGGGAAAAAGCAGGTTGAGAAATGCACTGTTTCATTTCCTTCATAGCTCAGTGCAAAAGTTAAAAAGGTTAATCATGTAAACTTGTTAGCCTCAACCAACCTCCACTGCTTTCGATTTTACTTATTCTATTTGTGAAATGCCAATTGGTTTTGCTTTCTGCATGGCTTCCTCCTCACTCGTGCCACCAAACTGCAAGTTCACGTCTTTTTGGACGTCTCCAAAAGCCATTTTTCACGTTGTTCCTTTTTTACTCCTTTCTGCCAAATGGGTCTTCTTCCTATATTTAAATAAGAACACAAGAAATAAACAAGCACCAACATCTCTGGTTTAAAATAAATAAATAAACTGAAATGATGGGAATAATTAAAAAAAGTAAGGATTGCAGCGCCCTCATAAGAGCTCATCAACAGGTCACCGTTTGTTGAGTGAAATTTCCACAGGTGCAAAGGAGAATTTAGAGAAGTCACATTGGTTTTGTGTTTGTAAAAATAACTTTTGAAGGGTTTTTGACTCAGACACAGATGTTGAACATTGTTTCCCATCGCCGCAGGTGCTCAGCATTCAGCTGAACGTGGTGATCAGTTTTTTAATCAACAGCTCACCACAATGCAGGCTCTTCTATTTTCACGTCGTCCTACTTTCATAAAGCCGACAGCAGCTGTTAAGAAAAGCATGACAACTGACTTTTTTGTTATGGACTTGTTATGGAGTGTATTGGTGTTTTCCCTATACTGAACCAAACTGAGACAATTGAACCAAAATTAACCAATTTAATGACATCCAGGAAACCTCCAGCTGCTTTGGGTTCAGTAGATGATTTGTTGGTGAAACATTCACGTCCTGCAAAATTTGGGCAGATTTCTCTACAGTAATCTAAAAATTATGTTTTTTCATGAGCCTGAACTCTAATTCATGTAAAAATAAACTAAATAAATAAATACTTGAAACAAATGAATCAGTGGGCCCTGAATCTATGTTCTATGAGAGTTTCTTTTTTGAATGGAATTATAGAATTAAATTCACGTTTGGGTTTGTATGTAGAACATCTGATTTACTAGCCTTTTTTACTGAACACACTGGACAGACCTCTTTATCCTGCAGGGACCAACATCCAACAAGAATGTCAAGTTTGGACTCTAACCATGCCTGTCCACTCACCTGGGGAAAACACTGATCTCCACATTGGTCCTGGTGGTCTGGTTAGCGCCACCAAAACCATTAAGCGTAAGGGTTTATCCACTTCATTTAGGTGTTATCTCTACATCTGCTAAAAAAAATCTAGTTTCATTTTTGTCTCATGTCTGCTGTTCATTTTTTACCACGTGTTACAGGCCTTGAATAGATATACTCTCACTGACCACTTACACCAGTCCAACTATTCATTAGCGCAAATTTCTAATCAGCCAATCACACGGCAGCAAAGTAATTCATTCGAGCATGTAGACATGGTCAAGATCTGCTGCAGTTCAAATCGAGCATCAGAATCTGGAAAAAAAGATGATTGAAGTGCCTTTGAACGGAGCATGGTTGTTGGTGCCAGATGGGCTGGTCTGAGTGTTTCAGAAACTATTTATCTACTGGGATTTTCACCCACAACCATCTTTAGGGTTTACAGAGAATGGTCAGAAAAAGAGAAAATATCCAGTGAGCGGCTGCTCTGGGCAGAATGCCTTGCTGATGCCAGAGGTCAGACGAGAATGACTAGACTGGTTCCAGCTGGCTACTTCCAGCAGGATAAGGGGTCATGTCATAAAGAAATCATGAGGTGGAATCTGGTCTGGTCTGGACTCAAATGACCTCCACAGTCACCAGATCTAACGGGAGATTGGCATCATGGACGTGGAGCCAACAAATCTGCAGCAACTGTGTGATGTTATCATGTCAATATGGACCAAACTCTTTGAGGATGTTTTCAGCACCTTGTTGAATTTATGCCACTAAGGATAAAGGCAGTTCTGAAGGCAAAAGAGGGTCCAACCCAGTACTAGCAAAGTGTACCTAATAAATTGGTCAGTGAATATTATAGTTGCACTCTTAGGGCATTAAGTTGGCAAAATTAATGTTAAACCCAAAAAACTTGATTTGCATTGATAACAATTTATTTGCGTGTTATCTGTAAGTCCCCTCCTCATTGTGCGGTCACTTGTTTTTTTTTTGTTGTTGTCCAGAAATAAGTTGGCTACGCATTTTTCAGATGAGTGTCAGAGCACATTTCACATTGTCAGAGGAGAACATCCACATTCTGTAAAATTACACTGCTAAACAGTTGCTGGTGCATCAAACTCTGGTGAGTAAAAAAACATGAAAACAAAGTTGAACCTTGTTGTTGTGCCATCTTTTTTTTGTTTATATTATAGATATTTTTTTCAAGACAAAACAATTTTTTAAAACTCAAAGTTTGTCTGTTTTTAGGTATGTTACTCTCAAATTCTAAAAATTTTAAAAGTAACCAAAAGCCAACAATTTACAGTTGATGTTAACTTTGTAATAGTCTTGGTGCTTTACATTGGAACTAAAAACCTTTTTATAAAGGTGTTTATTTATGTTCCACTTTGCGTCAAAATCTGAGACTCGTTTTTCAACACCGTTCTTTTTTCAGTAAAGAAGAACAAAGTTGCCTCACACGGAAACACATAGAAGCTTGAGAAATGAGGGACGACACTCTAAAAAAACTGTAACAGGCTTAACTGGAGCTAATTCACGAGACATTGGAAAATATAACATTTGACATTATTTTTCTAGTTTACAGTCGCACTAGTTTTTTATTCTCACCGGTCTCGTGTTTACACTATAAGTTGAGTGATAGTTGAAGTAAATGGGACAAATCTCTCACATCATCATGAAAAATATAAAAAAGAGCTAAATAAATGTCTGAAGTGCATTAACTGCAACTTGCAGATATGCATAATAACCCACATGGCGTGCTCTTTTATAGGTCTGTACAGACATCTGTCTATTCCAAGTGTAAAATGAAATTCTTGTGTTTATAAGATCAAACTTGTGGTTCCTTTCATTTATACCAAAGATTTTTCAACCACCAGTCAAAATAAGACTCAGTCTAATGTATCAGTTAACACAAAGAGCTATCTTGTGTCAAAAGAGAATGAGTAAAATTATTTTCACTTTAAGAATACAGATTGATTCTTGATTAAATTATTTTCACTTTATTTTCCTCCCTGCAGATTTCTCATATGCATAAATTACTATTTTGGGGAAAAAAAATGAAATTTGTCATTGGATTGTTTGGAATACTGCTTGGAACATCTTGCGGTAAGTTCTTCCTAGTAGTGTTGAAAATAGTTAATTCCTGAACCACAAGCTGCACAAGCAATATTGGATAACTTTGATATTAATTTTGGTGATTAAAATTAGCTCAGATATTAAAACAAAAATGTATTTTTGTTTTGGATTAAACGTGTAAATTGTATCTTAAGGGTAACTATATATTTTTTAGAATTTAAAAGTTCAGTGACCTTTTGTTTTTCAGCAGGTTTTATTAACAATAACAACATTTTCAATGGGTCTCAAAAACCAAAACAGGCGGTTGAGACGAACAACACTCTGTGCACCGAAGCACTATCAAGAGTCTCA
Organism: Adrianichthys oophorus; assembly: GCA_036245035.1. NCBI lineage: Eukaryota > Metazoa > Chordata > Actinopteri > Beloniformes > Adrianichthyidae > Adrianichthys > Adrianichthys oophorus. The sequence continues at coordinate 9,754,523 of BSAI01000162.1, forward strand.
CCAAAAGAGGCACACAGCCCTGTGGGTAAGGAGTTGGAGTCAGCCTCCATCCATCACGCATCTTTAATAAACACTTCTACTTTAAGCATAGTGGAGTCAATAAATGACATGATGAAATTTATAAATCTACTGGAGTGAAGTCAACACAAGTGCACAATGAAAAAACTTGACATTTGTGGATAAATATGAAACATTTTGTTCTTATTTTACAATAAATCTCTCTCTCTCTCTAAATTACTCAACTGAAATCAAGAGACACAATACATTTGTAGAAATTGTAGTCCCAAAGCAAGGTTGAAAAATGTTCTGTTTCCTCCTAAAACTTTCTACATAGATAAACAGTTTCTGTTTTAGGAGTCTGCAAACATTTTTTTTTTCTAACTTGAAAATCTTCCAGGTGTGGTGACCCAGTGTGATGGCAGACAGAATGGCGTTCAGTGTTATGGAGCGTTGGGAGGATCTGTTTTTCTCCAGCTGATGGATGACTCCTCACAAATATATAAATTCCTGTTAATTCGTAAAAACATGTTAATACTAACTGGAGGAAAAGATAAACAACTTGAGAATTAAATGAAAAGCAGATCTTCATTTTTTCCCAGAAACTGGACATTTTTGATCCATAACTTGAATAGGAATGACAGTGGTGAATGTGAAATTTTTACATCTGAATCAAATGTAATACCGGCAGAACGCCACATCCTACAGTTATTAGTTCAAGGTAAGTATATAAGCTAATATTTTAAGCAAAAAATAATCTTCAAAATCTGACTGTATGTTAATAATCTAAACAAAATGTGTCATAGTTTGTTGTTTTTCCACATCTGTACTCTTCATCAGAAAGATTGTGAATAAAGGTGTGTGTTCTTCTCAGCTCCTGTGTCCTCCGTCTGGCTGGACTCTGAGTGTTTGTCTCAGGGAGAGATGAAGGTGTCCTGCTCCTCTGAGGGAGGGGAAAGTCTTCAGTACAGGTGGACTCTGAATGGAAAGCCATTGACAGAAGCTGAACTGCTTTCTGGAAACAACCAGACAAACATCACTTTGAAACAACAAGTCTCAGGCCGTCTGGTCTGCTCCGTGTGGAACCACGTCAGTTCTGCTTCTAATGAGACAAAAATCTGTACCTGTGGTGAGTTAGAAGAATAAAATAACACAATGGTCAACAAATTGTTTGCTGTAATCATTTTTTTGTGGGTTACGTTCTTTTCTCACAGGCTTCATTCATACTAACTGCACCTATAAAAGGACTCCATGCTTTAAACCAACAGCAATTCCACCAACAGAGAAACACAGCACTGTGGGTAAGGAGTCAGTAACCAACAACCTCCATCCATCACGCATATTTAAAATAAAGCAAAGCAGAATCTACACACAACCCGTCTTATTATTGGCTCAATCAGAGTCCAGACCAGCACTATTGCAATCAGAAGATCGCAGGTTCAGTTCCTGCCTTGCTCATCTATGTGTTCTTGGATAAAACTCTCAACCCCACATTGCTCCTGGTGGTCATACCGTGGGTTGGCGCCAGTGTTAGGCAGGAAAGTCACCATTTGTGTGTGAATGTGTGTGTGCATCAATGCATGGAATTGTGACTTTAAAGTGCTCTGGGCATTCAAGAAAAGTACTAAAGTGAGATATAAGTACACACCATATACCATTTTGATGCTAAATAAAAATGTATAGATTTTGCATTGGTTCATACTACCTTAAGTCTTCCTTAATATACTAGAAGTAGATTCTTATTTATAATTTAAAAACTTTTTCATGGTCATTAATCTAACATAATGTGTTGTCTTTGTGTCTCCAGTTCACACAGATTCATCCGTGCTGAGATGCAGTCTGATGTTTCTGTTTTCCGTTGTTTCGTTTGTTGGAATCACCGTCTATTTCAAATGGAAGAAGATCCATTCTGAAATACAGTCTGCTGAAGGAAACAGAACAAAGTTTTCAGAGTGTTTCTCAAAAAATGTACAAGTTCTGTGCAATAATATTAAACCAAAATCATAACATCCAAGAAGAAAACTTTGATTTGTTAAATGTTTTAAAAAGCTTTCATGACTTCTATGACTGGAAAGTCATTGAAAATCATTGTTTTTAGTGACTTACCTATTAAACTTAAGAAGATCAAAACCTTTCATTGTTACCAGCTTTACACTTTGGTTCTCAAACAAATACATATTTGCAACTTCTCTTACTAGTTTATAAGTATTTTCATTTTATTCTTCAAAAATGTGTGATTTTAGTTAGACAACCCTGACATTTTTGTGTGCTGATTTCAGAACTGTTTGCTATGCTTTTTTTTTACACACTTGGTAATGAAAATGCAATAATAAAATGAAAAGTTAAATGTTTTTGTTCTCAGCATAAACAGACTTTTGTGCGTTTAGATAAATAATGTCATCCACCCAGGGATTTGGCACTGACAAATTGGAGTTTAACCTTATCAATAGTTGGATGCTCAAGAAAACTCTCCAAACAAGGACAAGAGTAGAGACTTCAACAAAGAGGAGAAAAGTACTAAGTGGGACAACGACAGATAATGTAGACTTAGTGCACAACAAGGGTGCAAGTTGTACAAAACACACAACAACCAGAGAGAGGAATGAAGCAAAGTGACAAAATCCTCCACAAAAGGGCAACCATACAAAGTCTAAATACCAATAAACACAACCAGGGCAAAAAGCAAGGTGATAAAATGCACCTTAAAAACACATATGATCAAAGAAGGTAATGTCACAGAAGAGTAAAGCTACTGGCACAGCTGGACAAATCCCAGACAATCTCCCAAATATATTATAGCTCAGATAGCCATGCTTTGTATCCGTATAGGAGCGCCGGGAGTGCGGCATGGCATGGAGGACACATGTATGGTTCAGGAACAGGGAGCTGAAGAGAAGAAGGTGGAGGTCTTTGAGTATTTAGGGTCAACAGTCCTGAGCAACAGAGAAAAAGTGGAGAGGCTTGCATGTGCAAGCAGGTTGGAACAGATTGAAGGAGGTTGTGATGTGTGGCAAATTAGTGTCAGCAAAAATGAAAGGAAAAGTGTAGAAGTCTGTGATGAGAGCAGCCATATTGTTGGTTTAGAAACCGTCACTCTGAGACAGAGACAGGAAGCAGAGCTGGAGGTCGCTGCTGAAGATGTTGAGATTCATATTCTCTTTCTTATTGAGTTTGTTTTTCTCAGGGTCAGCTCTGCTTTAAATTTGACTGCTGGGACAGAATCCTTTCCTTGTAAGAATCACCCTATTTATCCCAAACAACAAACAAGAGAATTAAGAGGTGCCAGAGTGATCCATCAAAGAAAGGCAGTAGAACTTGATAGAGATCATGATCATTGTTTAAGTTGTGAGCGCCCTCTAGTGTCCATTTTGGTTTCACCAATCAAGACCTCTTTATCTGTCTTTACTGGATCACTCTTTTACTGTTTGTTTACTGTATTTTTGTATTATTTTTTTTAGATTAGTAAAGAGGTTCTGGATAGGAAGTGATTGAGACCCAGCAGTTACATTTATAGCACAGACCACCCTGAGCAAAACAAACTCAAACGGTAGAAAGAGAACACAAAGTATTTATGTGTAAAACTATTGTCAGAGTATCTCCACAAATGCAAACACAAAAAATGGTTAATGTGATCTTCTGTTGTATAAACCATAATACTGACTTTATTTTGCAGCCTTTTTTAAAAAAAACATTTAACCCTGTAAAGCCTGAACCATTAAATCATTGAAAATTCCAATTCTTTTGATTTGGAGCCTTTATAGGTCCCTCTTAACAAACAAAAATGTTTTTTACATATAAATTTCATATAAACTTTGAGAAAAAAAATCCTAAATGTACAAACAAGTTTCCACATGAAACATCTTACACAGACACACATCTTTACCAAATGACAGGGACTGAATACACTGAAAAACTTGCACTTTGACAACTGGAACTGTTTGCATACATGTGTCGATGTTCAATTTGTTAATATAGTAGTATTTTAAAACAACATTTTTAAAAATCAAGCATTGCATTAGAGAATAAATGCTATGTTCTGTGAAAACTGTTCAGCTATCTCAAAAAAAAGAAGAAGAAGAAAATGCTATGATAAGTTTGAGGAGGAAGTCATCAGCAACTCATGAAAATAATATTTTAGGACCATTACAAAACCCTCTGAATGAAAAAAAAAAGAAAGTGACAACACTGATGTGCAAGTGTCAGAGAAGCAACAGATTTTCTCAGATCAAACTATTCTTTAATTATAGGGAACAAACTGAATGTAGAAGCTATTTTCCTCTCATGATAAATTCATCACATTTATGAAAATATGTGACAAACAAAATAACTTCTAAATGCTCTTGTCATATAAAGCTGAAAGGAGGCTGCTAATCCTTCAAACTCCTAGTCATTCAATAGTTGATAAAGTTGAGTTTGCTGAAGTGTTTGAAAGATGAAAGACACAAACAGCAGTTTGACAAACTCATTTCCACCCCTACAGTTGCATTGCCATGTGCAGTGTCTGTAAAGCTGCAGAAATAAAAACTTTGATCTTCCTTTTTGCAAATAAAAAGTTTCATATGGCACCTAGAATCTGAAAAGAGGAAGTCACATCACACATCATTTTAAAAAGATCTCAGACAGTGCTTAATTTAGCCAGTTCAGGACACCACAGAAATTTGTCAAACCAAACCATAAAATTGATTTGTTGAATCCATTGTTTTCTAGACAGAACTCAGATTATAATAATGAAAATCAAAATCAAACAAAAAAAAAAAGATTTTATAAAAGGGGCTAAGAGTCGCATATGTACAATTTGAAAAAGTATACAGAAACTAACGCTAAAAGCATTTTCTTTTAATGGATGTCTTGAAAGTAAAAAAAAAGATTTTGGTGAAAAGTTTAGTACATTTTCAGAGAAAATCCTCTGAAGACTCTGTTCTGTCTTGCAGCAGACTGTTCAGTTTTCTTTGATTTGATCTTCTTCCACTTAAAAAATATGAAGATTCCAACAATCGAAGAAACGGAAAACAGAAACACCAGACTGCATCTCAACATGGACGAATCTGTGTGAACTAGAGACACACAGACAACACATTATGTTAGATCCATGACCAAGAAAAAGCAAAGGATATTAAAGGAGATTCTACTTATATGGAGGAAGACCAGATTTATGTGCGCAATAAACTAAACACAAAATCAGAATATAAGCTTTAAATGCTGTCTAATATTTATGTTTCTCACTCACGAAGAGTGAGTAGGAGCGAGTAGAGCCAGTGTGGTAAACTTCATCACAGTAGGTGAGTCCAGGCAGTCCTGCATTTTGAGAGCGAAGTGTTCTGTTTGGTTTGTAAGGCACTATGAGATCTTTAATACGGGATGGGGACATAACATTCAAGACCTTACAGGTTAGCAGGAGGATTTAGAACTTGATTCTAGATTGAACTGGGAGCCAGTGAAGTGAAGCTAACACAGGAGTAATGTGTTCTCTTCTGCTGGTTCCTGCTAATAATCTAGCTGCTGCATTTTGAACAAGATGAAGACTTTTTAAAGAACTTTTAGGACACGCTGCTAGCAAGGAGTTACAGTAATCCAGCCTAGACGTAACAAATGCATGGATGAGTTTTTCAGCATCGCTTCTAGATAATATGTTTCTGATCCTAGAAATATTGCGTAGGTGAAAAAAATCGCAGTTTTACAAGCATGACCTCGGTTTTTTCTGGGTTCAGGAGGAGGTAATAACTGCCATTCAAAACTTGATGTCTCTAATGCAGGCATTAAGTTTCTCTAAGCAGTCTTTCTGGTTGGGCTTAATGGATAGATATAACTGTGTATCATCTGCATAAAATTGAAAATTAATCCTGTGTTTCCTGATTATGTTCCCTAGAGGCAGCATGTAAAGCATAAACAGGATGGGTCCTAGAACTGAGCCCTGTGGGACTCCGTGGCTAACTCGACTATAATGGGTGGAATGGCCATTTACATGAACAAACTGGTACCTATCAGATAAGTTGGATTTAAACCACTGAAGGGCAGATCCTCTGATCCCTATGTCATGCTCTAGTCTCTGGAGTAAGATGCTGTGGTCTATAGTGTCAAAGGCTGCGCTAAGATCCAACAGGACCAGAATGCGATTAGTCCCTTTTCTGTGGCCAGTAACAAGTCATTAGTGACTCTAACTAGTGCAGTTTCAGTGCTATGGTGAGGTCTGAACCCTGACTGGAAATCTTCAAAGAGGCTATTGTCCTGTAGGTGGCAGTATAGCTGTTTAACTACAACTCTTTCTAATATCTTTGAGATAAAGGGGAGATTTGATTTTGGTCTATAGTTGGCCAGAATGCCAGGATCTAAACTGGGCCTTTTCAGAAGAGGTTTAACAACTGCATATTTAAAAGACTGTGGCACATAACCTGTTTCTAGGGAAGTATTTATAATAGTTAAAATTGATTCATTAATTAAGGGGAAGGTTTCTTGAAAAAGCTCCATAACACTGAGTTTCATCCTGTTTGCCATCCCATTGGGTCACCACACCTGGAAGCTTTTCAAAGTAAAAAAAAAAATCTAAATCATGTACATTATGGCTATTTAAAGCAAGACCACTGTACAGTTCTAATTACTGAAAAACCAAATAATCCAAGAAAAGTTTGTCAGACTGATTTGCAGTGTAGAACATCTGCAGGGGATCAGAGTATTCTCTCTACAACTCTGTTTTAAAGTTCCACTCCAAACTTGTTTTGATCTATAGTTTTTTTGTCTTCCCAGTGGTCTTTTAGTTAGGATTATGTAGTTTTTAGCCAAAATCCAAAAACCTGTGCTGTTTTATAAACTAGTTTATAGTTCATCGTTACAAAACGGACTCTGGTTAGAATATTCAGTAAAAGTGATGGAACTTACAGTTTCCCAACAAGACATTTCATCACAATTTGATTTGATCCTAGCGATGGTTTTTGAATTCTCCCTTTTTATGTTTTATTTATATTTAAAGCTTGAACAAAGTTTGAGTTTCTGTTGTTAGCCTTTCATGCTAAACAACAAAACAACTCACTTTTTTGTTTTTTAATATGTATTTTGTGCATTTTAAAGTGGCTTTTTTGTGGACATCATTCCTTCAATAAAAGGTTGCTCACCCTGGGCTTCTCAGTTCTGTTTTCTCTCTTCACAACAAGAAATCCCCATTTCTTCTGAGGGTGAACAGTGACAAGAATCACTTTCATTCTTCTGTAGAGAACACATTTTCATGCTGATGATGAAAATCTGATGGCAACAGAGAAATAGAAGCTGTGGTTGGACTGTTGTTGCCGTTACTAGGAGTCAGTCAGTGTGAGTGTAATCTGCTATAATCTGTATTTCTGCTTTTCTTTATCTAAAGCTCAGAAACAGATCTGTTACCTTCGGCTTCTTTCTGCTGCCGGCAATTTATGCAAGAATTTGTTGAATGTGAAACATTTATTTGACTAAAATACAAAAGCCCAAACTCTGAATAATGCTTTTGCCACAAACAGAAAAAATAAAATTGGACAAAGCAGTAAAAAAAAAAGATGATGATAAAGAATTTGTTTGGCAAACATGTTTGTAAAGAGAGTAAAGAAAAGAATTTGGCCAAAGACAAAAGTTCAAGTTAATTCTTTGTAACATAACCCTGGTAGGCTGAACCAACAAATCATGAAGTGGAGGTAGCAGAGCTGAAGATGTTGACATTCTCTTTGGGACTGATGAGGATGCATAGGATCAGGAATGAACACATCAGAGAAACAGCTCATGTTAGATGTTTTGGAGATGACAGGAAGCAGACTGTGATGGTTTAGACACGTTGAGAGGAAGAACAGTGTTGGGAACCAAAAAGATGGTGGTGAAAGGAGGACATGCGGGTGTTTGTTGTGAGCGAGGACGATGCAGAGGAGACGATTAGGTGGAGGTAAATGATTCAATGTGAGACCGCCTAAAGAGAGCAGCTGAAAGCCAAAAAAAATCTTTATTCTTTACTCTATTGCAGCAAGATGAACCATTTCCAAATGGTGTCAGTGGGGGGAAAGACAATTTCCCCTCATTGTAGAAAAGCAAGCTTTATGACACAGCCTTTCTAAAATAAGTTTTGCAATAAAATTTATAATAATAATTAATAAAGGCGCAATACAAACAGTAACTCTGATCCCCAAACATTTGAAATAAAAAGCTTTTGCAAGCAATGGTCAGAAGAATTTAACAGCAGGGTCAGCCAAAGTTGCTTCAAACTAAAACTCAATTTGGTCTCATTGAGTAACAAAACAAAAAAAAATCATGCAACCACGAAAATGCAGCCGACAGGTTGGCTATGCTGCAGCTGCAACAGATAAAACATAATGATATAATGACATAATGAAGTACAATGATATAATTCGAACACATTGTTTGATTAATTGGACAAAAATGAAGAGAACAAATTCTCTTGACATTTTAATGACTGATTTGATCAAAAAACCTTTCAGAAGCAGGATATTTTTGCAGTATCTATGCTAATGGTTCAGGACTGAAAATACATTTCACTTAGTTTGATGAAATCTTACTTCTAACTGTTTTCCAGACTTGATTATTCCTGAATTGGGGTCACAGGGATGCCTAACCCGCTACTGTTAAGCAAAGGACAGGAACTCTCTTTGCTGTTTCCTTAATTTTTCAAACTCTAAACATTATAAAGGATCATGTGTGCACTTCTAATTCAAGCCTCTGCTAATCAATAGAGATCAATTTTTATGGCCAAAGTCTATGGACACCAAAAAATTAATTAGTAGTGTAAAACATTTGTCACTGGACATAAAGATAATCTGAAGAGAAAAAAAAAGCAGATAACTTTCGGAACACGTTATCTTAATTGACCTTTAAATAAAGAAAGGAAGCTTTATTTATTTTTTTTTGCTGCATTTATCAAAGAAGTGTGTTCACAAACACTAAAGCACAGTGTTCTACCACAGGAGTTGTGCCTCTTCTCTGTAACATGATTGTCTGGACATTTCATCAAACTATAGTCAGTAACACAAACCAAAAAAAAAATTCTTTGCTCTATGATTTTTTTTTTTTACAAAGTTTTTTTTTTCCTGCAAATTAGCATTTGTTTTTCATATTGTTACCTGCTACTTTCTAAATTTGTAACTGTCACCTAGAAATTTGACCATAGTTTCAACAATTAACCTAATTTTCAAGGTCAAGAAGTTTGTTTGCTTTCTCCATCTCTCATCAGGTATTTTCTGCTGACGATGAAGAGGGGAAGTCAAAATCACACCACTTCCTTTCTTCCTGTCAGTTTAAAAAATCAAGTGTGGTCAAAGTGCTCCCATCACCTCCAGCAGCATTGCTGAAAGGACTCACTGCAGATTGTTCAAACCAAAATCTTAATATACTTGGTTTCAGGAAAAGTCTGAGAAAAGCTTAAGGAGTGTCGACAGACTGAACTGTGCAGAAATGACAGCTGTGATTGGACTGTTGCTGCTGTCAGTCACTGATGGTGAGTTGATCCTCTCTTTTTGCTAATTTTTTTCAAAAGTTTTTTGCCAGCTAATTTTTTTCTTTATTTCTTTTGTTTCTATTATTAGATAACTCATATGTAATCAGAGTCAGTAAAAAAAGCATTACAAGAAGTGAAAAATATTGATTTAAAGTATATTTCCAGATTCTTCTGGGATCTTTCTTGCCCAAAGCAGCAAAACTCATAAAATACAAATTAATATTTGAGGCAAAGATTTGACAAATATTGGTGCAATGCCACATTCTAAGCTGTTGACTTCCTGGTTTATTTGAAAAACTATTAAAGGATTTCCTCAACAGGAATAAAGAGAAACTAGAAGAACATTTTATTTCATGTTTGTATTGAAACAGAGTTATAAAGTTAAAGTCCTATTAGCTGACCTAAGTGTGAAATTAACTCTCCACATTTGACTCATCCCCTGGGTGAGCGGTGAGCTGGAGACACAGGTAACTAGGGAGCAATTTAGTGGTTTACCCGCCCCAATCCAACCCTTAGTGCTGAGTGTCAAGCAGGGAGGCATTGGATCCCATTTTTAGAGTCGACCAAACAGTCTGACAGACTTTTCTTTGGTTAATTTTGATATTTGGTTGCTGTGATCTTACTTTAAAAGGTATAATGTGCAATGTTTTGGTTTTCCTTTTCTAACATCCAGGTGTGGTGACCCACTGTGATGGCAGACAGAGTTCACAGAGTTCTGTTCAGTGTTATGGAGCTTTGGGGGGAGCCGTTTCCCTCCAGCTGATCGACAACTTCTCACAATTAAATAAAAACAAGGAAGCGCCTAATGCTGAATACATGGTTTTAAAATGTAAAGGAAAACATGAAAAATGTCAAAGCATATCTTCAGTTTTTCCCAGTAATGGGACTGTTTTGATCCACAACCTGAGTAGGAATGACATTGGTGAATGTTCACTTAGGATCTATAACTCAGACGGACTTCATCAACTGACCCAGACTGTACAGTTGCTGGTGCAAGGTAAATATTTTTTCACTTGGGATTTTGAGCCATATTCAAACATCAAGGTTTCATTTTTCATTCTTTTAGCAGAGTTGATGGGGCAGCAGCCTAAGCAAAGGTGTTCAGACCCCCTCCTCCACAGAAACTTTCTCTAGCTTTGTCAATGGAACTCCAAGGCCTCTCCAAGCAATGTCACATAGTCAAGGAGCCCGTATTTAGCAAGGCGCTTCAATTCTCTAGACAGTTTGGGTTTCTGATCCACCTTTGTGGTATTGTATGGTAGTAGGGGACAATTCCTCTGGACTGCAAAACCAGAGAAGGCTCTTCTTTTACAAAGGGGTCAACCCAATCAGCTTCCCAAAGAAAGTCTACTTCAGGGTACTAAGAGGGGAGAATTCAGGAAGTGGTTGAAGCTCTGATTCTGACAGAAACTGTAGAGTGTTTTTCATCTTAGTCGTTGATACGCTCAAAGTTTTCAACCAATTTGTGTCAGATGTCGGTAATTTGCAACATACTATTACATCCTGTAATGCACTTGATTTGAAATCACCTTCAACAGCAAAAACACTGAAAATAATTTGGCGTATAATTAGAAATAAATCAGGCATGACAGGGTTACTGTTTGTGCGTTTTATTTTTCCACATCTGTACTCTTCATCAGAAAGATTGTGAATAAAGGTGTGTGTTCTTCTCAGCTCCTGTGTCTTCCGTCTGGCTGGACTCTGAGTGTTTGTCTCAGGGAGAGATGAAGGTGTCCTGCTCCTCTGAGGGAGGGGACAGTCCTCAGTACAATTGGACTCTGAATGGAAAGTCACTGACAGAAGCTGAACTGCTTTCTGGAAACAACCAGACAAACATCATCACTTTGAAACAACACGTCTCAGGACGTCTGGTCTGCTCCGTCTGGAACCACGTTAGTTCTGCTTCTAAAGAGATAAACGTCTGTGCCTGTGGTGAGTTGGAAGAATCTATAACTTCTGAAAGTTATGATTCCACTCTGTGCATCAAATACTTTGTTTTCTCACAGGTTTCATTTATATAAACTGCACTTTTAATGGGACAAAGATATCAAAGTGGGTGTTTAAGGAAAATAACACTCTGTGTGTTGAACCAACCCAAAAAGCCCCTTCAATAGAGAGGAGTAGGTCAACAACAATCTCTAGCTCATACATAGTTTTCAACCAAACAGTAAACTCTGACCAGCATGCAGGTAAAACTGGATTAAACTCTTCCCAATGAAAATATAATGTAGAATATCTTAAAACGGTAATTTTTAAAAATGGCATCTGGACTGCATGGTGGAATAGTGGTTAGCACTCTCATTCCACAGTGAGAAGGACCCTGGTTCAAATCCCAGCTTTGACCTTTCTGTGCAGAGTTTGCATGTTCTCCTGGAGTGAGTTTTCTACATCATTCTGGCTCCTCACACAGTCCAAAAACATGTTTCATGTGTTTATAAGAGACTCTCAAAGTCTCTTGGTGTAAACACGAGTGGATGTGGTGAGCTGTAACAGCCTAGCGACCTGTCCTTGTTGAACAGTAGCTGGGATAGGCTCCAGCAGCCATTTGACTCCCACAGAGATTGAGCTGGTTCAAATGATGTATGATGGGATAGAGAAATAAAAATATTGAAAAAGCATTTAAGGATTTTACTTTGGTTTGTACTTAATTTATTGCAAACACATAACTCTACTCTTCTTCAATAAACTAAAGATAGAATCACATCTATCATTTAAGTTATTCTTCTTGGTCATAATGTGCTGTCTTTGTGTCTCCAGTTCACACAGATTCATCCGTGCTGAGATGCAGTCTGATATTTCTGTTTTCCGTTGTTTCATTTGTTGGAATCGCCGTCTATTTCAAGTGGAAGAAGATCGAATTGGAGAAAGCTGAACAGTCTGCTGCAAGACACAGAACAAAGTTTTCAGAGGATTTCTGCAGGAATGAACATGCTCTGTACAGTAACATTCAACCAAAATCATGGAACCATCTCAGTGGAGAAACTTGATTTGTATGGATCATTTCAATGAAAACCCATTTTCTGTACCTAGCATAGAATATTCCAATCTGCTTTTAGGATTGCATGAAGTGAATTAAATAACATTGACTGTAAATATTATGCAAACAAATACAGGAAGATCAATCAATCAAAAAGTATCAAATCCACATTTTTTTATGAGGCACTAATGACTTTCTCCTCAAACCTCTTTTTCTAAAAGGGTAAAAAGACGGGTGAATGCACAAAGGGAACAGCAGTGGCAATAGCAGACTTCTATTATCGGGGAAGAGTATGGGTGTAGAAACAAAAATTACCACATGATGCAAGAAAAAAAACATACGAAAACGTTAATGTGAAATGAGATGAGAGAACAAGGTAAGAGGTGGGGAACCCCTGTGCAAGATTCTGGGGGTTCATCCATGGGGACGACAGATATTTTTTTATGTTTCACACAGCATTAACTTTTATTAGTTATGACTCATTATTTCATTAAAACAGCATTTAGGTCGACACCAGGCTTCTGCCCAGTGCAAAGTCTTGTTTTGGTATTGCATTCAGTCTGAGCATTTCTTCTACTGTCTCTCTGTGGTTTTTGACCCTTGCCTGTCGTAATGTCTTCTTGCTTTTCCGCCTTCCCAGCGGTATGAATCTACAGGCTCGGAGGACCAACAGCACTCTCAGGACAGCACGGTCAGGACTCTCGTTTTTATGAGTCAGCGCCTCCTTGCTGCTTGGTGCCGTTTAGCGTTTCTTTTTAACACGATAAATGTTACTTATGTTAAAAATTGGGTATGTTTCACACACCCTTAACTTTTATTAGTTATGATTCATTATTTCCAATGTCTTTCTTACTGATGAATTATGTTTTTTTTTTACCCTTTAGGCATCTGAGGTTTTCAGTGGAAATATAATAGTATGGATAGAGCCTTGAAAGGCTTCTAGAGAACCCAAACTGATTTCTCTATTATTTTATACAGCTGCTGATAGAGAGTTCAGTCTGGAATTTTCTAAGCTCCTGAAATTTATCAGAAATTGAGAATATTGGGATCTTAAGATGGAGAGCCTGGAATGACATGGTGCAGAATTGCTACTTTGGCGCTTAAAGAGTTCATATGAATTCACCTTTACATTTTTCTCATTCTGTAGCACAACTTTAATCAATTTCACAAAAAAGCATAATAAAAATAAAATGAAAACAAGCTTGAATCATTTCAAAGGGGTTGTGTCATGGAAAGCCATAAAGCTGATATAAAACCAAAGCTATGTCAAATATGTGAACTAGAGGATGATTTATTGTGATGACATCCAAGTGGGACAACAGAAATTTAAAGAAGAAAAAAAATGGATTTGGATATTTTGACCCTGACTTTGAAACTTAGACAATACTCAACTTGATCCTACTTTAACTTTTAAATGTCAAAAATGCCTGTAAAAAAGAACAGTTAAAAGAACTATTTCACGCATACACGGACACTCCTCCAAAATGAAATTTAGTCTATTTATTTTAGTGGAGACATCAGTGGCAGAGAAGTGACAATCAATAGTCTTTTTTAAAAACACTGAAAAAGAAAAAAAACACCATCGAGTTTCAACACTTCCAACATGTCAACATTTCTCCTAGAGATGTCATGTTGTGTGTCAGCTGCTGGCCTGAACTTCTGCTTTAATGGTAGATTTCCATTAGAAAAACTGAAAAGTAAGAAAAAAAAAAGCTATTATAGACACATCAGTTCCAGCTGTTCACCAACAACAAGAATACAATGAAAAGGGGAAGGAATTTGTGACACAGTAGTGACAAACCTGCAGAAATCTATAGAAAACGACTCCTTGTCACACAAAAATGTTCATTCTCTTTCTACATTGCTTCTGTTCTGAGTAAAGTTTGTACGTTTTCTAAATCAGGACGTCAGCGAGTCAGAAGGAACTGTCTGGTGGACTTCCTTGTTTCTTTAAGAAGCCTGGCAGGTCATTTAGTTCTGTTTTCAGCTCTGAT